>JARFJB010000455.1:15000-97500 GCA_036346205.1 Vesta saturnalis | reverse complement strand
ATTCCGGACATATTATAAATACCTAATATTCACTAATAAGTTCAGTAATTGTTTACGTTAATAAACTTATGTGGGCAAAATAAATCTTCCTTTACCATTACTCTAATTCAACTGTAATTTCTAATTAAATGTTCTACATGTTTAGTCACTAATAGTTATTTATGTATTAGGGCATAATTAGGAAATTAGGGCACGAGGGAATGTTTAAAGCCCGACGAAGGAGCTTGTTTGCAAAAACCAACCTTCAATTCTAAAATACCGATTTGATTCAACTTACAGCTTGCAAAAGCCAACTTTTAATTGTAAAAGGCGGATTTGATTTAACTTACAGTTTGCAAAAATTAAGTAGGAGGATATGCAAGAAAACCACATATTGTCATATGCCGTTGAATTTGTCTCTTAATTCTCTATTTGAATACCGCATAGTATACAGGGTGTTGTATTTTCAAACATAAATTTTACAATTTGACAAAGTTTGCAACATTGTAACGCGATTCGGACTTTCGAAATTAGTTTCTGTAGGTTAAGTACATTAGCTTATTTTTAACACAACGTGAAAGTTATTTTTTGAAAGCTGCAAATTAAATCAAATCGCTATTTTAGAATTCAAAGTTGGTTTATGCGAACTGTACGTTCAATTAAATCAGTATTTTCAAATTTGTGTTTGTGGATCTGTTATATATTTTAGTCTCTATCATCAATTCTATGTCATGTATATTCTATCATCTATCGCCCACTACCTATGCTTTATTATATAGCTTCTATCTATAATTATCAATTCTCTACTATCTATGTTCCGTCATCCATCATCCAACCTCTGACAAAAAGAGTCTTAGATTTATAAGCATGATTGAATACTCAACGCCGTTATTGAAAATTCCTGGTAGAAAATAAACCTGTCAAGGAGTGCCTTCAATACGATTATCAACAACAACCCTTGTAAGTGGTCGTATTTTATTTTAACCCTTACCCCTTATTTTATATACTCTATTTGATTACTTGTACAGATCTTTAATGTTATGCTATAATAACAGATATGGATTTATTTATTCTAAATGCACCAACGTGTTTTAAACCTTTTAAAAACGTCAAGGATTTAGAGACAGGGGCAGAATACAAGATATTCAATCTGAACATCATATTAACAAAGTACGATGAGAAGGTGGTGGTGAAACTGGAGAAATTTAAATGTGTGCTACCCGAGCGTTACCATAAGGTTTTCAAGTCTCAGGACCAATTTAACGAGCGTATTTAGGAGCAATAGGAAAAACTCCATGCCCATGAGGATGACTTTAGGTACTGAAAGATCAATGTCCGAAGATAAGTACGTTTAATGCACAAGTGGATTTTTTTAGTTCAAAATAAAATGACTACGACCACATAATAGCGTTTATTTTATTTTGCCACCATAATGTTCTTTATTTTATTTTGCCACCATAATGTTCACTATTTTATTTTGCCACCATAATGTTCTTTATACGCCTCCAAATGCGGGCGTAATGTGGTCTTTATAGCACGGAAATGTGATTGATGCTAAGCAGCATGATTGACAGCAAACATATGACATGATATATAATAGCAATATCACAGTATCTTAGTAACAACAAATTAGCCTACTGTCGACTTTATTTCACTGCATTTGCATTTAAAAACTTGCCGAAAATACTGCATCTTTTAATATTTTGTTCCAGTTTCATGGTGCAAAATAAAATAAAACATTACACGGCATAATGAGATTATGGCTCTCAGAATATAAAGCCCTCGCTTCGCGTCGGGCTTTAACATTCTCGAGCCATAATCTTCTGATTATGCCCTTAATATATAAATATCTATTATTTGATATTGCTTTTATAAATTTTATAGTATTTAAGAAAATATAATAAATAAACCTAGTGGTGTTATTTCCTAAAAAAAATCTGTTAGCTTCATTTATTTTGAAGTAAGTTCAACTCACCGCAAATAAATGTGAGGGTAACTTAAATTCATTGGATACAAATGTTTCTTTACCTTCCCAGAGAGCTATCTTACTAAATTTCTAAATTGTAGCAATAAAACTAATACCACTATATTTTTATGTAGCTATAGTTTAAATCTTAACATTACTGGGTACCGTCTTGTACCTACAAGCATGTGTTATATAGAGAAAAAGGTACAATGCTTGAAGAAAAAGGTATCAGTAACTGCAGACAAGAATAATGAATTCGCGAAGCTGATCCAGCAGACTCTGAGCCATGGTACCTACCGCTTTTTTTCCTTCAACACAACTTACCTCTTTTTTTAAACAATCGTACACCCAGATTTCCTGCGCAATAGAAACCTAGTACATAAACCAAAATTACAGATTTTCAACTTAAATATAAAATAAATAAAGTAGATTCGATAATAGCAACTAAATAGTGGCACTCACTAAAATAATAGATAATCAACCCATAGCGTGGTACATTTATACTACAGTTTTAGAACTAATTCAGATTCGTTAGAGTAGGCGAGGGACGAGTTTGATAAAACAATTTCATTATGTTGATCGAAAAAGGTATTTTTCTTTTAAATAAATATAACAAATATAACATAAGAACAACAGTGATAACCCTGTCAGCAAATGAAAAATCAAGCACTTGCCAAAAAAGCCTTGGGTGATTCACAAACATGTACTCAAAATTCCAGATTTAATTCTACAACTCAAGTTAGTACTTACACTAACGCAGCATATAAACAAATAGCAAGAATAATTTAAAAATAGTGTAGGATTCTTAATGGATCGAAGCAACTATCAAAAAATCTCACCGTTTCATTCAATTCCTGGTAAAAACATGTCCCATAAACCCGAAAGTACAAACGGCCGCCTTAAGTAACAGACCTTTATTTGACAACAGTATCAACTTAACAATATTTGTTGATCGTATTCAATGATAAATGTTAAGGAAAATTATCATAAAAATTGTCTTTTCTATAAAATTATGAAGCGAATTAAATGAGCTATAGCAGGTTCTGAATTTTCAAAATAAAATGTATGATATATAATCATAATAAGTGTTCTATTTGGATAAAGCTGAAAAATAAAGAATATTACAAAAAATTTGCAAATAAATAGTGAACCTTGTCTTTACTATATTAACCAATATCACCGCAAGCCGTTTGTACAAATTTTTTCAACGTTAAAATTTCTCTTCTAATGTGTCACCACAGCTAACATGAACAATACAACACAATGCATATTTAACATCATTTCCGATATCTACCAATAGTTCTAGAACATTAATAAGCTAAGATATAAGCGTAATGGTAGCGAATATGACTTGTGGCCAAATAGTGCTCAAATATCTTGCATAGTCAGAATTTTTGTTTATTTTGATGGTGATGGTTATAATCAGCACAACACAATGTGTGTTTAGTTGGTATAATTATCTACCAACCTAAATATACATATGTAGGTAGTTACGCAATCAACTATTTTTCAGTAACGCTAAATTATGTTACAACGTTTGACAAAGTTTTGCCAAGATCGGCCCTGATGTGTGCGTGTGCGTTACGTCTGCGTGTGCGTGTGCGCGTGCGTGTGAGTGCGTGTGCGTGTGCGCGTGCGCGTGCGTGTGCGTGCGTGTGCGTGTGTGCGTGCGTGCGTGCTTGAGTGCATGCGTGCGTGTGTGTGTATGTGTTTGAATGTATGTGTGTGTGTGTTTGTGTGCGTGCGTGTGTGTGGGAGTATCAGGGTATGTGTGCGTATGTATTATGTATGTTAGTATCCATAACTCCAGAACGATAAAACTTACGTGCCTAAATTTCGTATTTAAGACTAATTTCATTTCTCCTACAACTGATTAGATGTTGGGAAAAATCCACTGGTTGAGAGTGGGGGTTTATTGGAAACATTTTTTGGTCTGCATGTTTCACAGACATAAAAACGCCTATATATAGACCTTAAACGTACCGTTTAGTCACGTGTTGTCCAATTTCTTGATACGACGCATAATTAAGCGGCAAAAAATTCCTATGGTAGAATTTAAGTGTTAGTTCATATTTGTTCAATATCTCAAAAACGATGAATCTAAAAATTAATTCAATAAGATTAAAAATGCTTAAACTGTATTATAGATCTTTTACAGGAGTGGGCGGCATTGGATTTTTTTTGGGTTATCTACATGTCTATTAGCTTCCATTTGCCATGAAGTTTTAAATGTCCATTTGACAGATTATTGTTGTCGTTTTTACAATGTTGCCTATATTCTCTATAAACGTATTAAAGAAGAGGTTGCAAATTATTCTAAAATATCTCGTGTGGAACAAGATACGACCTTCCAACCCACAAAGCGGGAACTAAAAGAAATGAAATCATATTAATAATAATTTTTTTCGAATAATTATCTAACCTATTTTTTAATACGTTTATAACGAGAATAGGCAACATTGTAAAACCAAAAACAATAATCTATTTCAGACTGACGTTTAAAACTTCATGTCAGACCTTAACGACTTATAGGTGCTAACTTAAAAAAAATTCCAAATCCTATTTCATTAACTTTTATACTTAGTTTGCTTTAAGTTAAGAAACTGTAAAGAAAAGTTAGGGAAAATTAAATCTCTTTTAAAAAATATGTGTACACATTTTCTTATAAAATTAATCTTTATTTAGATACTGAAAAAATTTGAACCAATGCTTAAATTATGCCTTAGGATTTTTTTTGGCGCTAAATTACGCGTTCAATCAACATTGCCTAGAACATGTCTAATTGATATGTTTAAAATCTATATGTTGGTAGTAGATATAAAGGGCCAGTTCCGACTCAGTTTAAGGTCACTCGCCCTCTGGTGGTGAGAAATCAAAGCTTGCCAAAGTTTCAGACAAACTTTTGGCGGGAAATTTAAATTTTAAACTCTTCAAGGTCAACATGTCAAGGATAAAATGTAAATCTAAATATCTCGCGTGGAACACCACACGATCTTCCAACCTACAAAATGGAAATTAAAAGAAATGAAATAATTTCAATAACATTTTTTTGGGATAATTAGGCAAGCTCATTTATAAGAAGTTCATTGCGAAAATAGGCAACATTGTAAACGCAAAAGAATAATCTATATCAGAATGACGTTTAAAACCATGTCAGATAGAGATTTATAGACATTAATACATGTACCGCAAAAAAATTCCAAAGCCATCCGCTCCTAAGTATATACAGCTTCAGTACCTTCAATCATATCTATTTAACTTTTACACTTATTTCGCTCTACATTAAAAATGCACATTTATGTAAAATTAAATTTTCTTTAAAAAGTACGTCTACACTTTTTTTTATAAAATTCATCGTTATTCAGATAATGAAAAAATTTGAAGTAAATTCTAATTTAGGAATTTTGCCACGAAATTACGCGTCGCATCAAAAAATTTGATGGAATATAATTAACTGATATGTTTAAGGTCTATATTTACAAAGCAGTATTTTCATATCTATAACTGATAATATTCGCTGCTACCAATAATAATGCTTCATGAAAATAACTTTAGAAAAGTACGTATAACTTCTTAAAAACATCGCACGCTGCTGCATTTCGCACAAAACCTAATAAGCACTACGCTCACAATGATAATACAAGCTTAAACTAGAAAAGTACTAGGTCATATTTCTTCAACACACTACACCACACCAGCAGTTACCTCACAACACTCACGAAAACACCACACTCACACTCACCCTTCAACTCACACTCCACTGCTCCATACTCACACTCACACCACACTCACACCTCACACTCACACCACACACTCACAATCACCACACTCACACTCACATTCACACTCAACCACACTCACACTCACACTCACTCACACCACACTCACATCACACACACTCACACTCACTCATACTCACTTACGCTCACTCACACTCACTCACGCTCACTCACACTCACTCACACTCACTCACCCACACTCACACTCACACTCACACTCACATTCACACTCACACTCACACTCACACTCACACTCACACTCACACTCACGCTCACACTCACATTCACGCTCACACTCACACTCACAGTCACACTCACACACACCTTACATTCACACTCACAACTCACTCTCACTGTCACTCTCACACTCACACTCACACTCTCACTCACAATTACACTCACACTCACCACACCACACTGCACGCACCATCACACTACAAACACACTCAAACACAACCACACACTCACACACACACACCACACACGCACACACGCACACCCACACACGCACACGCACACCACACTCACACCACACCACACACGCACACACGCGTACGCGTATACACACACAGACACACGCAAACACGTACACACGCACACACACACGCACACACGCACACATGCACACACGCACATCCGCACACACGCACACGCGCGCACACGTACACACGCACCCACGCACACACGCACACACGCACACACACACGCACACCCGCACACTCGCACACACGCACACCCGCACACACGCACACACGCACACACGCACACACGCACCCACACACCCACGCACACACGCACACACGCACACACGCACACACGCACACACGCACACACGCACATTCGCACACACGCACACACGTGCACACACACGCGCATACGCACACACGCGCACACGCACACACTCACACACGCACACACGCACACAGGCACGTACTTTTTGGTTATTATCAAATATTTCTGAAACAGAAGCACATTTCAAAGATATATGGACTAGTTCTGTTCTATGCAATATGTTGGTAGGACGCGTAAAGAAAATTTAATTTTATATAACTTTTCTTTATAAAGTTTCTTAATACTCACTTAAATAAGTCTAAAAATTAAACAAATAGGATTGAAAATGCTTAAACTGTATTATCGACATTTTATAGAAGCTGTCGGCTTTGAAATTTTTAGTTAACATCTATGTGTTTATTAACTTCTATCTAACATGAAGTTTTAAACGTCCATCCGACATAGATTATTGTTTTTGTTTTTACAATGTTACCTATTTTGGTTATGAACATTTTAAAAAAGGGGTTGCATAATTAGCCTTAAAAATGAAAAATTATTTAATTTCTTATAATTTCCACTTTGTAAGTTGGAAGGTCTGTGCTGTTCCACATCAGCTGTTTCTATTTTGCAGAGTCGACCTAATAGGGAAAGAAATTTGAATATTATCCATTTTCTGACAGAGTTAGATGTATAATATGATGTTCTACGAAGTACGCGAAATTACTGTAAAATCTTATATTGGCCTTTCTAGCTGAATGTATAATAAACTTAATGCAATAGACAGCCATTTGATATATTACATAGAGTAGTAATTAGAGCGACGGTCAGACGAACGAACAAAGCGCTAGAAATCAACATCGCAATAGACTTTTTTGATTAAGGTAGGGCCACATACAAAAATTTGTAACAATGCAGATTAAGGCAGGGTTGTAAAACGTATTTCACACACCAGCGTTGATTTTAAGTACAATCGAGATAATTAGATTTTTCAAATAAGAAAGTTCATTAAAAGTTATTTTTAAGTTTTAAGTGAGTATTTATTGTACATGATATGCGTTTGACAACACGTCCAGTGTAATGAACACTTTTTGCGTGAGTTGTATATAATATTTTTTCTACGTTCAGTAAAGAAAAACTGCTTTACTAAGTGACCATAAGTGTCGGCATATAAAAATATTTTATAAGAACGTTATATATAATATTTCATTATGATTAATTTTCATTGTTAGCGTGATTTAAATGTTATTAAATTTAAAGATTCTTTAGTTGTCTTCCACGTTACTGTCACTTATATTTTTACTAATGTTCCTCATTTTCAGCTATAACAGTACACTAGTACTTTTCTTTTACTTAAACAGACTAATTGGAATATTTTTTAATTAATATTTAAAAAACATGTATGCTATCCATATGCGATTTCCGGTAAACAAAATACTAACACGTAGCAATAAAGTGCGCATGAAACAACCTTCGCACACTAGATAGTGACAAAACGTAATATTTCTGGTAAACAATTTAAATGAAATGAAAAATTTGATTACGTCAAATTTAAATATAATGGTTTAATAATTATACAATGGCCTGATTACATTTAATCTATTGAAACAGTATATTACTACAAAACATGAACTCAAAAGCGTAATAATCTAAAACCTGTAGCATCTGTACAAATGACGTTTAGTTCTCTTGTCAATTCAAATTCTACCGACTTTTGCATATTTGCAGTTGTACAGGGTGGTTTTTTTTCGTTAATATTATAGGGTATAGGCTAAACGGTAAGAGATACAAAAAAACTAAGATACGTGTCCCGTTCTCTTTTTTAGTGTTTAGTTTAATGGTGCAATCGGATCTACGCTAACTAAATTGGTTTCGAAGATACAGAGTGATTCTCAAAATCTGCCGGTTTTTATTATCTCTTATGACTCGGTTATTTATGGGGATAAAAAAAAACTTTGGATATGAAAGGTTTATGACTTTTTTTTTTAGTTGGCCATTAATTGAATGTTTTAAGCAATTGTTTTTGTTTGTTTACATGTCATAAAATTCAGTAACAATTATGTATTGGTATTCTTATTTCGTTTCCGATTATATTTTTTAAACAAGGTGATTAAAATGAGTAATTTTCAAAATTATGAAAAATTAAATATGCTTGAGTGCTACATTGAGAGTAATAAAAATAAAGATGAAGCTCTAGACTTATATTTTGAGCGTTATCCGGAACGACGACAGCCAGAACAACAAATATTTGAAAGATTATATCACAATTTAAGTGGGTATGGATCATTTGGAAAACCAAGAAGTAAGATTTACAATAAGGCAAATAGAGAAAGAGATGAAATAAATACATTAGCTTGTGTTGCTGCTGATCCGACGATATCTAGCCGTAATATTGAGAAAGATATTGGCACAAGTAAATCTAAAGTTTTAAAAACGTTAAGAAAGCGTAAGTATATACCATATAAAATAAGAAAGGTTCATAACTTACATCCTAGCGGCGTTTAACGTTTTGTCATTGGTATTCGCAGCAGATTAATCGGAATCCCAATTTTTTTCAAAATTTAATATGGACCGACGAGGCTAGCGAAGGAATTTTTAATCGACATAATAATCGATATTGGTCAAACATAAATCCTCATCAGACGGTCGCCAGGATACAACAAGGACGGTTTGGGTTCCATGTATGGGTGGCGCTATATCAAAACAGAGTCCTTAACTACAGAATTTTTAATGAAAATTTGAATGCTCAAGGATACATCTAAATTTTGGAAGAATGTGTAATAATGGAGTTGGATAATATGCCATTAGCTGCAAGAAATAATGTTTATTTACAACAAGACGGTGCTCCAGCACATAATAGCCACATGGTAAGGGACTTACTAAATGTCAATTTTGGCGAAAATTGGCTTGGTACATATGGACCAAACAGATGGCCTCCGCGTTCCCCCGACCTGACGCCATTCGACTTCTATTTCTGGTGATCTATCAAAAATTAAGTCTGTAATACCCGAAGTAATACTGTAGAAGAACTCAGAGCAAATTTTATTAATTGCATTGGAAGAGTGCCAAATATTCAAATCTATAACGCCACTCGTTCAGTTACAAGCAGAGCCCAAAAATGCATCGAGCAGAATGGAAGACAATTTGAGCACCTTTTGTGATTAACCACCTATGCTAATTGTTATATATAAGTATTTGAAATAATTACTGTTGAGTTGTTATAAATCTTTTCTTGTTTTTTGTAGTTGTTGTTTTAGTTTATTAATGTTTTGTTATTGTTATTATTTGCAATTTTATTATGCCTATTATAAAATAAAGAATTGATTAAATCCATGGCCAACTAAAAAAAATGTTTTTTTTAGTATTTTAGTTATTTAGGACAATGCAAAATAATAAGTGTCATATATTGTTGGAATCTCAAGGAAAAATGCAATTTTTTGAGATTATCAGATACAGGGTGTCCCATTTAATAAAATGCTACTTTCGATAATATCTCAAAAAATCAAACATCTATATTTTTTTTAAGAACGCTACTGGATTCACCGTAGAAAGTCATAAAACTTTCGTATCCAAAGCTTTTTTTATCTCCATAAATAACCGAGTCATAAGAGATAATAAAAACCGGCAGATTTTGAGAATCACTCTGTATCTTCGAAACCAATTTAGTTAGCGTAGATTCGATTGCGCCATTAAACTAAACACTAAAAATGAGAACGGGGCACGTATCTTAGTTTTTTTTGTATCTCTTACCGTTTAGCCTATACCCTATAATATTAACGAAAAAAAACCACCCTGTACATATTAAACCAAGTTGGTATGCATGCGGAGCGTGCAATAACATTTTTATTCCACTAAACGATAACTCTACACTAAAGATGATGAAAATACGTTCGTTTCTTGAATGAACGGAAACACGTATTTTTTAATAGTGTAAGAATACAAAAACGTATTTTACATACAGTAGTTGAATCAACTAAAACAAATTTTTTTGTTTGTTTTGTTCATGAATAACATTTTTTGTAATGGGTGGATAGTATAGAAATACCAAAATTGTTAAACCGATTGAAACTTAGACCAATAAACAAATATTTGTCGAGCGTTTCTTATTGTAAATTTAGTGTTGTATTAAGTGTCCAGTAACGCTATTACATTATTTGTGAAAAGGAAATTAAATATTTACAAATGCCTTACTTCAATTCACTATTTTAATTGCAATATGGTGAACACAATGTACTTACTTGTAAAATAAGAATATCTGTGGAACAACGCATGACTTTACATGCTACAAAGTGGAAATTAAAAGTAATCAAATAATTTTATTAATAATTCTTTTGGAATAATTATGCATTGCCTTTTTTAATACGTCCATAACGAAAACAAAAGGCAACATTGTAAAAAACATGCAATAATCTATGGAACAACACCCGACCGTACAATTTACAAAGTGAAAATTGAAAGAAGTAAAATAATTTTAATATAGTTACACTATTGATTAACAACTTGTTAATCAATGGTTACACCAAGGTTAGAACCGCCACGGGAAGACGTAACCGAGGGAGCTGTATGGTTGCAATGTACATTCATATGAACAAGTACAAAGAAATACATTTGGCGGTCTTTTTAAAATTGTAAACTATGACATACAGTTTTGTAACATTGGTTGCCTAACTACCAGTATATGTGTTATTACAGGAACCAGATATATTTTTATAATTGTGTTTGTGTAATTTGCAAGTTACACATATAGACATTTCAAAGCAATTTAAATTGAAAATATAATGTCAACCAAGATTAATTAAATTGTAAACTATGACATACAGTTTTGTTACATGGGTTGCCTAACTACCAGTATATGTGTTATTACAGGAACCAGGTATATTTTTATAATTGTATTTGTGTAATTTGCAAGTTACACATATAGACATTTCAAAGCAATTCAAATTGAAAATATAATGTCAACAAAGATTAATTAAATGTTATAGAGAATGAACTTGATCGATCCTAACATTTACGTTTATGTATAATATCTATCTACTTTAAATCATCTAATTAAATTTCATATATTAACAAATTCTAATTCTCATCGAAAAATGCGATGACATTCCGAATGGTATTACGTGCATCGGAGTGAATGACCTTTCCACGAGAAACTCATGTTTTAGTACACCTAAAACAACACAAAAGACAATTAGACTTTCTTAAATTGTCATAAAGTAAACAACATACACTTGTAAACTTATTTAATACCATAAATGCTAATAAATTATGTGACAATGCCTACATATTTACTTACCAATATTTATGTATTAATAGATGATAAGCGTTTTTAAAGAGACGATTTAGTAGGCAAGATATGAAACTGGAACTAAAATGAAATACAAATAAACAAATTAAGGAAAACTAAAAACCGCGAACTGGCAAATGAATTTTTAAAAATATGTATTTTACAGAGAGTGTACTAAGTAAATCACAACCGCTGATTGGTTGTTGGCGTTTCTTATTGAAATTAGTTGACATATTTTCCTGGTCGTTTCTAAGCTTGGTGGCGCTGTAATAGTAATTTTTTAAGGTAACTATGCAACACCATAACGCAAATAGGCAATATTGTAAAAACAAAAACAGCAATCTATATCAGATGGACGTTAATAGATATCTAAAATCTGTTTACCCAACAGAAATAGTTAAGCAGCGATCAGTTTTACACCACCAAAATGATAAAAACCAGGAAATGTAAAAACCACAAATTGAAATGTCACTTAGTCAAGACTAAATTACAAAGCGTCATGATTTTAGTATTGGCACTTTAACGCACAGCAGACGTTTCAAATTATTTATTACTAGTAAAAATACTACGTAAGAACATATTAAGGAAGGTACAAGAGCCTGCAAATCATTAGAGTAAAGCAAAGTTTGGAAATTACAGGTGGAATTGGATATAAACAAAGATTCGTCATATACTATTTCTTTTCAAATTGTTTTTAATTATATAAAATAAGGTAACACAAACATAGTTTTTATTGAATTAAGTCAAAATAGGACGTCCTTTTATAAGGACGATAGGGTTATATACTACGTTTAGAACAAGATACGGTTGCAAAACACACTTTACTTTACTCTACAAGACAGAGAACAAAACCTGTTAAACTGTATTATATGAAGAGAAAAGAACTAGAGACGTCTGTTCTGTTAGGTACGCCAACTCCAACAGTTGAAAGCAAGTAATTGCTTATGTTCCGGGTTTTAAAACTGCGACCAATAACAAAGTTACATTTAAATATTGCGGGAATTTTTGGGGAGGAGCTTAACTATTTCTGCTTTGTAAAGGGAGTGTAGATGCTAATTCGAAAAAAATTCCAAAGCTGCCCGCTTCTACACAAGTATCAATAATATACAGTTTACTACTTTAAATATTATTTAATTAACTTTTAATGCATTTTGGTTTCATACTAAAATACTTTATTAAGACAAATTATGTAAAATTAAATTTATGTCTAGGTAGCTTTATATCTTAATATGCAGCTGTTTCAGAAATATTTGATAAAAACCAAAAACTGCTCTTGATAAACTCCCCATCCTCACCGCTTAATTTCTTCAAAAATCTAATCAGCTCCAGGAGAAAGGAAAACAAGCTGAAATACGAAATTTGAAGTACGTACGTGTTGTTGTTCAGGAGTTAGCGTAGATACATCCACCACCCCCCCTTCCCCCACACAAACAAGAACACACACACACACACACACACATACATACACACAGGCGCGCACGAACGCACGCATGCACACACACACACACACACACACACACACACACACACACACACACACACACACACACACACACACACACACACACACACACACACACACACACACACACACACACACACAGTACACACACACACACACACACACGAACGCGAACGCTAACGCGAACGCAATCACGAACGCGGACGCGGACGAGAACGCGAACGCGAACGCGAAAGCGAACGCGGACGCGAACGCAAACACAAACGCAAACGCAATCGCAACCGCAAACTTAAACGGAAACGCAAACGCAAGCGCAAACACAAACGAAAACGCAAACGCAGACGCAAACGCAAACGCAAACGCAAACGCAAACGCAAATTCAAACGCAAACGCAAACGCATTTGCAAACGCAAACGAAAACGCAACCGCAAACGCACACTCAAATGCAAACGCAAACGCAAACGCAAATGTAAACGCAAACGCAAACGCAAAAGCAAACATAACCGCAACAACACAAACAAACTCAAAACAGACACAGACACAGACACAGACACAGACAGACAGAGACACAGACACAGACACAACACACACACACACACACACACACACACACACACTCACAAATATATAAATATGTATGTATATATATATATATATATATATATATATATATATATATATATTATATATATATATATATATATATATATATATATATATATATATATATATATATATAAACCCTGCTGCTTTCTCTACATTAAAAACGTTTTATTCAGAGGTAGCTGTGATTTGTTTTAATTTAATTTTAGCAACAGCATAATATTGTTTATTTGGCAAAATATTTTAATTTTTATGCCAATTTTTTTATGGTTTTGCAGCTATGCAGCATTTATACACCAGCCGCTACTGGTTTTGACTATGGGAAACGAGTGCCAGCGATAAATCGTGCTATGCATAATGTAGTATTGGATTTGGCAACAGTACTTTGAAATACAAGAGCGGAAACGATTTAATTGAAAAACGAGTGTAAACGTGGGAACACGAGCGTTAGCTGTTTACACATTTTTTGGTGCGAGATCTTCCATTTTAACGCCAAGCGTTAGCCGAGGGATAAAATAAAAGTCGAGCACCAATAATGTAATAGCGCACGTGTTCCGAAAAATTTTTTGTTTAATGGTTTATAGCATAAATACGCCTAAATCGTACCCTGTTTGAATTTCGGACTTACGGCCACATGGGGGCGTGTTAACTGCAGCAATAATTAAAGGGTTAGTATTGCTTCCACTTTTTAACAATATTGTGCTTTTATTTACAAGGTGTTAAGTAACTAACTGTTGTTATTGAATCATATGTAATTATTACGTCTTAAAAGCGTGTACTTTAAGAGTAGTTTAGTGAGCAGAAACTTAGGTTATGTGGTGGTTTTTTCTTACTGTGTATACAAAATTAAGCCGATACTTATGAGCCTAAATGTACCCTACGTTTGTATGTATGTCATACCGGTACGATTTAGGAAAAAAAATGATTTTAGGATTGCAGTTTATTTCATAATTTCTTTACGAAACGAAAATTAGGTATTAAGATGCATTTACTTTCTTTTATTCCAGATAATTACAACAAAAAGAAAGTACAACTGTTGGGCAGAGTCCGATATGGAGGAGGCTTTGAAAAAATATCATACCAAAACAATGGGATTTAATGAAGCTTGTCGTGTTTACAAAATTCCTAAGTCCACGTTTAGAACACTTAACGTATGAGATGGAGGCAGAATTGGTGCTACATATTTTATAATTTCGTTTTTTTTGGTCAGACAGTTAAAGAAGTGCGTAGCCTAGTTTTTCAACTGGCCGAGAAGTATGATCTTCATCATCGATTTAATAAAGAACAGAGGTTAGTGAGCTGGAAATGGTATTATAAATTTTTAAAAGATCACCCTGAAATATCGTTGCATAAACCAAAAGCAACCTCAATGGCACGTTGCAGAGGGTTTAATAAGCAAAGAGTAATGGGCTTCTTTGGTAAATATGTACAAATGATAGACCAAGAGAAAACTTTACCGCAAAAAATCCTTATTGTCTATAAAACTGGTTTAAGTACCGTCCATAAACCATCCAAAATTTTGGCCAAGAAGAGTAAACACCAAGTGGGTGCTGTTACAAGCGGTGAAAGAGGTTCAAACATAACATGTGTATGCAGTATGGATGCTGCCGGGGAGTTTATACCTCTGACGGTTATCTACAAACGGCAACGTTTGAATGACCTATTGAAACGAGATGCACCTCCAAACACTCTATACACTTGTACCGACAGCAGATGGATCACAAGTGAACTATTTTTGAAATGGATGCAGCCCTTTATACGCTGCTTACGGCTTTAAGTGAATTATTAGGAATTGCTTATCCAAGAGCTGTCTGTATGGCCACTGCGTTACATGGATTTGAGTCATGTGGTTTATGCCCTTTGATCGCCATAAAATTAAAGAGAAAGACTACGTAGTTTTGCAAACAGAAGAAACAGTCGCTGGCGAAACTGACCAACATCCTCAACCATCGACCAGCGGTCATGTATTACAAGCATCACAAAGTGAAAATATCGACATTCAACCATCCACTTCTAACCAAATAGCAAGTCAACCTGGCACATCTACCGCTTAAAAAAATTTCTCATCAATTAGAAATCATTTTCAGGAATTATCTCCAAATCCGAAAATTCCTATGATATTAAAGAAACTGTCAAAAGGAACCTCAGCTTCTCAAGTTTTAACTTCAAGCCCTTATAAAAATGATTTGGAACAAAAAATAGAAGAAAATGAAAAGTAAAAATTAGTTTAAATCTAGAGAAGTCCGGGAAACGAAATAGAACTTAAAACTGGCACCAAAAAGCAACAGAAGGGGAATTTAAAAAAAAGCTGGTACTGCATACTGTGTGAAGAAGATGGACAAGAAAATATGATTCAGCTACTGTAAAGTATGGGTGCATGATTTGTGCACAGTTGCACCTTATAAATGTGACAAATGCATCTAAATTCTCTAGGTACGATTTAGGAACATGGAGGTACAAGTTAGAAATAATGATCTTATTTCGTACCTTTTACGATTTTTTTTTTAATTTTCCAGTTTTAAGTAGGTAGTTCGTGTTCTTTTTTGTAATTTTAATTAATAACATGGGTAAAGCAATAAATAACTATTTAATTGATCACTTTGAATTTTACTGGGCGTTTCTAGATCTTCATATATAAAAAAAATCCTTGGGGGTACGATTTAAGCACATTCACCCTATAACACCAAAACATTAAATTTTGAAATATTTGTTGACAAATATCAAATTAAATATATAAACAAAACAGTTTATATATTTAGTTTTTATGCATTTAAAGTAGCCATTAGAACAAATTGATAAGTTTTTGTAAGTTTCAAATAGCCAACTAACGACAGAAGATCATGTAGTTTGATCGTAGTTGGATGTTTGGGTTATAAATGATCAAGTAAGTCGGTTGCCATGACAAAATAGTTTTGTTTGAATAATCGTCAATTTAGTGGTAAACAATTCGTCGTGTAGCGAATGTCCCGTTGAAGAATTTAAATATTAAGATGGATTTTGACGACACTGAAGTTGAAGAATTTATATGGACCCCGCCAGACGTTGGAGGAATAGCTAACGCGGTTTCGCATGATTTGCTACCCCAAACATCAAATCAGGGTTACGAAAAGGAGCGGACTATCTTCTTGGCTTGGTGTAAGAACAAGAGAGTCGAGTAATATACCAACAATGTATTACTTGCTTACTGATTACTTGCAAATTGTGGTAGGATATTGGAATTCCATTTGTGTGACTGGCATATATTTTTTTTTGTGTTTTTTAAATAGATGGAAATTTAAAAATTACAATTACGTTTACACGTGTTGTGAGCTTAATACAGTAAAGGGAACTAAAGTAGGTAGTCTAATGTTATTAGTAGAGAGCGGATAGTTAGGCAAGAAAAACCCATAAAAAAAGCAGGCAAATAGGCAACAAAAACAGTCAAAAAAGGCGAGGAAAAAGGCAAAATTTAAATTCGAAAAAGGCACACAATTGTTTAAAATAATTTAATAACTACTTACGTAAAATGAATTTACAAAAAAAAAAATAAAAATAACAAAACATTTAATCTACGTTAACATTATTATTCCAGGCTGTAATTAAGTACTGCTCCGTATGGTCAGGTAACAAATTTTCCCTGGTATTGCTGACAATTTGCTTGTATGTCGAGAAAGATCTCTCGACATCACAGGATGTAATGGGGGCATATTTAATTGCAGCGACTTCTTGAGGGCTTGCATCCAAGCCAATGGCCTCTTCTCCTTTATGTACATTTACAATATCTTTTATTTTGTGAAGATTTTGGATTCTTTTGTAACACAGATAATATCTTTTCATTTACTTTTATCCCACTAGCACCAGGTACCCGTGCGATTTCATTTACCACATCGTCCACTATCCCTAACGCTTCCACTAACGCGAGGTTCCTTGCTTCGAGTTTCTTTATAGTTTCGAGTAGGTAGCAGAAATGGGTGTTTATATACATTATACCTCGACGGACGTTTTCATCTTCAAAACTCTCTTGAGCTTTTTGTATAGCAGCAGCCGTGGAAGGGTGAAATGAATTCACTACCTGTAAATTATCATATCATTTTTGCAGAATTCATAACAGATTTTGCAAACATGTGTTTACCTCTTTAATTGAGTTTCAATGAAGCGCGTAAAATTACACGCCTCGATCCAGGTACCCCATCTGGTAATCACAGGTTCAGGAGAGAGAGAGTGGAACAGATGGCAGCTTTTCTTTACACTCAGAAACTCGTAATGGTGCTTTTACAAATACCTGCAATTTTTAAATCGTAATAGCAGCACACAGACAATGTAATGTTTACCTTCTTCACGGAAGAAATTAATTTATTTACAGCACTAAATTCCTTGCGAATGCATTCACACACTCTGTGCAGTGCGTGTGCTAGGCAAGTAACATGCAGTAGTTTAGGTAGAATACCTTTAGGGCCCGTGTCGCTTTTAGCATGTAGGTGCCGCGTCGCTTACTAAAAGCAATATTTTCGATTCAGGTATTTCGTTAGGAAATAAAATACCTAAAACAAAAACT
This sequence comes from Vesta saturnalis, assembly GCA_036346205.1. Lineage (NCBI taxonomy): Eukaryota > Metazoa > Arthropoda > Insecta > Coleoptera > Lampyridae > Vesta > Vesta saturnalis. The sequence continues at coordinate 79,125 of JARFJB010000455.1, read as the reverse complement.
GTATATTAACCAAGTATGATAGACTTAATAGTGTATGATGAACGGCTTAGAAACCTGGTGAAAGACACAAAAGTAATGCGCGGAGCGGAGTGTGGATCGGACCACTTTTGGTTGTATCCAGAGTGTGTTTAGGGCAAAAGTGGGTCTGGAGAACGAAAGCAAACGTAGTGCGAACGTCCAGAATTAGGGTTGACAAATTAGTGGATAATGGTGCGAGAATGAAATACGCAGATGCTGTGAGTAAAGAGTTGAATGTGAATGAAACAGTGTGGAACGGACAAATAAAAGACACTGACGTTGAAAGTGCATGGATAAGCTTGAAAAACTTTATTGTCAATTGTGCCGTGCGAATAAGTGGAAGAGTGATTGTAGGTAGGCAGAAAAATGTGCTTGGTGGAATGAAGTCGGTAAAAAGGCAGTAAGTAAGAAAAAGATGCATACATGGCAATGATTGCTGCAAAAATGAGACTGAGAAGAAGTGATTGTATGAGGTGTACAGATTAAGAAACAAAGAAAGGAAGGAGGCAGTGAGAATAAGTAAAGAGGAAGTGATGACTGTGGAAGGAGAGAAAATGCAGAATGATTTTGAGGAAACAAAAACTCTTCTGAAAATGGGTCAAAAACACAAAATGTGGCCCAAAACAGAACGCTGCAGGAGTTATGAATGCTGGAAACAAAATAGTATGGGACGATTGTGAAGTGAGGAATGCTGGCAAGAATATTTCGGAAAGCTGTACAGTAGAGAGAAAAGTAAGACTGAAGGGTTAAATAAGGAGAATATAGAAGAAATGATGAATGAAACTGAGAAGGATATTGGAATAAATGAGGTAGAAAACGGTAGGAAGGTTGAAAAACGGCAAAGGAGCAGGCGTAGATGAAATCACTGGTGAAATGCTCAAGTATGATGGTGCAAAGCTTATACGAAGATTGCGTGAATTATTCAATGTATGCCTTATGTGTGGAAAAGTGCCAAGTGATTGAAAGAGCACGATCATTGTACCATTGTATAAGGGTAAGGGTAACAAGAGTGATTGTAAGAACTACAGAGGAATAAGCTTGCTCAGCGTACCTGGTAAAGTATTTGGAAGAATACTGATTGATAGAGTACGAGAAACCACACAAACTAAGATGAGGGATGTACTAGGTGGCTTCATGCCAGGGAGAGGATGTGTCGATCCGATGGTTGCTCTCCAGCAGGTGATCGAAAAGTGTTTAAAAGTAAAAAGGAAGTTGTACTGTGCGTTTGTAGATCTGGAGAAAGCATATGAGTATATGACAGAGTGAATAGAGAGAAGCTGGAAATATTAAATGAATATGGCGTAAATAAAGGTCTAATAAATGGAATAAGGGCAGTATACAACGGTAGTCGGGTATGTGTTAGGGTGAGGGGACGTGTGAGTGAATACTTCAATATTGAGCAATGAGTGCGATAAGGTTGTGTGATGTCACCATGGTTGTTCAATGTATACATGGATAAATGTCTTAGACAAGCATGTACCGATACAAATGGAGTAATGGTTGGTGACGTAAATGTACGACTTCTGGTGTATGCAGATGACACAGTCTTATTAAGTGACAGTGCGGATGAGCTGCAAACCGCTCTGAGGAAGTTTGATACAGTCTGTGAGAGCATGGACCTAAAGGTAAACGTGAAGTAAACTAAGATTGTGGTGTTCAATCGGGAAGGTGGAAAGGACAGTAGAGTATTTACTAAATGCCGTGGGTATGAGATTCCTGAGAAGCGCATGTGGTAAAACGAGTAGGGACAAGATAAAAAATGAATGCATAATGACGGAGTGTGGCGAGGAAAAGACGATGATGGATAGATATAAAAGTTGTACATTACGTTGCTTTGGTCACATTGAGAGAATGAACAACGCAAGATTAACGAAACAAATATATGTGGGTGAGGTTACGGGAAAGGTCGGCCCTGGTAGGCCGAGTAAAACTTGGCTGAATGTAGTAGAATCTATGATAAAGGAAAGAAAGATAAGCAGTTTCAAAAACAAAAGGGCATGTCAGAGACTATGTATGAATCTTGTGGAAGCTAGGGAGGTATGCGGAGATAAGATAAGATATAGATTGGGAATGAAAAATAAATAAGAGGCAGGGATTGTTTTGGCTACCCCGCAAGGGAATGGCGTGAAGGTTAAGTTAAGTTTATTTTTTACGGTTCACTTAAAACCATATTTTTTCAATTTTATTAAAATAAAAAATCGACAAAAAAGGCAAAATCCCAAAAATTTCTTTAAAAAGGGAAAAACCGCCAAAAACATCAAAAAAAGGCAAAGTAAAAATTGCATGTTTGGAGTCGTCATGTCTTAAAACTTATAGGAATTCAACTTTGCCTTTAATATCTTCATTAATTCAAAAAAGGCATTTGCCTAACTATCCGCTCTCTAGTTATTAGTAAATAGTGGATAATCTTGTTTTTAGTAATCGTTAATTTATAGTTTAGCTTGTGTTGAAATTACGTCATTGGAAATTGCTTTACGAAGGCGTAGATTTGCAAGTTCAGAACGTTGGCGACTGATTACATTTTTGATAAAATAGTATAAGTAGACTGCGCTTTTTATGATAAGTTAAATTAGAGCCGATTTTGCAAAGTTTAGACGCGACGAAAGCAGATCATGTTACAATATTTTTTGTGGTATCTTGACGAGGCAAGTTAATGCTAGTGACGTATTTTCTAGTTCGTGTTCCCGAAAAAAAAGTTGATGTAAGGCGTCGCGCATACCCGTTGAGGCGGTGTGTCGGTAACCTCCCTTATGTCGTGTGTATCTGAATGATGTGTTGAGAGCAAAGATTATAGGGGCTGCTACCCCGTTTTACGAAGCGAATTTTATGTAGGAGTGTGCAGAACATACCTGATTGTACTAATTTAGTTTTCCCGGTGCACTAGAATCACCTAGGGGAAAAATACTCGTGGGTTGGTTAACGGACGTAAATGTTGAGGGGTATCAGTTAAGCGCGCGTGGTGGCGAATGTTTTGGTTATATAGTGGATGCTCTAAGTAAGTTACGTAGAGCTCTGTTGCGGCGATTGCATCCATCCTTCAGCTAATGCAGTAAAATATGTTGGCGACCGACATCGTACCTACGGAGGAAAGCGAAAACGAGATCCAGGCATCCTGTACTGTTTATTAGTAGTCTGAAAATATAACATAATTCTGTTCAAGTGCTATTGTTGGTTTGGTTTAAAATAAAGATAAAAGTTGTTGTTTTAAGCAAGATTTTTGAATTCGTTACGTCTTTTGAAGACGCGTCACCTGGTCACAATATGTAGTAAAAGTTTATGTGTGATAGCCGCATTTACGAAAGGTGATTAGTAATTTATACACGTTTATTGTGAGATATTAAATTTCTTTCGTTTAAAGTAGAACACTGGTGTTCTTGCCATCTAGGAAGATCACCAGATGCGAATGAGATTAATTTTTAAGCTTGTGAGATTTAATAGACTTTTTTTAAACCGTATTCGGCGATAGAAGCTTTTCTGAATATGTTGACATTGAAGGTGAATTTGGACAATTAATTGTCTTAATAGATATTTGTTGAATTAAATGATTATTTCATTTAAGTAGTATATTTCGTTTGTAAAGGAAACAGTACACCGATGCTGAAGGACACAATTTTATTGGTAACGATCCCTGACTCAAAGGATCACGTCCCAAGAACGTTTTCTGTAACAGAAGCCAAAGAAAATTAGAAAATAACACAGATTTATAAAAAAACAAACTAATTATTTTTATAAATGATAAACAATGTAAATGTACTGTTCCACCTGTAAGTATAAACACGTCTGGGAAAACTCCTCGATAGATTGCACATTGACTAAAACTGCAGATTCTTCCGTTTCTATTGGTCACTGTTTTCTCCGTGCTTCAACGACGCTAGTTGTTAATACTGGAGCAGATCTTCTGAGCTTAAGCCTCACGGAGGCTGGAAAGATTTAATTGTAGCAGAGGGCTACATAAATGATTCTGTAATAGGGCAAATTGAAGTTTCAAAGAAAATAATAACTAATGCTTCTGATGTTGCAGAATTAACTGGTACTTGCATATCGTCTTCGGCCTTATGTGTTTCGATTTAAAACTCAATTAATCAATTAAAATTAGCAATTACAGGTGTTAATATAGGCAACTGTTCATCTTTTATCTTTAACATCACGCTATATACTTTGAGATGCCACGATAAGTTAGAGCTGGCAGCACTGCATTTCTAAATACTACCATCCTTAATTAGTAAGCTCTGTCTGTCAGTTGAATCGTTGTTGTCATAGAGCAAACGCAGTACGTACGATTTGTCATCGAAACATAGACTTGTCAAGAGAACATTTGTGGGCAATGATATACTACGACTTCAAGGTGGGTTTAAGTGAACAACAAAGTTTCGAACTATTTAAACTCGCATTTACGATGAAAGTCCTTCACGCGAAAGTGTGTTTGCTAGTATTACGAATTTTAAGAGAGGGTGGATATCGCTTGTTGATGAGGCACGTGCTGGTAGGTTCGCTGGAAAAATTGAGAGAGTAACACGCATCATCCACGAAGATCCAAGACGCACCTATCAAGCGATTGAGGGAATTCTTGGTGTTGGATCCGCAACAGTAAATTCAATCTTACATGACCATCTTCGGATCAAAAAAATTGTTACTCGGTGGGTGCCACACACTTTACGATTTCCAATAGGCAGAGCAAGTCAGAATCGCTCGGGAAACGTTAGAAATGTTAAATAATGGTGGACATCCTATTCTCTCTAAAATAGTAACAGGTGATGAAAGTTACATCCCATTTTACGGTATTCGTACCCGCCAGAAGAGCCGTGTATGGTCCCACGAATATGCACCAACATCAACAATGGCCAAAAAGCAAAGGGTTGTCAAGAAAGTTATGTAAGCAGATTTCTTTCATAGTGCAGGATTAGTAAAAGCAATCAAGCTGAAAAATCAACGTGGAGTCACTACCAAACTGATACACCACAAAACATTTACCTGCAGTTCTTGAGTCAGTCAGCACTCGCGGGTAAATGTTGCTTCACGACAATGCATCGTCACACAGTACACAGCAGACTGTTCAAGTTTTACGTAAAAATAATGTAAAAGTCGTTGAACATCCACCATATTCGCCTGATTTGGTCATGTGTGATTTCTGGTTGTTCCTTAACCTAAAGAAATATTTACGTGGTCGACGTTTCACGACGGAGGAAGAGATAGAAGAAGCAATTCATCAATTTTTTGAGAGCATTCCAAAAGATGACAGACGTTGTGGAAGCTTCGGTTACAAAAGTGCATTTATACAGGAGGTGATTATTTTGAACATAAATAAAATCATTTGCATAAATAGACTTGTAGTTTTCTTGTCTCAAAATATGTAGCGTGACCCTCGTATTAACAATCAGTAATATTTAATGTATTGTTTTTAATTGTAGTTTTTTTTACTAACCGCATTTGATGCAATTATCACAGAGACTGTGAATAAAGTAATACAATTACAAAAAGTAGCTTGTTATTGCCATGGTTTTATTAGCGTGTAGAAAATGCGTGCACTGGTGTTTCAAAGATCTGCTTTCACAACCAATTTATCTCCAAAAACAATCACGTTTCTGTGCTTTCGTAAAAAAATATATTTATAATCCATGGTACAAATAATGGAATAAAACCAAAAACTAGTGATAGACGTGATCCAAATTTTTCAAAGGCCTAGCCGGCGAAAATACAACCAGGTATTGCTTCTAATAGAAAACATGATTCTATCCCTTCTCCCTGCAAAATATTATCGTAAATTTATCTTAAAGATTTTTTTATACTTTACACACGCACACATACAGACACGCACGCACAGGCACTCGCACGCACACACACACACACACACATACAGGCATTTTAGGAAACTATTTGTTTGTGCCCAGGGAACCTCATAACTCTCAGTTCAATTTGAATTCTTTGACGGGTCACAATAACTTCCCTTTTAGGTAGAAAATGAGAAATTGACCGAAAGCTTAAATTCCACCTACGCACAGCATTGCACAGAACATAGCATTTCTATATACTTGAAATATGAATTTGTTTTAGAAATATTTTATACTAACCAATAACTGCACGTAATAAACCCCCTTTCTCCGCCACTGGAATTCTCCTAAAACCAAATCAGTTCCAGGAGAAACAAAACCAAACTTAAATATGTACGTACATCTTACCGTTTTGGAGCAATCGTAGATACTTACGTACATCTACACACGTAATCGTACACGTACACGCATGCACACCGCACTCACTCACACTTGAAAACACGCTCATAAGCACACACGCGCACATACCCACATTCACGTTCGCACTGTGTGCCCAAGCACATACACACACAAGCACAGGTAGATGCACACAAACACTTTTTCATTTTTTTGGTACTCAGGACACCTCAAAATGGGTGCTTCCGGTTTCAGTTCAATTTGAATTTTTTGACCGATAACAACAACGTTTATGTACCCTCGGTACCCACCGACACACACCACTGAGTTTGTATAAAACCGCGATTTTCCGTTACCAACACGCATTCATGCTTTTCACATTCTTTTCCTTCTGCTTATTCCGACTCCCTCTTACGATGTGCGTCTCTAGTAGTGACCGGACCTGCTTCCGACCAGATTTTACTTAGTGCTCGATATCGCCCACATGTAGGTTTTTAAGCAACACCTATATACACAAAGCATGAACGGTAGCGCTAGGACGGGAAGTAAATTCGGAATAGCTTCATAACATGTTTGAAGTACGGGACATAAGCCTAGTTCGCCGACAAACACATAGGAAGTTCGTTAGATGGACGGGATGTCTGCCCTTGTTCCTTAGCGGCCTTGAATTCACTCACACATCCACACGAAGTAAGCTAGGACGGAAGTCTGCCCTTGTTCTGTAGTGACTTTAATTACAAGTACCTATACATACCTATAAGGTAGAATAAACGTGCAGATCGAGATCGTTTGCAAAAGTTAACCCAATTCCAGAAAACGCTAATCATTTTATGTATTCAATTTCTTTGCAATATTACGTGAACATCATTACTGTTACGTAATTTCCTGTCCAACATAATTACTTTTAAGTACAGTTCATAAACCTCCGATGTCCTAGAAGTAAAACCGAGAGGATTTACTCACAACATAATTTTCATATTTCTATCCTACCGGTTCAGTAAACACATTTCTGAAACCTAATAATGTGTTAATGATATCGAACGAAGTAATTAAATCACCATCTCAAACCGGGTACTGGCAAATTGATCGAAATCAGTTTACCGAAATCAATTGACCGAAACGACAATTGATCGAAGTAGCAATTTACCGAAAAACAATTCACCGAAAAGCAACTGATCGAATACAGTATCAAGTATCAAATGATAGTTTAAAATTATAGTAATATCGGCTTTTGCGGTAATGTAGTACAGGCGGAATTGATATTAAACTCGGACGTAAATGACAAGGAACGGTCCCACAGCTCAGTGAGAAATAAGGGTCGTGGGCTGTTGCTAAATTTTAACAATTAGGGTGAATCGCGGTATTTCAATAAGTTGCAATAAGGGTAGGTCACGCTATAAGTAAAAATTGTCACTAATATTGGGAGCACGCAAGGTACAGCCACTTTAAACAGACAAATATTCACTTACATTTACACAGCACAAAAACTCCAGGTGAACAATAACTAACGTCCTGGAACTGCCTTATCTGAAAAGTTCTTCAAAACATGCACACGCCTTTCAATAACAAAGGCGCATTATCGACTCAGCTGACGGGTAATCAACCTTATTTAATCTACTTTTACATTAAGTTCTAAGAACGCTTTTTAAAATGACCGTACAAAACAAATATTAAATGATTTGATAATTCTATTGTAAAATTAAATAATTTCTAGCAAAGAAACTATCTATTACCGCTTTATATTGTCAACTAACTTTTAAGAGAACAACCCCCAAAAAAAGAATAAGCAATCTAATGATAAACTCCCTCTTTATCCATTACATTAAACGAAAAGCTTTTATTGAAATCATATATAAAATTCATGAATTTTCCATTGGAAATTTTACAACCAAAACCAAATCTTGAATATCAGCGTGATATTTCCATATTTAAATGTAACATTTCGTAACTGTTGATATCACTGTGCTAAGATGAAAGTTCATAAATAATACTTCCAAATTCAATACACTCTACATACAGGGTGCGGCATTAGTGCCACGAAGTACGATATATCCGTTATTAAAGGATATGCTAAAAAAAGTTATTTACAAAAAATATAGGCAACTTCAAACTTCACATTATAAAATTATTTTCGTATTTATGGGGTGTTACATATTATCAGCATCGACCAAACGTATTTTTTTTAAATGGGACACCTTATATAATATTTCAAATTTAGATTAAGCTCATCTCCCCCATACTTCAAATACAGGGTTTCATTACGTTATAAAGGGTATCTCAAAAGTTATGGTCAATTATACACGAAAATAATTCTAATTTCAACGTCATGTATACCCTAGACAGAACAACATAACAATAATTTTTGCCAGGCATAACTTTTTGACATTGGTACAGTGTTACGAGAAAGTGCTATTTCTTTATTATTGCACCAATTGAATACAGAGCGAGCCAAAACCCGAACACACGATTTTGTCAATTTTTTTAAATTAATCACTCTGTATTTTATTTTAAAAAGTGAAAATACACTTTATGTTATTTCATTTTTATTAAGCACTCCTTATAGCTAAAATCGTTAATTTCTGAGATATTTTCGGGGATAATATAACTAGTGCTATGATTATCATCGGTGATAGCTCGAGTTAAAACCGATGAAAATTGAACGAACGAAGCACTAGTTCAATTTCCTACAGGTTTTAACGAATAGTATCATAGATTGTTAATCATAATACATGTTATATTTGGTAAGAGAATATAATAAACGTTAATAGAAAATCATAACCCATTTGGAAAGAAAATATAATATAAAAATGAACTTTCCTGTTGAGGAATTAACAGACATGATTTGGGTACTTCGGCGCACTAATGCCGCACCTTGTATATTAAACTAATAAAATTGAGGAACAAACAAAAAGCAATCCAACCATCTGTACAGTAGGCGTTTCGGTCACAAGCAAGCAATTATATAACATGAAATTCTGCACAGCTATCTCTTAGACGGAAAAGAATACATTCAGTAGTCGTTCAATATACAGATGGAAGCATTTGAACCTTTAACGTAAATGCTAGGCAAGCTTTCATACATAATTTCATTTACAACAAGAATGCGTTCATCCGCCGGAACAATTACAACTGACAACAAACTTCGTTACATTTACCACCAATAAAAAAACACAAATAACTATCAAAGTAATTACCTTGCGCCCTATGAAACTTCCCCTACCTTAACACAGTGAATCGGCAGTTGATCGATAGCCACCAATAGATCTTCATCTTAACTAACCTCCAACATGGCAAGTTTATTATCTGTAGGATTCCAAAGAGGAATCGACTATTTACAAACTCCTGCACACGAATGTAATATGACAATAGCTGAATAAAAACCTAGGTGCCTTAGAAGCTGTTGTACCTGGACTAGAATATGCATATACACAGATAACTTTAACTTTAACGTTATTTACACTACTTTCTTAATGTAATTACAACTGTTCTAATTGCAACGAGCTTTGTTGTTTTAAACGGCTGTATGCCTGAGCACGGGAATAATCAATCGGTGCATCTAATCACATTATGACATACCCAATCCGCTGTGGAGCGTTAAAGTCTCCAAAAATAAGGATAGCACTGGCTAAAACCCTATACATCGTTTAAAGATTTACCAAATGTCACTAATGATCACCAACATAACCTATCCACGGAACGCTGCACACCCGTAGGAGTTTTAGGGATTGTAGCCCCTCGAAACGTTCACTTCTCCCATGTCCGCGTACTCAACTTCTGCAACCGACCCTTATGTCACGCGCTCCGTGTCGTAACTTTCTTCACTGTTGTCCCGCTTAAGACTCCCTGATAGTAGGTAAGATTGGAGACTTCAAGAACACACCACATTTCCAAGGTCCCACATTTCCAAGGTTGCCACAAAACCAAGGTCCCCACCATACCAAGGTCAAAAAAGCGCAATGTGTGACCTACTTACATATCATTACCACAAACCCACGGTCACAAACCCCGATTTCCTGTTCCACTACTACAAGGCCATCACTGAGACATATCATTACCACAAACCCACGGTCACAAGCTCCGCTTTTCTGTTCCACTATTACAAGGCTATCCGACCACGCTTTCCTGTTTCACAATTACAAGGCCATCCGTGTGACCTACTTAGCCACCTGCTTGCTACTCTATACCCCACTTGTATGTTTTGCTCACTTTTTTGCTCAACCTCACTTTTACCAAAATAAAAGAAAAACAATATGTTAATATATTTAATTGATGTAGACAGACATGTACTAATTTATTACTCAGATATATGATTTTCTTTAGGAATAAAACATTTTGATTTAGTACAAGTGCAGAAGGTCCTCTCCACTTCCGTTTCAGTACATCTGCGCGGACGTGGTGCGAGGAGCTGAGCATAAGTGCAATGTGGTGCCCATCGTAGATGTTCCTGTAACGGATTGACATCTGGCTGCCATCGGTTTATTCTAACCCCACACATGAAACATTCAACCGTATCGTCTGAAGATGTGGAAATGAATCCTGCTGCAGCAAGCGATGAGGGTGAGTGAACTCCAGACCATGTTCGATACGTTAGTAAGCGTTTATCGAAACAGTTGTAATACTGAGGATAATAAAAGTATACATGAGTCATCATCGTACACATCGTATAACTGTGTGAGAGGTGCCCTACACGACGAGCACCAATAATATTCGTGCGACAGGTAGTATCGCGCAGTCCACCGCTCCATATGCATATGATGGTCCAGTACGCGGTAATCTCCTGGTTTCAATCGAGCGAAACAGCAATGACACAAATTCATAAAGTCCACCAGATGGTATCGAACATGTATTGATACAATGTGGGCATATGCTGTTACACGACTTGCCGCAAAGTGCTCGCGTATTACCTTGCTCATTTCGGTATACCACGCTGAATTCCACTGAACCAGTTCATAATTATTTCGTAGCACTTTGTTTATGGAAGCCGGTAGTATTCCTTCCTTTTCAAAATTTACCCAGTTCGGAATTAATTGACATGTCCGTCGCGTACTAAGTTGAAATAGGGTTTGTGGTTGGTACATTGTCTTCCAATCGTCTTGCACTGGAGTAACTGACATAGTGAAGATCGGTAACTATGGTATATGTAAAACCCTCCCTTTAAGTATATGAAGAAAACTGAGTGGGAGTATGTAACCTTGTGTAGTAAACTTGTTGTGGCAAAGTGGAACAACCTTGAAATGTGGGACCTTGAAAATGTGGTGAATATAAGGTTGGAAAAAAAAACGAAATATGGCAAAGTGGAACAACCTTGGAAATGTGAGACCTTGGAAATGTGGTGAATAAGTATGGCTGTGAATCCTTGAAGTAGTGGAACGAAAAGAAAACCTTGAAAAGTTGTAACCGACAAGACCGCTAAAGCAATGTGTGGTACAATCGTGAAGGTCACGTAAGTAGCCTTGAGGAGGGTACATAGTGGGGAGAGTGTCATATATAAAAGAGAGGGAATGTATGTAAAGTCAGTATCGTATATAATGGATAACATCGTACGTCAAGCCATAGAAAAGGCGAAGATTCTCGGTGCTATAAGTTCAAGTAAATATTGCGATATTTTGCTTAATAATGTGCATTATTTCTTAAATAAAAGTAAAACAAAGTTTGTTAGTGTCGGTCTATCACCCAAATTTGGATTTGAGCCAGTCGTAAAACTAGGTGGAACGAAGAGTGGTGGAGTGGTGTTTGACAAGCAGGAATGGCGTATACTTATGGATAATCAAGGGTGATTACTAATTATTTCTACAGTCCTGAAGGAACATGGCTACCTACCAAACTGGGATCGAAGACTGTCTCGTACGAACATATTAACAAGAAAAAAATTATACGCCTCTGTGATAGTGACGAAATTGATGTCTATTTAGGATGGGAGTCTATAGAACAGTTATGGAAGCTTTTGAAGATAATATATTACCGATTGGAGTTGGCAGATACTGTGAACTTTCCAGAGTTTTTTAAAAACCTAATACAGTCGACAGCGACAATTCCTGAATGTAACATTCACCAAGTTATAGGTCCATTGCGTGATGTATTTGAGGTCAACATAGCCTGCCTTCTGGAAATGGAAGTATTTGCCAAGGAGAAACTATATATAGGTATGGATCTTACCAATCCTATAACTCAAAGGGGGGGGTAACGCGCTTGTAGTCAATAGTGGATAGTATTAGATGTTAGTCAATATGTGGATGTGTTATAGTGCGGAGTCGTGGCCTAAAGCTGTAGATTGTGTTAGTGCAGTCCAAAGACTAATATGCCAGTTACAAGCATTAGAATTCGATGCTGATCATGAAAAAGTGTATGGAATGGGTAGATTTAGTGATGACTATTTAAATAATCTAGTTAATAAGTATGGGGGAGGAATACGCCTTTGTGAAAAATACATAACATCGCATGTAGGTGATATAGAGTGTATTTGTTGTATAAAGCGATTAATAGAAGACCTTAAAGAAATATCATTGGAGCACTTTATACACGAAATAGAAAGATATTTACCGAATTTTGAGTCATCAGATGACGACTCACCCAGTGAAGAAGGTGCGCATTAATGAGTCCAAAAACGTAGTTCACTACATAGTAGTATGGGAGTTGGCTTACAGGCATGCGCGAAAAGGAGAATGGGAACAATTAGCTAGAGATTCTGCACGATTTAAAAAAAGAATAGGCGACTGTGCTAATATAATTTCACCAATTCTCGAAAAACAGCATCGTGAGTGTGTGTTTGTCAGACGCTTTAGTAGTATGTAGTGATGTATATGTATAGGATAGTAGTAATAAAAAGTAAAAAAGATCTGTTTATTGCATATTAATATTACAGTATATATAATTAAGGTTAATTAGCGTATTACACAATGTCTTTGGTAGAAATCCAGGAGTTGTGAGAAGTATCAAAACCCAACCACTTAACGAGAGCTTTTTTCCCTTGACGTCGGATGATACGTTCAACTAGATGAATGTCTGGATGTTTAACACTTTGTAGTTCGGGCTCATAGAACCGACCTTGAATCTCTTCATCTCGACTATCACGTAATGTGTAGGTGAGTGGGCTTGAACGTTTAACTGTTGATATTCGAAAGACTTCGTAACTCCAATTAGGTGTGTACCCTTAGAGAATATGCTTCTATGTTTGCTAATGCGTACATGTTCCCCCACTCTAAATTTAGGTGTTTTACGGTCAAGAACTTTCTGACATTTTAAATGTTGCAAAATATCTGCAGCATTCTTTTCCGTTACATCTACCGGTTTATATCCGGTTGTTCTATGCTTTCTTGAATTATAATCGGTAACAATTTGAGGCAAGATTGATAGCCACTTATATGATCCTTGCATGCTGAATGTTTTCCACATTATTGCTTTAAGGGTACGATTGACACGTTCGACTATGCTACTTTTCAAGGTGGAATAACTACTGTAATGATTGATATTGAATTTTTCATTACTTTTTAAATTCTGCATTATAAAACTCCGTTCCCATATCAGTTTGTATATGCGTAGGCATCTTTTGCAATCCAGATAGCAGTTTATCCATTACCTCCGCGACTAGTTTACCATTCTTGCGTTTGATGGGGAAAGCCCAGACATATTTAGAGAAGGCATTAATTATTACTAAAATATATCGAAATCCTTTATTCACATGAGCATAAGGTATCATTTCCACTAAATCAGCTTGAAAGAGATCATTTAAACCTTTTAGTACTACACAACGTCGCGGAAAATTTCTCCTTGCTGGTTTGTGCAGTTCTTCAACAACATCGGATTTACTCATTTTTACTTTGGATTGTAGTACAATCTCTAGGATGAATAATTGTTCTTTGTCGAAAGTGATATCTTTTGGAATTATAGGTTGAATCACACCTTCCTTACGAATAGTTTTATTATTTAGAAACAGCGGTGTCGTATATATTACAGTATCCACTCGAAGATGAATATCTCGAGGTAACCACTTACAATGCAATATTTTTCCCTCTGTAGGAAAGAAATATCTACCATTGATACCCAATGGAATATCTACTGTTGTCTGTTGCAAGACACCTTGCAAGGTAAAATAAATTTCGTAATATATATCACTTTGCTTCGTAGCATCACTGCGATGCTGAGTAATATGTTTTCCAAATTTATCCACTGTCATTTGATGATGAAGATGTCTGCCAAATTTATCTATTGGCATAACTGATGGACATGTAGTACTGCCTTTAGTGGTAGTCGGTGTAACAATGAAATGAAAAGGATATAGTAATAGGGTTATAACAAGAGCTGTTACTGTATTACTTTTGCTTCACGTAGTTCATCAATTATATATACTACTTCGTTGTGATTGCTAGTATTTCCTGTCGACATTGATCCTAATAATTTCCGTAGCCAATCTACTAACTTATTCGGGTTATTCCACGGTACAAATTCAATAGCTTTGTTATTGTATCGCAATAGTTGCATGCCACCACCTCTTTTGGAGATAGAAGTTGTTCGAGATCTTGTGGTTGGAGGGACAATAGATGATGTAGCTGACCGTTTTCTAGGTTGAAGTAATGGTTTAATGATTTCCACATATTTTTACTATTAGTTCCTCGGATTTGGTCTGTCGAGTTATAATTACGTCGGGCAGCATTAGTACGACGCAATATGTCATTGTATTGCTGTAGGTCACTCTTTTGTACCCGTAGGCATTTTTTAAAAAGTAGTTCATATAATCCCGGTGTTCCTTCATAGTCTAGGGAGGATCCATCAGGAAGAGTGATATGAAGGTTTTCACCAATAAAGTCTAATTCAGCATCACCAATAAAAATTTCTCTTCTTCCGGAATGAAATGTACGCCATATGTTAAGTCATACTCGTCTTCTGTATCTCTAAATATACCTTCAACGTAGTACTTAGCTAATCCTTGGTATTGATTTAGATAATCTTCAAAGGCGGGTTGAGATCCAGCAGCTAACAGTTCTGATTTCAATTGTTGTAAAGTAGGAATTTCCACATCATCATCGTTAGTGGTATCAGCAATTACAGTTTCCTGCGAAGGTTGCGCAATGGTTGCGGGAACAAGAGTGCGTGGAGCCTTCCGTAATCCAGCTGTTTTAGGTGTGTAAAAAAACTTCAGTTTCTTGTGCAATGACTTCATTTTTGACAGCTTCTGGCGTAAGGGGTTCAGCTTTGATGAGAGAACCATCATTTTTAGTAATTAATTGTTTTAATGGTTGTGTAATAGGTTTAAAGTGTGCTTCTATTGCACGTTCTGTAAGAGCGGTATCTTCTTTCAAACTCGCATATTTTTGTTGCACGCTCTTGCGAGCACGCAAAATGTCTTGTACTAAGCGCTCCTTCATTACGACTGCATATGTTCCATACTGCTACCATATTTATAATGCTATAAAACAGTCAAATCTCTTACGGTACCGACCTGTATTAACATCGCTTTCTTTATCAATAACAATAAAACCGAATTTGTCTTGCCAGCAACAAAACATAAATCTTTAAACCTATCAAAGGACATATCGACATTAACGTGATCATCATACACATGCTTAAGATTAGTGTGATCTTGTTGAAAAGAATAAGTAAATTAGCATTATCACGTATAAGCTGTTTTGGAATTGAAGAATACGTTTGACACAGATAGAAACAATCATTATTTCGATGTCTGCCAAAACAGAAATGATCTCTTATTTCATTTTGCTTATGACACGCTACATCATCGAAAATCATTATTGAATTTTACGGGAATCACTAGGGATATAACATCACTATTATCACTGTATTCGAAATACCCGACTTCTTTTATGGGTGTCAGTAAATTTCGTAGGTACTGGTATTTAGGTTGATATAATGATTTGCAATAAATATATACATTTTCAAAACGTAAACCATTTGGATGTTCTAACAAGGTAATCATAACATTTGTTTTTCCGCACCCAGATGGACCAACGATTATACCTCGTTTACATCCTCCTTTCAGTAGACCGCTATGTTTAGAGTAAAGTTCCTTGTTATCAGCTGTGTCATAATTTTTAATAGGTAATTCTGTGTCTTGCGGAATGAAGCGTATGGTGCCGTCATAGTACTAAACCACAAATTGTATGGTACTAATATATATACGTGTCATACAATAAAAGTAGTTTAGTAGTGGAGTGACAGCCAGTCTGGTATGAAGTATACTTCTCGGTGTAATAAGAAGAAAAGGGTTCAGGATTAATTAATACCTTAATAAATAAATTACCCGTGGAGTTGCATATACCTGGGTATAGATACTGCGGACCGGGTACCCGTTTACAAAAACGACTAGCTCGCGGCGACAAAGGTATTAATGAATTGGACGAAGCCTGTAAAGAGCACGATATTGCATACTCCCAGTCAAACGATTTAAGTCAACGACACATTGCCGATAAAACTTTGCAACAAAAAGCTTGGAATAGATTTCGTTCCTCAAACGCTACATTTGGAGAAAGGGCAGCTGCATTAACTATAAGTGGAATAATGAAAGGAAAACGGAAAATGGGGATGGGTGGAAGATCACGGACAGGCAATAGAATGGGAAGCAAATCACGAAGAACAAAGCGTACTCCCAAACAAAGCGGTACTTCTAGCGCGACGTCGTGTTGGTGGTAAACTTCGATCATCTTTACGATCTACAATACACCAAGCCTTAAGCGTTCTAAAACACAAAAAAATCATGTCACCCAAGAGCAGAATATTACCTATACCAAAACGAGGGGGGTTCATACCTCTTATTCCCCTATTTGCAGCATTAGGAGCCTTAGGTTCGTTAGGTGGCGGTGCAGCTGCAGTTGCAAAAGCGGTTACCGACGCAAAAGCTGCGACAAAAACGTTAGAAGAAACCAAACGACACAATCAAGCAATGGAAGCAGCAACCGTTGGAAAAGGTTTATATCTAAAACCATATAAACGAGGTTTGGGCATATATTTACAACCGTATTCAAAAAAACTCCCACTGAAGCTACCACGCCACGCCTTAAGTAATGTTGAGCTATCAAAATTTGTGGAGCAATTAAAGATTCCCTACTTTAGAGGGATATATATGCGAGATAAGCTACCTACACGAATCCATAGGAATGAATGTGGTATCGTGAATCTGGATAATCAAGCTAATCAGGGAACACACTGGACAGCATATATTAAGCGTAATAGACATATAACATATTTTGATAGTATAGGACATGTTAAACCACCCTTCGAATTAGTCCACTATTTTAAAAGTGATGGTAGCAGAAACACAATTGATTATAACTTTACTAAGGTTCAAGAGTTCAATACATACAACTGTGGTCATCTAGTCTTACGATTTTTATACGACTACTCGTTCTGATTGTCAGTAGTTGTTACGTGATCGTGATGTCGTACACATTTACCTTCACCGGTAAAAGCAGTATCCTGCAAGCCACATTTAATCCACCGATTTTTCTTGATAATGAGTCGGAATATGTAATGGGGTTAACTAGTTTTGAATCGTTCAACACTATACAAAACGTTACTTCAAAGAACAACATGCTCATATTTGGAAGAGATAAAATTACAATACCGCCAGGAACATACGAAATCGCAGATGTGAATAAATATATTAATGACTCAGTCAAAGACGATAAGGGTATATTGATTTACGAGCAAATAATAATACTATGAAAGCAACCATGAAAGCAACCCATAACATTAGTTTCAATGTAGTCCATTCGATAGGGCCTATGCTAGGCTTTAATAAAACTGCTGTTTACCAAGCTAAAAAGTGTACACCTCTGAGAACCCTATTAACATCATCAAAATTAACTCATTAATTATCGAGTGCAACATAACAAGTGGTAGTTTTAAAATGGTGAGTCATCACACATAATTCATCAATTCTTTCCCAGTGTACCAGCGGGATATAAAATAATCGAATCACCTCAACATGTTATCTACTTACCTATAAATACATCTACCATTTCAACAATAACACTTAAAATAGTAGACCAAGACGGAGATCTCGTCAATTTTAACGGAGAAGTCATAACGATAGGACTACATTTAAAGAAAATATGGTGACGCGGTATAATACATGTGCATGTAACCAGTGCAAAACAAACTATAAAAGAGTGAAGTGTGGAAAGGGTACAGTCAGTAAGCGTTCAGCGACCAAAGCGTTGACAGCGCAGAACAAAGCATTCTTGGAGAGTCTTGGGTTTACAGTACTACAATGAGTGTATTAAACGTTAATGAAAAAGTTGTTGTTGATAATGCTATCGTTAATTCCGAACTGCACACCCATCAACCATATACTACGAGATTTGGAAACAATGATGAAATCAGGATACCCATTCAGGACGACATGTGCACTCTACCATCAGAAAGTTATGTTTATGTAGAGGGAAGATTATTGCGACAGGATGGCACTGTCTCCAATACCGCAAGGTTCGTTAATAATGGTATCGCATTTTTATTCAGTGAAATTAGATATGAGATGAATGGAATAGTGGTAGATTCCGTAACTAAGGTGGGGTTAACGTCTACAATGAAAGGGTTAGTATCATTGACACCCAATGATCTTGCCCGCCATCAAAATGCCGGTTGGTTTCCTACATCAAACAGCACACTAACAAATGAGCAAGGGTATTTTAATGTCTGTGTACCTTTGCGAATGCTGCTTGGCTTTGCTGAAGATTATAATAAAGTGATTTTGAACATTAGACAAGAACTTGTATTAATTCGTAGTAATATTGATACCGATGCAGTAATTTCAACTGTGGACGAAGCATTAAAAGTTAACATAGATAAGATTTATTGGAAAGTTCCACACATCGTTCCAGCATTAGCGGAGGAATTAGCGTTAACGAAATACATTGATAAAAATGCGAATACTCCACTAGCATTTAGAAGTTGGGAAACCCACATATATCCCGCTATACCAACAACAGATAAGCATACATGGGCAATCAAAACATCGACTAGTATTGAAACACCGAGATACATTATTATAGGGTTTCAAACTGGACGAGAAAATAATGTTATGCACGATGCGAGTAAATTCGATAAATGTGCACTGAAGAATATTCGGGTATTCTTCAACACCGACCGTTACCCGTATGATAATTTAAATGTTAATTATGATAACAATTGCTTTGCCACGCTGTATGAAATGTTTGCTAAATTCCAAATGTCATATTATCAAAGAGATGGACAACCATTACTCACACCTATTCAATTTACGACGGCTGCACCACTGATGGTGGTCGACTGCTCAAATCAAAAAAGAAGTATTGCACTCGAAAGCAGTAGTTCTTCGTGTAGAGTTTGAAACAGCGGCAAACATAGCTGCCAATACGACAGCATACTGTGTTATACTCCACGATCGTTTAGTTACATACAACGCGTTAACCAAAGCAGTACGACAATTGTGATGCAATGCTGATTATGGTGGATGTACAAGGGTTTAAAATTTCAAAAAGTTTTATACCGAAAGAACTCGCACTTTATAATGGAAAAAAAGTAGCTCACTACGTCTTTAAATCACCGTACCCGTGGCACACATTGGATGCAGAGAGTCGCCGTTCAGCTACTTGGTTAATACATAACCAGCACTGTATAAAATGGGAAGAAGGATATACTCCACCACATCACTTTCGAAGAATTATCGAACGATTAATTCAACCAACAGATTCTGTCTATGTCAAGGGTAGAGAGAAAGCAGATTACATCCGCAAATTTGTGTCTCAGTCCGTTATAGAAATTGATGAACATCCCGCTCTGCCTGCTTTGGAACCAGTTTGTTACTATCATAGTGAATCATCCTGTTACTGTGCTTTGTCTAATGTGTATTATCTGTATGATACGTATGTAATGCAATAAAACTTATACATTTTTTAATAAAAACTATTAAATATTCACTATTTATTTCTCTATATCACAGAATGTTTGTACATCATATATAATCTCTCAATAAATAATTAGTACATACTATTAACAAAATCTACAAAAAAAAAGGTACTTCATGAAGTACTCATAGTATTAACAGTAGTTTCAGTATGGAGAAACTATATATCTAAACCTAGCAAGTGTCAGTATCCAAACTATTTTTCACCCTGTAACTCATACAACTGCATTTGCTTAGCAACCTCTAGTAGCTGACTCAATGGATCCACATTCTCCAATTCCGGAATTCTACAATGCCCCACGCTAACGTTGTACATGTATCACGTACTTGATACCGCTTGTCATCCTGGGACCTAAAGGCAATTTTGTTTAACATTTCTGTATATATATCATGTAGAGTTGATCTAAACACGAACATTTTACACATTACTGTTTTATCGGACGCCTCTGCAACAGTTTTATAATCTATCTCCGTCAACACTTTTGAATGATAACTTTCTTAACACCTTTAGCTTTCTTAACCACTTCATTGTCAGCAAGCTTCAAACAGTATGATTTGGATCCTGCACCATAAAAGATTGATTGCTTTCCTGCATACTCATCTTTCATTCGTCCGACGACAGAAGTGTTAGCAGGAATACCATGCAACTCGTTTTGATAGTTGGATGTGTCATATTCATCTAAATTATTCCTAATATGTGCGTACACATCAGAGTCGTTATCTCAACAATTAGCGAGTCGGTATCCGTATACAACAATGATACGTTAGTACCATAATGCATGCGTAAAACGTCATAGAAAAAGCGATACATTATAATTTTGGAAAGATCTAAAATACTAAATCCGACATATACGGGTTTGTCATACGTAACTACCTGTTTCGACAATTCCACCGCAAATAACTTGTCAGTAAATTGAATTAAATTTTTAAATTGAGGTTTTGCAACGTACCGTGCTAGCCCTAACCGAAGACCATTATTTTCCCAATGCGTTAATAGTTTGATAACTCTTCTTTTGTCCACATTCTCCATTGTTTTCCCAAAGACGCCATTGTTCATGTATTTAAAGAAATCCTTTTCAAACTTATTCTTTGCTTGATTTCGAAGAGAAGTATTAAGGTCTACGTATGGTATTAACCAAGGACTTTGGCGAAAGCGTAAAACCCTATGAATATGACTTACAAGTAAACCGTGTTCTATACATTGTTTCAAATATCGGTAATGTATAACGTAGTTTGTCTTATCACACAAATTAGGAATTAACTTCTCCTCCTGAGAATGTGGTGCACAGATCATTTCAGGGCAAAAAGGATAGTCATTATGTTCGTCATGCAGGTGGTGTGGATATTTTATATCAACCTCAAGTATAAATCCAACATCATCCTCATCATTAATCTTCATTACATCAAAGTTTTGTATTTCATCTTGAGTTAACCATATAAACCCGTCGTGTGGTAGGTATTGCCGCATACTCCACCCGTACAAGTTCGTGGCATCCAAATACTGTAAAAATACTTTGGGTTGATTACGGTCATAGTTTGGAACAAACTCGTTGTTAGCAATGCTGCTCCGCTTAATACATGTACTCACTCCACCACGAATACCTTTCTTTATAAAATGATACATATCCATATCCGTCAGTAATTCTAACTCTACTTTCGTACATTTCAACATGGCATCCCACGCCAATCCAGGTAAAGTGACATACTGTGCAGGTTCTAACCCATACACACCCATACATAATCTCCTAAAGTTTTCAAACACGTCAGCCAATAACAACACATCTGATTTTAAATAAATATCAGCATAATCACCTAATGTATTACACTTAAAGTGATCCCATACCAGTAGGACGCGACAGTATTCGTCATCGGAAATATTTTCATCACGCATTTTATCGTAGAATTTATCATAAGATGGTATGGTGACATCATTCAATTTACTAAAACTATCTACGTACGCATAGGGGAAATTACCTTTCTTTCGCATTAAGTTAAAATCATTATCATTAGTAAAATACTTCCTTACTGATGCATTGCACGTCTGCTAAATTCTGAGATAGAGTATCTAAGGATGCAGCCATGAATCTACAACTATCAACGAATCGTAAGTTAATGTACTTCTTTTCCCGAAGACCTGACTATTTATATATTCATCAACATATATGTGCTTACCAAACGTTATATATTTTTCACTATTAACAGGAGTACGGTAATTTCTTCCGTTTCACTCGCTAACTGTTTGATGAACAGGTGTACATCATATCCACTCAAGTTATGTAGAAAAACGGGGATAAAAGATGGTAGCTGATAGTTTAAATTACAAAGTGAATGTGCCGCGCCACGATACTTACCAGTGACGTGACAATGATCTCGTACTTTTGGATTTGCAGGATCACCCGTGAACCGCTTGCTGCATATATAACAATATAAACTATATTCATACAACCCCTTTTGTTCATCCGTTAGTGGTAACATTGGAACAATACTTTTGAAATGATCATTATATATCCGTTTTACATCACTTTCGAGTTGGCGTATAAATATTTCAGCTGCATTAACTCCCCTATATAGTTCTAATTTAGACCACGCATCGTTTAGACTACACTTGATATAATAACTAAATGAATATGGTTGATGCTTACACGTCTTTATCGTGAATGGTTGTGTAGGATCTGGTTCAGCCGTATCAACCGGTACTAACAGGGCTTCAAAATCCGCATAAATTACGAACGGTAGTTCCATCTGTTTCTGGTAGTTCCGAAATGCGAGTATATTTTCCGCATAGAATTCCCCGGTTCTATCTTTTATTTGTTTCAAGTCAGGTAATTTTGTGTATACAAAGTTACAGTCATGCTCCACGTGGCGGGTTAATTGCTCTTGCGTCCTGAAATAATAAAGGCAAGTATCACAAAAATATATCTCACCATTACGCCGGGTTATTTGGTTGCTAAGTAAACGAGAGAAATGCTTTATCCATACATAATGCTGATTATCTGTTTGGTTACTGACTAATAATAATAAATTAACATGCACAGCCTGTTTAGCTTTGGTGTAGTACAGAGGTCCCACCACCTCCGTGACACGCTGACCATCACGATACGTATCGTCCACCCATAAACATTAATGGATATATTATTGTTGGACTCGAACGTCGAAATATTTGTCAGCTTAACCGGAAACTCTACACCATCCCAGTTGAATAACGTTCTGAAATCAGGGTATGAAGTTGTTCGTTGTGGTAACCCCGTTGGTGTCACTAGTGCTGATACAATAGCCCATGCAAAGCAACAATTATCAGTATTTTTCACATTGACTATTGCATGTTTACGTGCTATTTCGACGGGGACATTCATATATGATGAACCCGTGGTGGGTGCAAATTTTAGCATGTTCACCTCCAAATATACGAATTGCACCAGCGACCACCCTACAAAATACATAGTAATACTTACAATAGTAATCATACAGCACTTACCAGAGCCTTTATGTTGAAATTCGGATTGCTTGGCATCCAATATGTCACATATTTTTGGAAAATAATCAGTCAACACCATCCCCACACTTAAAATGTCATACTTCGTTTGGAAGGATTTCAGTTCCGTGCTTTCTCTGGTGTTTAAAAAGTACAAACCAAACAACTCAACGTTACATTTCAAGGAGAAGTGTTTCTGCAACTGAATCTGTACCAGTTTTAATACATTTACTTTCACGTCAGTCATAAACGTTCGCACATCGGTGTGGGTGTTTGCCGGTGATACCCTGTATGAAACAATACGTTGTTTAAACGCATTCCGAATTACTTCAACCCCATTTTCCACCAGCAGACATATATTTGCTTTATGCCTGTTGCTTCTGAGGTGTCCTTGAAAAGCGTACCGAGGTATGTCTACTAAACAATCAGTACAGTGTACAATCTCAACACTTCTGCTACTTTTCTTTTGTACCACATCTACGTATTGGTCAGATTTACGCTTCCTTAAGGTGGTCACCCCTGATGGTCCTGGTGTCGCGGCGGAATCAACCTCACTTCTGGGTACCACATTATTCAGTGGTAGTTCACCCGATGGACCAGGTTGCAAAACGTAGTCAGTAACAACTCTATGTTCTGAGGCCCTGCCATCAGAAGTTGTTGCTCGCGATACATCCCTAGTTGTGGAATGGTTTTGGGTAACTTCCCGAATTCCTGAAGGTGGGGTGGATACGGTCATCGTTATCCAACATGAAGTTTTTTTATGGCGAAGGAGGAATCCTTTCGCGAAAATTTCTTCATGCATTCGCATTGAAACATCTTATTACGAGCTGTAACAAAAAAGTTTACATAAAGTTTGTATAACTGCGTTACGTGTTTTGTTATGGTTTATATAACTGCGTTACGTGTTTTGTTATGATTCCTTTGTAACCAATTATAATTATTATACAATCCTATTATGTTGTTACTTGTTTAATACTGTTTCAAAAGAATCATATCCAGCGATGCGAACGAGGACGCAACGTAACCTATCGCCAGGAATGGGATAGTATACGATGGATATCTCAGGTTGAGGGATAAGGTAGCGTATGACTTGGGGAGGACGGATAGTCAGGATCGAGTGTTGCTGATTACAGATATTCCACCCAGCATTGTTTTATGCCGTACTATGCTGGGGACCAATTGTATTCCAAAAACTCCGCAACACATGTAGGGCTCAATACACTCTAGGGCGAAGATACTGCGTTTTCCACGATGTCCCTAAACGGTGATGGCGCAGGTATTATATACTGCATCGGTGTTGCAGGATTTGAAGAGAATGAGATGTCAGTAAACGACCACTCATTCTCTACAAAATCTGCAGCACACGCCGGACTAAGAATGCTTTCCGAAGATTCGTCCATCGGTTCTACTCGTACCGAACAGTTTAGCGGACCCCAATTCAGCTCAAACTCCTCGATACAAGCAGGGCTGAGAACGGTATCGGAAGTGTGTTCCCTGAGCTCTACTCCTACCGTAGAACTACTATACGACCACTCCTCTAGGAATTCTGCGGTAGAGGTAGGGCTCAGCAAACCCTCAATTACATTATCTCCTCCCACTCTGTCCGCCGAACGTGTAGCAGATGTAGACGACTCATCATCTACAACACATTTGGGGGTCAGAACAGTTTTAGTGTTATCCACCCTCGTGTCTGAGTGCATTGCGGAATTTGCGGATGAACGGAAATCCATCATAGGAATCCATTCATCCGAAAATTCCTCAATGCATCCAGGACTTAAGATATTATGAAATACAACCTGCTCTTCGCTCACGGGTGGCTCCGTAGTCTCGTTTGGCTCACTGACAGGTTGTAGGGTGAGCAGTATTTCGTCCACGGAGACCTGATCGTAGTTGCGGGATACCACCACATCCAAGTCGTCCTCTGGAGGTGGTGTAACCAACAGCTGCAAAGCTCTATCACAGTCATCCATGTCGAAGTACTGCTCGCTCTCTGCCAGGTCATCCTCCTCATTTACATTCTCCTGCAGGAGCTCCATTACTTCCTGTCCGTGATCCATACGAGACCTTGCACCCAACAGCCCCTGCAGGATGGGATAGTTAGGTTGTGGTACTAATGCTATGTGGCTTATGATATTTATTCGCCCATTTGACACTGGAGGACAATCATAAGCCACATATGTACGTGGCATACCTATGAAGTGAAGTGGCATATAGTTATTTTATACAGTAATACTTGAGAGTGCTTTCTTACCTCTGTTTACGACTGGTACAACATTGTCGGCTACTGCTGCTGCAGTACTGCTTTCGTTTACAGATCCTACAATGAAATAATTTTATTTACATTTATTGAAATTATTCTTTAAGCCCTAAACAGATTTTATTGTAATTATACTAAGTTTTATTTGCATTTATTAAACTTATTCTAAGTCCGAAAAAAAATTTATTGAAATTATAATAAGTCTAAAAATGCATGAAAAACGTTGTTTTTTGTGGGGGAAACACCTATATTTAGCGAAAGGAAAACAGTAGAAATCATTCGTACAACTGCTTCTAAAGTAATACAGACGAAAAAAATCAAGATGAATGCTACACCAACTTCCCCATCATCTGCTTCATCTGGCGCCGAAGAAATGTATCAGGTAAGAGCACTTTTTTTTTTTTTTTTTTTCTTGCACTATTGATGTATTTCTAACTTTTTTTATTTTTCAGGTGGACCAATCTATATCGCCTGAGGCATTTTTTCTTCGGCAAGTCCTATCCCGAGATCCTCCAACACCTCACGTTTCCTCCTTCTCACTATTCCCATCCAGCCCTGACTATCCCTCCACCTTTAGCCCGTTGGCTTCCTCCACACCTCTACCCATCCATCCCTACACTCCAACACTTCATCTCTCTTCCCTGAAGTGGTATACATCCTCAACCCTATTCCACTCCAATTGACGTGGGTAGCTCAACCAGTGACGATGCAATATATGAACAGACGACCGTAGTCCTGGATTCTCCACAGGAGCTCGACCGTGCTGCGGAGACAAATACATTAGACATACCTTACGCTGACGTCATCACTGCCTACGATAGTGATGTATGCAGCACAGTGTCTTCCAGTGTTGAGGCGGTTTGTTCCTCATGTGCTGGGAACGACTATCTCAACATTGGTGACTACGACTCCGACGCAATAATGGACCCTGCCTACAGCTACGATTCAGACGACTATGACAATGACGCCCTACGACAACAACGAAGACTTAGACGTAGAGAGTTCATCAATGAAGTCGTCATTGAAGCGAGCAGTGACGAAGACGACTTCATGAACTCTCTAACAAATAACATGCAAAGCCTCGAACAAAGCGATCGAGACCTCGAGGCTATTGTACAACAAAACCATGAACAGGAACTGGATGACGCAGCCCAGGAAGTCCAGGACAACGGGGATGACTCTGACATGCACGACGACGAAGACGAAATTATTGAAGACACCTGGTTTTGGGTTACCCACATTCCCATGACTATTGGCCGCACTCTGCTTCCCCCGGTATCCAATATCATGCATTCGATGGCGTCAGGAGACAGTGCTGCGCAAAGCAATACAGCTTTTTTGCTAATTGCTGCGTGGTTCTGGCTCTTTTACGCACATCGCATTATCACCTGGGAACGTCTAACATTCACGGTATGTATTCCCTTTACACTAATGCTATACTAATGCATCTGGTTTTTCTAGCTGACCACCATAGTACCATTTGTCCGGAATTATGATGTCGTGATTACGGAGAGCTCTCTGGAGGAACAGCTAGACCGAGCCCACACTAGGCTTGTAACATTATACCTTGACTGGAATAATGTTATAAGCCTCGCTGTACTCAGTGGGTACGATCACGCCATTATACATCTGGAAATGATACTGGAAACTGTCGAAGAGATTGCAGGACTCTACGAACTCATCCGAGTTCGTAATGTAGCTCTTCGACACATGGTCTTTCCTAGTGATCGAGACAGACATAGTAAGTATACCTACTGCCACATTTCTCCAGCTACTTATGTTTTTATTTTCAGAAAAAGACCGACATCCTCAATAGTGCGGCTGCAGACCACTACCGACCACTAACTGACTGAGCGCGTTGACTATAGACCAACAAATTGACAGACTGCTAGACAAACAGACTGACTGACTGACGGACAGACTGCTAGACAAACAGACATGCATTACATTTTGTATATGTTCAAACATATCTTCATGCTGCTCACCATGATAAGCTGATGCACATGTAGTACAGAGAAACATCACACCACACTGCACGTCCACACAGATGTAATGACACAGAAGTCGAGAGGACCTTTTGCACGTGTACTAAATCAAAATGTTTTATTCCTAAAGAAAATCATATATCTGAGTAATACATTAATTAAATATATTACTATATCGTTTTTGTTTTATTTTGGTAAAAAGTGAGGTTGAGCAAAAAAAAGTGAGCAAAAACATACAAGTGGGGTATAGAGTAGCAAGCAGGTGGCTAAGCATACAGTAGGTTACACGGATGGCCTTGTAATAGTGGAACAGGAAAGCGGAGCTTGTGACCCTGGTTTAGTGGTACTGATATGTCGCACAGATAGCCTTGTAGTAGTGGAACAGGAAAGCGGTGTTTGTGACCGTGGGTTTGTGGTAATGATATGTCTCAGTGATGGCCTTGTAGTAGTGGAACAGGAAATCGGGGTTTGTGACCGTGGGTTTGTGGTATTGATATGTAAGTAGGTCACACATTGCGCTTTTTTGACCTTGGTATGGTGGGGACCTTGGTTTTGTGGCAACCTTGGAAATGTGGGACCTTGGAAATGTGGTGTGTTCTTGAAGTCTCCAATCTTACCTACTCCTGATCTCATTAACAGGAAACATTTACCCCCTTTCACAACATTATAACATCTTTTTGAGCGTCACCGGCGATTGCCCAAAGTGAAAAGAAGGTATACGTTTCTCCCGACGAAAACACGCTAATACCAAGAACTGATAAGCCTATGACTTATTTTCGTAATGAAGCATTGTTGACCAATCAAATTTTCCAAACTTTACCAGCGGCAATATTAATCGAAACGATCCGGTAAAGAGAATTGCAGCACCCATTTAATTAAACGCGCCTCAAGCTTACGTTATCGAACACCCAAAAATCGAACACTCAAAACACGTTTCACTTAACCATCATGAAATTTACTCTTTTAAAATTACGATAACAAATTGACGAAAAATGAAATCAGTAACAATTTACGATATACGCTTTTTAATTTTAAATAAGCTGTTCTAAATATCTTAACCGTTGAAAAATTTTCACCACAATTCCAATTCTGAATAACCTAACTCTTAAAAAAATGTTCTAAATCTTCTGAAACCCAAAAAAGGTTATTTTACAACTACAAAACATCCTTTACCATGAATTTCCTAATAAAAGCTACGACAAAAGGTATAATGCCAATTTAATTTTTAAACCTATAACCTTTTTTAACACCCCAAAATTCGATAACGTGGAAAAAAATATATCTAACAAACGGTAATTAGAAATTTCAACTTATTTACCAATACGCACCCCAACGAATATATAGCCCGTTCACAAAACTGGGTATCGATATGACGTAAATCATCCACACGTGACAAATTAAAAGAATTGCATTTAACGATGGTTGGATACTATGTAACTTTATCAAATATAGGTAAGTTTTTTGATTTCAAAGTATAGCCTACTCAATTCATAATTTAATATAACACGGATACAAAACTTACTGGTTCATATTTAAAAAAAAATGCCTACAGAAACAATAACTTACATCGTCCCCTGGCACTTTATCCAGGATTAGGACTGGCAGCATTAATTACTGGCGGGCTTAAAGGTTTATTTTTGTTTTTTTTTGTGTTTGGTTTAATTAACCGTGTAAGATAATATTAATCAGTAAATGTATGCGTCTCTTTATTTTTAAAAATCGACCTTCTTTATCATTTTGTTCTTTTGTTTACTTTTTTTATTTATACCTGAGTAGATATATGTATACAGTGCCCGTCTAAATCCGCCCCACCACACCTATTATGTGAACCATAAAACTGAAATTAATAAAATTTTGGGAAACCCAATTAAGGCACATATACAACTTAGTGACATTATCATTAAAAATGGCGGTCAGCCGCCATTTTGTAAAACAATTCTTAAACTCAGACAATAGACTTTAAGACGACTTGGCACAGCCCGCCTTCTTGTAGTAAATTACCACCTTGAAAAAAGTGAGACAAAGAAGAAGAAATAATAATAATAATTTCGTAACACTCTGCTGAACAGCAATTATGTATTTCTTACATGCATGGGAAAACAATGTCAAATATATATATATATATATATATATATATATATATATATATATATATATATATATATATATATATACATGGCATGTATGATAAATATTGATAACTACAAAATCGCAGCTTATTTCACCCGTGCAAATTATAAACATGAAGGAACAGCAATATTTGTCAAGAGAGGTATTCAATTTGAAAAGATTCCAGAATTAGAATCATTATCTATAGAAATGAGCTTTAAAATTTGTGGTCATAGACCATAAAAAAATCATTTTTTGCGGTGATTTCAATGTAAATTTTTTAAAAAATTCTGTATTGTTACAAAAGTTGTTAAATATAACGAGTTCTTATGGTTTAAAATGTTGCGATAGTACGCCCACAAGGGTGTCCCAATGTTTGAGTACCTGTATAGATAGTATTCTTAGAATCTTGAAAGTAGCGCGCATAGAACTTTTAATATTCCTATACAAGTTTCTAATCATAATGCTCTGCTCTACTCATACAATAATAATAATAATAATAATAATAATAATAATAGTAATAATAATAATAATGGGTTGGACTACCTACTAGGCGCGTCCCCAGGTGGCAGATAGGGGAATGACCTTGAAAATGAGCGCAAGTGATGCAAGGCCAACACCGAAATATGAGCTCGTGGCGTTAAGTCGCCACAGTTAGCTCTAAAGAATAAGGTGTCTCGGACCTGTCCACGTGGGGCCTCGTATCTAACGAGGACAGGGATGGCAACCCTGCCTTCCCCTAGCTGGAAGTACACTTTTCTTATATTAGTCTTGAGTGGCTTCCTTTATCTCTTTCCTCTCGAGGCACCCTCGCTCTAACTCTTGTTCTCAGGCTTTCAGCAAAGCTGAGAGACCCATTCCTATTTCTTTCTACTCTTCCCAGGACATGCTCCGTCAAAAGCGTATACGGGTGTGGCAATCCCGGGATGTCCTTGCTGGGGCCGGCTGAGCGCTGGTCGTGTCCTAATACCGCAACCGCAAACTGTACTTCAGAGACTCTAGTAGGGCGTGGCTAGGGAACGTCGTACAGGTAGCGATGGGTGATTTTGGCTTCACCGCCTGGACTACGGGGAAGGTAACCTCAATAAAAAATCCCCCAATCCCAAGGTCATTTGGCAGTTTTAGGTGCCGAAGGGATTGCGCGAGGGGATGCCTGAGCGTGGCCAGGGGGAAGCCTGGTCGCTAGCGATGAAACGCCTGTGGAGAAATGGGCGCCTCTCCGCAGTATTTCTGCCTTGCCATGATAAGGGAGCACTGCCATGGTCGACCTTTAGTTTCTTCCCAACCCGTGGGATTTCTATGAGTTTTCCTTCATATACAAATAATGAGGACCCATCCTCTGAAATGGGCGTTGTTGAGTCTCAACTGACCAAAACTTCCACCTCCTTAAAAATGGAGCAAACGACGACGGGTTCCACCTCCCGGTATTTGCTCATTACCAGACTTGATGGTCTAAATTTTAAAAAATTTAATCCGTTTTTAATAACAAAATTTTTGTATGGAAATATTGGGGAAGTAAATTCAATTAAAAAGATATCCTCGGGATTGCTAGTAGATACCCGAACAAATAAACAGGCACATAAGCTTTTGACTATGGAGAAATTTGTAGAGACTCCTGTTAAGGTAATTCCTCATCCCACTATGAATTTTATAAAAGGTGTAGTTACATGTAAGGATTTATTGAACTGTTCCACAGATGAGATATTGGAGCACATGAAGGGTCAAAATGTTATATTCGTGAAACGCCTAACATCACGCAGGAATAATGAAATAGTAAACACTCCTAATATAATACCTACGTTTTCAAAACCGAATCTCCCGAAAAATGTAAAAATAGCGTTTTATTGTCTACCGGTAAGAATATATATATATATATATATATATATATATATATATATATATATATATATATATATATATATATATATATATACGTCCTCCGATTCGATGTTTTAGATGCCAGCAATTTGGGCACATATCGATTAAATGTACGAACGTAGAGGCATGTGTATGTGGTAAACTCCCCCACAGTGGCATTCCTTGCGATACACCCATTAAATGTGTAAATTGTCAAGGAAACCATTCGTCTAGGTCAAGAGAATGTAATAAATACGAAGATGAGGTTGTTACACAAGAAGTGAAAGTAAAAGATAAAATCTCGTACTTTGAAGCACGGAAAAAAGTAACTGAGCCAAAAGTCAGAGGACCTTCGTATTCTTCTGTAACTAGCACACCACAAAAGTTCCCCATAAGAGAATTGGTCAACGAGTTGGCACCTATAC
The DNA here is from genome assembly GCA_036346205.1 of Vesta saturnalis. NCBI lineage: Eukaryota > Metazoa > Arthropoda > Insecta > Coleoptera > Lampyridae > Vesta > Vesta saturnalis. The sequence continues at coordinate 46,944 of JARFJB010000455.1, read as the reverse complement.
GAAATAAAAAGTGTTTTGACACCCAAACATGTTGATCCTGTTTTTACAAGTTCAACAAACGTAATAGCCTCAGAGGCTATACAAAACGACAAAGGAAGAGTATTGGACTCTACTTCCACTAAACCTGTTATAACGGACGTAGAGGTAATGGATGAGGAATCAAGAGGTTCAAAAAGAAAACCTAGTCCAGCTTGCTCCTCATCTACTGTTAGTAGTGAAGAACTTAATTCTACTAGCGAGTTTATTAACCATACCACACGTAGGCAAAAGAAAAAAGGTTGGTCGAAGGGTAAACCTCGAAAAGATCGGTCACTAAGCCAAGCTTCATTGTGATAAATCCTGCGATATTTATACATTTTAATGTAATATTCTATTGTGATAAATTCTGTGATATTTTTTATATTCTGAACGTTTTGGTGCGATATTTTGTTATTGTTGATGTTTGTCCTATAATTTGTCTGTTGCTTATACTTTTATATTATACATTATTTATTTCTTTGTTTTTTAACGTGTTATAAATCCATTATTTTATCTTGCCTTTATGGATAAGCTAAAAAAGTGTGAAAACTACATACAGTGGAACTGCAACGGACTACGACGTCACTATTGCGAATTAAAGATGCTTGTAACTAAGTATGAACTATTGGTTATAGCACTTCAAGAAACCCACTTGAAAGATAACGACAAGTTTATGCTTAGAGGGTATAAGTGCTTCAATAAAAACTACAATGGCAACTTACGAGCTAGTGGGGGTGTTGCAACTTACGTTAGAAGCAACACGTCAGTAAAATAGGTCTTAGTAAATACTGAACATCAAATTATTGCAGTTCAGATTCAGTATCCAGTAAAAATTACGATTTGCAATGTTTACTTCCCCAAATTTAATTGGAATACTGACACACTTCTAAAGATAACTGCTCAACTTCCTCCCCCCTATTTGATATTTGGAGATTTCAATGCACACTTTGGGGATCCATTTATAGGGACAGAAGAGGGAAACTAATCGAGGAATTACTAGAATAACTAGTAATAGTAATAACTACGGATGTCCGGAAAACAAATATTGTAACCCCAAAGAAATGTTTGCCCAAGAGAGCTAACTGGACACTATACAAAGAAACTCTAGAAGAGATAAGACATTTTACATCAAACGACATTGATCAAAATGTCGAGGAGTTTTCAAACGACATAATTAATGCCGCTGAAAAAAGTATCCCTCGCACATCTGGCATAATAAGAAGCCCATTTCCATGGTGGACACCAGAAATAAAAGAAAAGATTAAAGCAAAAAGAATAGCATTTAACAAATTTAAAACAGCTCCCACACTGCAAAACCTAATCCAATTCAAAAAAGCACGTGCAGTTGCAAGGAGAGCAACTTTAGACAGCAAAAGAACCACGTGACATACATACGTGTCATCTATAAATACAAATACAGACCCCTCAGATGTATGGAAGAAAGCTAATTGCTTAAAAGGAAACTCGACATACACATTCCCTGAACTCCTTGTTGTAAATGATCAGAGAGTTACAGACTTAAAAGATAGAGCAGAGCTTTTTGCGTCTCATTTTGAAAACGTAAGCAGTATGAATTCAAACTCAAACACTCAAATTGAACAAAATCAAAACGAAATAGATGTTAATTTTCATACAGATGAGGAGCTAGAATATAACAAACCTTTTTCTATGTAAGAACTTGAACAAGCATTAAAATACAAAAAAGACAAAGCGACTGGACCGGATAACATAACATATTCTATGATAAAAAACCTCCCTCCGGTAGCAAAACCTAATAAAGACACAACAAACCCATGCAGCTATCGACCTATTTCGCTAACAAGCCACGTTAGCAAAATACTGCAGACTATTATAAACAATAGGCTCATAAAACATCTTGAGGATAACCAACTAATCTCAGCGAATCAAACTGGTTTTAGAAAGTTTCATTCGACTGTAGATGTTTACCTAGAAAACACAGTTATTGAAGGTTTCCGCAACCAGAAACATACGGTAGTTGTGTCATTTGACATAGAAAAGGCATATGACACGATGTGGAGATGTAACGTCACAAAATAACTACAGGATTGGAACATTCGGGGAAACCTACCCGAATTCCTAAAAATATTTATGTCTAACAGAACGTTTGCGTTTAGGTTAGGAAATGAGGAATTCAGTTCACACCCACTTGAAACCGGAATCCCACAAGGCTCCGTGTTAAGTGTAACATTATTTCTCATAGGTATCAATCACATAATAAATGCTATATCAGAACCGGTACAGAAGTGCATGTATGGAGATGATCTGATAATACTGCATCAAAGTAAATGTATTAAAAAAATAGAAGAGCAATTACAAAAAGCCATAAGTGACGTAGTTGCCATAGCAGAAAAGAAAGGTTTTAAATTCTCTAGAGAAAAAACTAAAGCTATGCATTTTTGCCGATTAAGGACTAGTCATAGCCATCCCACATTAATAATTAAAAATGGACAGATTCCCTTTGTCAAAAACTTAAAACTATTGGAAATAACTCTCGAAGAAAAATTATACTTTAAAGAACAAATAAAAAATGTCATAGTATCGTGTAAAAAGAGATTAAATGTTGTTCGATGTCTTTCCAATATAAATTGGGGATCTACAGAAAAAAAACATTAATACTGATGTACAAAGCATTCGTTTTGCCAGTATTGGACTATGCATGCATCGTATACTATAGTGCCCGTCCATCAACGCTGAAAGCTCTAAATAGTATACATGCATACGGTGTCAGAATCGCTACTGGCGCTTTCCGCACTAGCCCCCACTCTGCTACCCTTGTAGACTATGGAATACCCCCCTTACATATTAGACGCCAACAATTACTACTAAACTATTTCCTCAAGATCCTACTCCTTCCTAGCCACATAAACAATTTCATAATAAACAATGACACTTACGAAAAGTATCAAGAAAAACCTACTATAACAAGACCAGCCCTAATTAGAGCCATCGAAATTATTAGAAAAAACGAACTAGAGGAACAGTTTAAACAATACACAATTGGCAAAACACAGGTAGCCAACACACTAAAGAAAAGTAAACATAAAATTAAAACAATATTATATAGTTTATGGGAAAATGAACGGAAGGAAGCGACAACACAATTACAAAAAATAAAGAAATCTGTAAAACCTTGGAAAGATGAAAATATATTAACTAGATGAGAGAAAGTAGCTTTGACAAGAGTACGAATTGGCCACACAAATCTAACCCACCTAAGCCTATTAGGTAAATCCAGAAAAAATATGTGTAATACATGCAAAGAAACAATAACGGTGGACCATATTTTAAGAAACTGTACCAAATACAGTAATATACGAAAAACCTTGGGAGTAAAACGCACACTTGAAGAAATCCTATCAGACGATACAGAAAACGTACAGCAATTAGTAAACTTTCTACATAAAACAGACCTCATCACAAAGCTGTAAAATAAACAACATGCGAAAAAAGTCGAGCCGGGGAAAAAGAAAAAAATAATAATAATAGTAATAATATTAGAACTTTTATACTTCGACATAATGTAAACGCCAAAAACCTAGATTCATTCAAAAAACATCTGGATAACATAAATTGGGAAGTATTTTGATCAGAAAATAACGTGGATACGTTTGTCACCAGAGTCTATGAAAATATACAACCTCTAATAAACATTATTCAAAAAATAATTTCAAAAATTGGATTACAAAAGGAATTCAAGTATTATGTAAGGGGCGGATGTAAAGTGTACACCAAACTACCTGAGGGATAATTCCGATATGTAATCTGTACACCAAACAAAAATAGTTACAAGAAAGGTGCAGGTAAAGTGTACATCAAAGGTAAAACTCATTAGAGAGAAAATTTACTCATGCGTAACGTTTATTTGTCAAGGTTCTTAATATAAAGCGAAATAAATGTAAAAATTAAATAAATGTGAGTGAAATTTCTTAATCTGTATTATAGATATTTTTATAAAAGTTGGCGGCTTTGGAATATTTTTAAGTTAGCATCTAGATGTCTATTAACCTCTATCTGACATGAGGTTTTAAACGTCTGTTTGACAAAGATTCTTGTTTTTGTTTGTACAATGTTGCCTATTTTCGTAATGAACTTATTATAAAAGGGTTAAATAATAATTATAACAAAACTTCTTTTAATTTCCATTTTGTAGGTTGGATGGTCGTGCTTTTCCACACCAGATATTTAAGTTTGCATTATTCCCAATTAAAGTATCACTGACAAAGGAATAACTAACATTAGTTTAAAATAAAGAAATGGACATTAGGTAAATACAATGTCTCTTTTGGAAAGCTTCAATTGGCCATAAGTATTTTCTTCGCCCCTAACCACCTCAATTTTTAATCTTAAATGGAACCCCACCCTTGCGATACATCACTGGAAAGCTCTTGAAAAGTACTTTTGATTGATAAATTAAGCTTTATTTAACAATAAACTGATCAGATATGTACTCGAAACTTATGTGATAACTACCTATATCTAGTAAGTAAATGACAATAATTTTATTTATAAGACATACATTTGTGTATAGAGATTACTGAGCCCCGAGGAGGTAATTAAGGGAATTCCATATTGAGAATTTTAAAATCCAGTGTACAGTTTACCTGCATGATTTTGAGGACGCTTAATTACAGCAGGTAACAACTCATTAGTGGTGTACAGTTTACGCCATGTAAGATAGAAAGGAAACTTTATTTCAGGATAAGAAAAACCCCCAAGTACACTGTGTCCGATTTTGGGCGAGATTGCATAGTTTCTGAGCTATTAATAAAGACAGAGCCTTGCGGTTTTCGTGAACCGTTGCTACTTTTTTGTGAAACGTCTAATGCCATCAAAATATTTTTTGAAACTTATATGCATTCTAAGTTACAGGAAGATTTTGAAAACTTGTGCTATTTTGGGGTACCCTGTATCTCTCCTATTGCAAAAGTTATCAAAAAAGTAAGAACGTTAACTGATAGATATTTTGCGAACAATTCATTAGCGTACTCAAAAAAAAATTTTAGGGTACCGTTTTCAAGATATAACTCAAACTTATACTTTTTTTAATGGAACACCTCGTATATTTATAGCCCGTTAAATTTGTTATTTATTTCTATTTAAAATGATGTATAATATTATATCCTTATATTTATTATTAATCTCCGAAATTATTAAAAACTGTAAAATATTAATTTTTTACAGGTTGGCCATGCTATTTGTCGTTCTCTTTAATATTTTTGTCTTAAAAATATTAAGTAAAAAAAGTAGTTACTTCTCTATTTCCATGTGTTGTGGTAAATATCCAAATTTATAAAAAATTTATTTTATTAAAATAGCTCTAATTCTAATTTAAATTAATTATAATAATAATAACACATTTATCAAGTGGCTAGGGAAACAAACCCAGATATAGTTGAATCTGTCAAAGGAAATATTTAATATTTAAATTCTTGTTTATTTAAAATTATGGCTGAAATAGAAATATTTTCAAACTCTGAGAAGTATGATGTAATAAAATGTTTAAATCAGTGCAACGACAATGTCACCGAAACTTTAGAAATGTATTTGAACAGGTAGAAAATTAGTTATTAAATTTAATCGTTTTACATAATATTTCTTTCTTATGTTAATTTTAGATATCCAGAAAGACACCAACCAAGGCGAAATACTATTTATAGACTAAAATCAAATTTAATAAATTATGGATCATACTTCAAGCTACGATCACAAAATTACAATAAGGATAATCGCGAGGAATATGAAATAAACGTTTTGGCATATATTCAAGCAGTCCCCCAAACTTCGTGCAGAAAAATTGAGACGAAAACAGGGGTAACACGAACAAAATCTCAGAGAATTTTACGTAAACATAAATTTAAACCATATAAGGTCAATCTAGATCAACATTACATCCCGGTGATCCAGGAAGAAGGATCATTTTTTGCAACTGGTTTTGGAACAATGTCGAATTGATAATCATTTTGCACGGTATGTGATTTGGTCAGACGAAGCCTATGTCAGCAGCGCTGGAGTTTTTAATAGGCATAACACTAGGCATTGGTACCAGGAAAATCAACACATTACTTTTGAACGCCATCGACAGGGAAGATTTGGTTTTAGTGTTTCCTGTTTCATATTTGGAACGCATATTTATTATTATATTTTTGAAGGAGGGCTCACTTCAAACAAATATTTAGACATTTTGGAAGAGATTTTACCCCAAGTATTAGATGATGTGCCGCTGCCTAACCGAAATTCAATATTCTTTCAATAAGATGGAGCTCTTGCTCACAATTCTGGAATAGTAAAATAATTTTTGGATCGCAACTTCCATGATCGTTGGATTGGAACAAATTTGGATTTTTTAGTACGATCATATTTAAAAAATCAGATATACAAAAATCGTCACAATAATATCAACGAACTTCGTGAAGCAACAGAGCAGGCGTTTCGCGATTTGGATGCATCACCCCTAAAACTGTCAAACGAATACGAAAAGTATGCGATATATGTGTAAGAGAAAATGGTCATCACTTTGAACAGTTTTATTAATCATGTTTTATTCAGTATTTCAAATTGTAAATTTGTTTATTTTTATTTCATGATTAATTGAGTATTCAAGTATGTTTAGTTTTTTTTATATCATAGCCAACCTCTAAAAAATTAATATTTTATAGTTTTTAATAATTTCGGAGATTGATAATAAATATAAGTATATAATGTTATACATAACTTTAAAGAGAAAAAAAAAAACAAATTTAACGGGCTATAAATATACAGGGTGTTCCATTACAAAAGGATAAGTTTGGGCTATATCTTGAAAACGGTACCATAAAAAAATTTTTTGAGTACGCCTTTTTGATAACTTTTGCAATAGTAGAGATACAGGATACCCCCAAATAGTACAAATTTTCAAAATTGCCCCGTAACTTAGAATGCAAATGAGTTTAAAAAAATGTTTTGATGGCATTAAACGTTTCACAAAAAAGTAGCAACGGTTTAATTAATTATTACAGGAAATATAACAGAGTACTAAAAGAGGTTGTAATAAACAAGCTTTATTGTAGTAAAATAATAAATAATTCTATCAACAAAAGTAAAATTACTTGGCAATCTAAATAGAAAAACACGTACATTTGAATCGTTAACTCTTAACATAAACAATACTGTAATTGCGAATTGACAATTGCAGATATTTTCAATAATTATTTTGTGTTAATAGCAGAACAAAGTTTAAAAGGTGTAACATACGAGGAACTTACATAGAGTTATAAATAAAGTAAATAATGCAAGTGCATGTGGGCTAGATAATATTCCTATACAAATTTATAAAAACTGTTTCACCGTCTTGCATAAACCTTTAATTACTTTAATACTCAATCTTTACTTCCGGTGTCTTTCCAAAACAATGTAAAATAGCTAAAATAAAACCGTTATTTAAATCTAAATGTAAAAGAAACCGTGACAATTATAGACCAATCTCGATTTTAAGTTCACTATCTAAAATAGTTGAATCAATTCTTAAACATAGATTAATACTTTTTTTGGAATCATGTAACATCATCAGTGATGCACAACATGGATATAGATCAAGTAGATCAACATTATCAGCATTACAAAGTATGATGAACTATATACATAACTCACACAATGAAAATAAAGTGGTGGCATCAACAGTTGTGACCTATCTACAGCTTTTGACTTGGTTGAACATGATGTATTGATGTGGATTGTGTTTAAATCGTTCCTAAGTGAAAGGTATCAATATGTAGTAATAGAAATATTGTCAATTAAGTCAAATAATTGAGGAAACAGCGAAAATGTGCTTAATAAAGTATGGTGTACCCTAAGGTTTAGTCCTGGGACCCACACTGTTTATGTTATTTATAAATGACCTTCCACAAAATTTTAGTTCCTCAGATAATATCGCAATATATGCTGACGATACCAATGTTACTATAAACTGTCAAAATTCTAACTTACTTTGTCATCTTAACACTTCACTTGAAATTTTAATAAACTGGTTCAATGTAAATACACTTTTAGTTAATCTTAAAAAAAACAAATATTTTAATCTATAAAAGATTTAACATAGGAAATAACACAGGTAAATTTAACAAACTTCATGCTGGATGTGCGCAAAACCTGCAATTTCTTAGGAGCTACGTTAGACCATAATTTGAACAGGCACGTACATATTCAAAATCTCAAACCAAAACTAAATACTGCAGTCTTTGCACTTTCCAGATGTAAGCACTTCTGTGATGTAAAAGCTCTACTTCAAATATATTATGCACCGTTCGAATCAAATTACGTTATGGCATTGTATTCCTGGAGAAATGCGAATGTAGGTCTGGTGAAAAAAATGTTCAGGATTCAAAAGAAGGCTATTCGTACAGTATTTGCATTAAACACAAAGCACACCTGTAGGCCGTATTTTTCTAAGAGTAATATTAAAACCATATATTCATATATATATATATATATATATATATATATATATATATATATATATATATACAGAGTATTCGGTCGATAGCTCCTTAGACATTAAACTTAGAAAATAAGTTTAAATACGAAAGTTGTCTATTTTTATAAGCTGCATAATCTAAAAATAGTTTGGTTTCTACAGGGTGTAATATAAAAGCGGTACAATATAGAACTTTTGATTTTTAACTAGAACACCCTATATCTTATTTTATTTTTCGATTTTCCTTATATTTTATAAGAATTACTTACAAGCTAAATCTTACAGTTTTTGAGATATTTGCAAAGTGAACTAAAAACTAACATTTTTATGTAGTAATTCAAGTAGGCGTATCCCAGTTAATTTTAAAAAGAAAAAAATAATCTTTGGTATAGAATTTATTCATACATGAGCTTACTTTAATCTATTGTCAAAATTGGGTTTCAATATACCGAGTGATCACAAAAATTAATTCAATAACATAAACTTGAAAATGCTATATCTTCATTTTTTTAAATGGCACACCCTATATTTTTTTAATGCCTTGTCTTCGTCTATTAGTCGGCTTTCATTTCTGTTAAATATGTTCTATACCTATCTCTAATACTTTCGGAGATATTTAAGTTTGTTTAATTTTTTAGTCGGTCAAAGCAATCTATGAATACATAAGAAACTAAAAACATTAACTGAAATACAAACACTTAAAATTATAATTAATGTTCAATGTGACCACCCTTTTGTTGCTGGCAAACATGAAGTCTTTGAATAAACAACAAATATACTTCTCGTAACGTGGAAACAATTATATTTTGAATGACGTCTCTAATTCTTGCCTTCTACCATCTACAGTCGTTGGAGGAGTTTGATAGATTTTTTCTTTAATCCAACTCCAAAGAAAAAATCCAGCTTTTTCAAGTCAGGCGATCTTGCAGGCCAGGAGATCGGCCCTCCTCTTCCAATCCATTTGTTTTGAAACTAGATATTTAAATAATGTCTAACGTTTCTGATAAAATGCGGAGGAGCGCCATATAATTGCAGCCACGTTTCTCTAAGGGTTTCAAATTCGTTGCACAAGAAGTTTAAAAATGAATCTCCATTGACTGTGTTTTCAGAAAAATATGGTCTTATAATTCTTTCCCCAATAATTCCGGCCCAAACATTAAGTGACCAGCGGTGTTGATGATCAATAGGAATTATAAATCTGGGATACTCATTATCGTAATAATGGAAATTATGTCTATTAAAGTATCCATTTTTGTGGAAAGCAGCTTCATCAGTAAATAAGATCGTGCTAGAATAGTTGGGTTTTTCTACATTTTTATTTATGGCCCAATTGCAAAAGTTTAATCTATTAACGAAGTCATCCTCGTCTAATTCTTGTGCAAGTTGGACATGGTATGGATGATATTTATATTTTTTTATAATTCTATTAGGTAACTGATGTTTTTGAAACTCCAACTTCTAATTCCAATTGTCGGCAAGAAACGTGAGCATTTTCAATCACGGATTGAAGTACTACATGTTCATTACCTTCGTTAATTGCGGTTCTTTCTCGTTCTAAATTGTCTTCGTAATGAATACTGCTCGAAACGCTCTTTCAATCTTGCAAATACTGAAACTTGCAGGTGTCGTGCATTTGGAAATTTTTGCTTATAAATTCGATGAGCTAAAAGACAATTTTTATCGGTTTCACCAAGGACGTCAATCATATTAACAAGTTCTTCTTTCGAAAAATTCATTTTGTAATTTAGGAAGTAAGTATACAATACTACACAAATATTAGCACTGTTTGACAAGTTTGATTTCTTCATTTGTTTTCGTTCATCTTTTGTTTTACGCTCTTTTGATTAAATTGTTTAATTTTGCGATGAATCGTTTAAAAACATATCAAATATCTCTTAAAAATGGCGGTTTCATACAATATTTATTATAATTACAATTTATGTATTTCAGTTAATATTTTTTAGTTTCTTATGTATCCATAGCTTGCTTTGACCGACTAATGTTACTCTTCATCAGCGTTATCAACGAAAAAAATTGAACAAACTTAAATATCTCCGAAACTATTAGAGATAGGTATAGAACATATTTAATAGAAATGAAAGCCGGTTAATGGACGAAGACAAGGCATTAAAAAAATGTAGGGTGTGCCATTTAAAAAAATGAAGACACAGCATTCTCAAATTTATGTTATTGAATTAATTTTTGTGATCACTCTGTATATTGAAATCCAATTTTGACAATAGTTTAAGGTAAGCTCATGTATGAATAAATTCTATACCAAATATTATCTTTAAAAATAACTGAGATACGCCTACTTGAATTACTACATAAAAATGTCAGTTTTAGTTAACTTTGCAAATATCTCAAAAACTGTAAGATTTAGCTTGTAAGTAATTCTTATAAAAAAGATGTAAAATTATAAGGAGAATCGAAAAATAAAATAATATATAGGGTGTTCTATTTAAAAATCAAAAGTTCTATATTGTACCACTTTCATATTACACCTTGTGGAAACCAAACTATTTTTAGATTATGCAGCTTATAAAAATAGACAACTTTCGTATTTACACTTATCTTCTAAGTTTAATGGCTAAGGAGCTATCGACCGAATACGCACTATTGGGACACCTAAATATATATATATATATATATATATATATATATATATATATATATATATATATATATATATATCTGTGTATGTCACCGCGGACGCGACGGGGTTTTATGAGAAAACTGGATATATTTTTAGGTTTTTGTTGAATGGACATTGTGTATGTCCATTGAGGCTACATTTTTTAAATAATTTCAAATATGGTGCTTAAAAAAAGAGTGGCATATCAAAGTTATGTTTTTTTTAATGGAATGCCCCATATTTTATCAGATTTTTGAATTAAGCATGAATAATAAGATAGACCTTTGTTAGGCTTCCCTATACCTAAATACAGGCCGTTTTAATTTATTTTGATTTAAATTGCAAGGAAAATTAATTTTTCTTGTAGGTGTTATAAAAATGATAATCCGAATTTAGTGCAAACAGTCATTTATTTAAAAAATATATATAGACAATTTAGTACATGTACATGGTGTCACGACGGACGCGAGGGAGTTTTATGAGAAAACTGGATATATTTTTTTATTTTGTAGGTCTATTAAGGCTACATTTTAAAAATAATTTCAAATATACAGGATGCTTCAAAAAAAGAGTGGCACATTAAATTTAAATGTTTTTTTAAATGGAGTGCCCTATATTTTACCACATTTTTGAATTAGGTATGAAAATAAGATAGACTTTCGTTAGAGTACCCTATACCTAAATACAGAGCGTTTTGATTTATTTTGATTTTTCTTAAATTTCAAGGTTCTGGAAAAAAATTAACTGTTACTAAACGAAACTAATTTTGTCAAAACTGCTTCAAGATCTCGAAAATAAACTGTTTCGTTGATTTATTTGGTAATTTAATTGCGAGGTGTTCAGATTTTTCGGTTGTATTATTGATACATTCAAACTATAGTATCTTCATTATCTCAAATGGAACACCCTGTATATTTTAGATCTGTCATGTGGCTAATTCAATAATCTTCCAAAATGAATTAAGGTATCCTATACCTAAACGTTCACGTTTCAAAGTTATTCAACAATATTTAACAATATCACGAATATATTAAATAATATTATTCTTAACAATTTAACATAACTACTATAACGAATGTTCAAAACGACTGCCATCTTTCAATGCAGAGTGCGATCCTCTTTTCAAGCGAACATCTTAAATTTTGCAATATAACAGAAGTGACGGTTGCAAATGCGTTTTTAGTTCGGTCTATTATGTCTTCTGCAGTATATATACCCATAAAAAGAAATACATCGGAGTGAGGTCTGAAGATCTAGGAGGCCAGTTATTTGGCCCACCTCTTGCGATCCATTTGTTATGAAATTATCGGTCTAAATATTCCCTTACACGTCGTGAAAAATGTAAAGGGGCACCATCTAATTGTAACCGCTCTGATGTGTAATGGAATACTTTCTAAAAGTAACCAAAAGTCGTTTTTTTTAAACGTTTAAGTATTTGCGACCATTTAAAGTGCCGTCGAAAAAAGATGGACCAATAACTTCATCGCCAATTGTTCTACTATACACATTAATACTCCATCGATTCTGGTGATTTGTCGTATGCAATAAATGCATATTTTCGGTATCATAATAATGTTAGTTATGACGATTAACGTGGCCATTATTATGAAACGTTGTCTCATCGGTAAACCACGCGTATTGATCAAAATTATCTTCTTCATCTATTTTTTCCAGGGTTGTCAAGCAAAAAGCAATTTCCCTTTCAAAATCTGTTCTACATAAATTTTGATGAAGCTGAATATGATATGGATGATATTTGTGTTTCCTTAAAATTCCGGAGACACTTGATTGACTAATGTCTGTTTCTCTAGCAATTATTCTAGTACTGGTATTTGGATTATCAACCACGAAACCTAATTCCAAAAACTCGTTATTTTCGATATTGGTAACCACTTTTGTTTTTTCATGTTTTGGGTAAGCGACACCTCCTCTCCCACGAAAGGTTTGCAACAATCTCTCTAGTACTTTTTTACTTGGATTAATGCGGTTGAGGTACCTTGCTGCGTAAACTCTTGAAGCCAATAAACAATTTCACATTCACCAATAGTAAAAATTATAGCATTTTTTCCTGCTTCGAATAAACCATTTTAACTTAAAATAATTATTTGATATTCACCCAAACAGTGCAAATAATTAATATCCAGTTATATTGGCATACTGTTAATTAATAATATTGGTCATTTTGACAATGGCACACTAGATTAGAATTCAGCTTGGTAGTCTCGGTTTTTGTATACATATTTTCAAATTTTAATTAAAAATTACTGAATAATAACTTGTAATGTAAACATATACACAAAAGATGAAATATCTTTGCTAATTACTCGATCCAAAAAATGATTGACAGGCATTATTTCTAAAAACATTTACGTCCTATACGTCCCATAAAAAACTTTAAATTTCAAAATTACCTTAGTACTTTTTTGAAGATCATTGAATTGATCACATGACAGATCTAAAATATACAGGGTGTTCCGTTTGAGATAAGGAAGATATTATAGTTTGAATGTATTAATAATACAACCGAAAAACACACAGTACAGTATTTTTCGCAATTAAATTGCCAAATAAATCAACGAAACAGTCTATTTTTGAGATCCTGAAGCAGTTTTGACAAAATTAGTTTCGTTTGGTAACAATAAATTTTTTCCAAAACCTTGCAATTTAAATCAAAATAAATCAAAACGACCTGTATTTAGGTATAGGGAAGCCTAACAAAAGTCTATCTTATTTTTCATACTTAATTCAAAAATTTAATAAAATATGGGGCATTCCATTTAAAAAAAACATAACTTTGATATGCTGCTCTTCTTTTAAGCACCCTGTATATTTGAAAGTATTTTAACAATGTAGCCTTAATGGACCTACACAATGTCTGTGCAACAAAAACCAAAAAATATATCCAGTTTTCGCATAAAACCCCGTCGCGTCCCCGGTGACTCATCATATATATTGAACTGGTTAAATAAAATAAATAATTATCTTGTTACTTAAATATAAATATGCTCCGGACTAACTCAATTATCTCTTCGGGGATAGAGATCAATTGCTTTTAAACTTATTGTTGGCAAATAAAATCAATAACAATTACTTTTAACCTTCTAAATTATTGTAATTGCATTAAAATGTAAACGTGATGTCATAGAAAATGCTATTTCACATATGGAAATGTTTACGTCAAATAAATTGTAATTTATAATTAGTGGTTTCTGTGTGAAACAGACTTTATTGGAATCTGCACAATAACGCATGCGTTGCGTCCTAACTGACTTAATTAATTGCAGCCTGTTAAAATTCAACAAATGATCTAAATATATATATATATATATATATATATATATATATATATATATATATATATATCAACGTCCAATATAAGGAGGGCCAGTACAGGGATGTCGAGAACCGTAAAAGATACGAAGTCGGTTGAATGGGAAGAAAGTTGCGCATTTTGGTGCTTAACAAAATGATTTTTTGAAATCTAAAAAATTTCGATTGGTTCCGGAGATATCCGCAAAAAAACGAAATTTTTCAAAATCGTTTTAATTTTTTACTGGGTTTGTTTCAAGAAGAATTTTAAAATAAGTGGTACTTTCTCATAGTCACTTTTTCCCCTCTACAAGATGGCGTTATTGAATTTGAAATCCGACGTTTCGTCTTTGACCGACCATCATCAACTTCATTTTTTTAAATACGGCTCTGATGTTCTAATATCAAATTGTTGAAGCTCTTTCAATTCTGAATTCAACAGTCTACCACACTTCACGGTTTAGGTATGTTTTAGACCTTATTTGAGTATTATTAAAAGTTTTACTCGAATCGAAGCTGCCTTGTAAAATCTCTCATAAATTTAATTATTTCAGCTATGTCAATTTATCGAAAAATAACTTTTTTTTGAGGTTTACAAATAAATTAGTTATTAACAATAGGTTTTATAATAATAAGTATTTACAACAAAGGATATTACAAAAATAACAACGAAACTAGTATCAAAGAGTAGAATTTAAGTTCATAGGAAGTGTTCGAAATGATTGCCCTCATTCTCTAAACATAAATAACATCTCATAAGTGTAGCTTCTAAAACATTAATCAGCATAACTGGTGTTATACTTTGAAAAGCTTGAAGCACCAATCTTCTGAGTTCTTGTTCTGTTTCAAAGTTTTCCTTATAAACATAATTTTCGACATATCCCCAAACAAAGAAACCTAATGGAGTAATGTCGGGTGAACGTGCTGGCCATGGCGTTTCAGAATACGTGCTTATAAGTTTTCCTGGAAATTTATTTAAAAGGTACTCATTAACAGCCCTTGAATTATGTGCAGGCGCACCGTCCTGTTGGAACCAATGGTTGCGAATTTCTGCTAGAGGTAAATTATCCAGGGATTCTTCCAAGTCATTTTGTAATAAATTGAGGTAATGCTCAGAGTTTAAATTATGATGGTAAAAAAATGGTCCTATAATTCGTGTTCCCACAATTCCGGCCCACATATTGAATCCAAAACGATGTTGATATCTTGTTTCTTTAAGTAAATGTGGGTTTTCTGTGGCCCAGTAATGAATATTTTGTCTATTAAAAATCCCATTTTTAGTCACCATGCTCTCATCAGACCATATTATCTGATAAGGAAAAGCTTTATTTTCATGACATTCTCGTGTGTACCATTCACAGAATGTTCGACGCCTTTCTGCATCACCGGGCCTAAGTTCTTGACAAACTCTGTATTTGTATGGATGAAATTTTTGTTTTTTTGAAATAAATTGTGCTGTCGATTTCGCCACACCAACGTTTTGTTCAATTTTCCGAGTTGATATTCCGCGGTTCTTAATAACTGATAATAATACGTTGTTTACCTTTTCTTCATTACTAGGCTTTTGTCGAGAAAGTACAGGTTTCTTAAACGCACCGTATTCTTTAAGATTAACTTCTAATTTACTAAATGTCCTTTTATTTGGCTGCCTCCTTTCCGGATATTTATTTAAATACATATGTTCCGCTGCATAACAGTTTCGGTTACTTAAAATGAAACAAGTTATCATATCAAATTTCTCATCATTTGAATAAAGTTTCATATTTCAAACAATATGCAAGAAAAACGTTTTTAAAGAAAATAATTTCACAGTAAATGTCAAATTTAATACATCTCTGGGATGTTCATTTTTTTTTCAAAGCCTACCTTCTTTCAAATAGATGTAGGAATGTGACAGATACCTGAGACATTGAAACGTACTAAGATCGATGCAAAATTCGACTCCTTGATGTTAGATTTATTGTTATCTTTTTATATCTTTTATTGTTAATACCCGTGCGTGTTTAATACTTATTAATAATTATTGATTATCTGCCTTATTTATTTGTAATCTTTAATAAAAAAAATAGTAAATTTTATTGTTCTTTATTGTTAATACTTACTATTGTAAAAAGTATTGTTAATAACTTATTTATAGTGTTTTTTCGATAAATTGAAATAACTGAAATAATACAATTTATGAGCGATTTTACAAGGCAGCTTCGATTCGAGTAAAACTTTTAATAATACTCAAATAAGTCTAAAACATACGTAAACTGTGAAGTGTGGAACATTGTTGAATTCAGAATTGAAAGAGCTTCAACAATTTGATATTAGAAAATCAGAGCCGTATTTAAAAAAATGAAGTTGATGATGGTCGGTCAAAGACGAAACGTCGGATTTCAAATTCAATAACGCCATCTTGTAGAGAGGAAATAGTGGCTATGAGAAAGTATCACTTATTTTAAAATTCCTTTGAAAGAAACCCAGTAAAAAATTAAAACGATTTTGCAAAATTTCGGTTTTTTGCGGAACCAATCGAAATTTTTATTTATTTAATTTAACCTGCATTTAAGTTGCATACAGTCTAGCAGCCTCACTCGCATTCCCTTGGGCAACACCATAATAATATTGAATATCGGTATATTCTTCATTTGAAAACATGACTCAGGAAGGAAAACACGAACACGAACAAGAACAATAATAATAACAAGAACAAGAATGACTCAAAAACTGAATTACAATATCACTACAACAGAAAGAACTCGTATTGAAATGAGTAAAACTGTAATAGCAAACAAATTTTGACAACTAACTTACTAATGTCAAGTCGTTGCTACGGTGATGAAAAGATATCAGTAAAGGAGACGTATTTCTTGCCGTAAATGTACAGATTGATTGAAAAGTGAGGGACAAATCGTCAATTCTCATCTACTCTACCTATATTTTTGAAGGTAATTTTATGCTCTAAAAGTTTTTCCTGAGGTGTATTCCTATAACAATTCAGTACGTCAACCATAAGTTTTTTTCATATCGTTGTGAAGATTATGAAAAAATGAAGTTTTTCCTTTATCGGCCATGTATCAAATCCATCTCTATTGGAAAAATATTCCTCTTGGAAATTTGTCTTGGGATTTGAAAAAAAATCATTTCTGAATTCATTATGTCATTAAAAATGTTGAATGATGAGTTTGTCTCGAATGAATTCAATATTCTTTAAGGCAATTTCATCTTCTACAAATTTCTCCTAATGTGTTTTCTTGTAACTCTTCTAGTTTGGAAGATACAGCGTGATTTAAAAAATAAGTCCACGATATAGAAAAAATTAAAAAAAAGCTAACATCTTGGAAACCATCAACAATAGACACAATTTTTTGTTCCTTTTGGCCAGAGGAATCAGCTGTTTTCTTTTTGGCCATCGAGTTTGGGTCACCCTGTATATATATATATATATATATATATATATATATATATATATATATATATATATGATGAGTCACCGCGGATATTTTATATGTATTATTTTAAAAATAAATGTATAAAAATATTTTGTTTATTATTGTGAGTAACATTTAGTGCATATGCTGCATATTTTTGTGCATATTTTACAGAATCAAGTGCATATTTTAAAGATTTTAGATGCGTATGTATGCGCATATTTTAACTAATTCTCGTGCATATAAATCCGAGCTCCAATAACGAAATTACAATCAAATTACATATATTAATGGAATGTGAACCTGCGATATCGAAAGGATTCACACATACCAAAGCAACTTGACTAATATTAAATTATTATAAGTTTTGTTATGAACGAATAAGTTCAAAACAAAATATGTATTTAAAAATTATTATTAATTTTATTAAATACATAAATAAAAAATTCGCCTTGAGTAGGATTTGAACCTACGACCTGTACTTTGCTAGAGTATCGCGCGAACCAACAAATATTTACTTTTGAATTTATTTGTTCATAACAAAACTTATAATAATTTAATATTAGTCAAGTTGCTTTGTTATGTGTGAATCCTTGCGATATTGCAGGATTACATTCCATTAATATAAGTAATTTGATTGTAATTTCATTATATTTAGAATTTGCATCATACATAAAGACAAAATTTACATCGATTGGTGCTTGAATCTCGATAGTGCAGTTGGTTAGCGCGGTATTCTAGCAAAGTACAGGTCGTAGGTTCAAATCCTACTCGAGGTGAACTTTATTTTATGTATTTAATAAAATTAATAATAATTTTTAATTACATATTTACTTTTGAACTTATTCGTTCATAACAAAACTTATAATAGTTTTCATTCATTCATACTCACAGATGGGTCTGATATAAAATCAGCAACTACCTACAGGACTTTAAAAAATAAAGTGTATAACCTGTTGAACTCTATGGTGTTGTATTCAACTCTTTCAACACTTTTTCACAAATGTTGCTGATCATTCATGTGATACCTGGAATATGTTGGGTTATATCTGTAGTAAATTTTAACCTTCCTAGATATGTAATTTAGCGATTTTATATTTACCTGAATTTATTATTTTCTTTTTTGCAATGTTTCACTTGTTATTGTTGTATTATACTAAACATGGTTTCAATAAATACTACTTCTCTCTCTCTCTCTCTCTCTCTCTCTCTCTCTCTCTCTCTCTCTCTCTCTCTCTCTCTCTCTCTATATATATATATATATATATATATATATATATATATATATATATATATATATATATATCATTTTTATAGAAAAATCTATAATGATGGCCGCAGAAAGGCATATCTTTTCGACAAATTGACTTTAAGTAAATTGATTTTCGGGAAATTGTTGCTTCGACCAATTGTTTCGATCAATTGATTTTCGCTAAATTGAGTTCGGTAAATTTACCCAGAATCCTTCAAACCATACTGTAAGAGAAATTCATGTATCTATTCTTATAATAGTCATCCGTGTTATATCCTCATTTTTCCTAATTTGATAATTATGTTAATTACCCCTTTGTAATTAGAGCATACTAAATTTAGGAATATTTAAGTAATTGTTCTAATTAAATTAAAACCAACAAAATTCATTAATAAAGCTTCCAGTAAACACCGTACATTTTAAAAATATAAATATCAATTTTATTTAACTAACACTGACCTAGAAAACATTGCTATAGAAATATGTATACACACATAATTTCGAAAGAAATGTACCTTTTAAAATATTTCTAAAGAGAGAATTAAGATCACTTTATCACGATTCCATTTATTCGCTACCTAACATCAGAGCCGTATCTAGGGAGTTTTAACAATTTATACATTAACGTATGTTGACCGAAATTTTTGTTAAATAATTGTTGATTGTATTATTTGTGTTACTAATAAATTTTTTCTCAGTTAATCCTAGCCGAATAGTCGTCTGCAGCCGATAGATGTTCAGAAACAGTTAGTTGTGTGTTTCCTTAATAAACTAAATTACCATTCTTACTTTTTTGTTACATACTTATATTTACATACATATAAAATCACAGAAATCAATTTATATAAAATAATTAGATATACGTTATTGTATAACGCTCTAAATAATTTTCTTCCTTTTTTCGTCTATTTAATTTTTCTTGAATTTCTTGAAACGATTTTCCTTTAGTCTCGGGTTGTATAAAGTAAGCGAATAAAGCACCTGCTATACACATACATGCAAATATTGCAAATACTGTATAAAACCCTAAACTTGTTGCAACCGGTTCGAAAAATTTTGTTACTAAAAAACCAAGTGCGACGCCAAATATTGTTGAAGCTGAGAGTGCAACTGCTTTTATGTTTGTTGCAAATAATTCACCAAGAAGTACGTATGGTAAAGTGAATATTCCTATGGGATTCATGATTAAGTACAACATTAAACCTGTTGTCGGTAACCATGAAATACTGTCTACATTCTGTTTAAGGTAATCTTGTAAGTAGAAGTAAACCGCTTCACCAATTAGGGCTACGCCACACCCCAAACACGAAATAGCCATTAGGGGTTTACGCCCTAGCTTGTCTACCAGAACAGCAGCAAGAAGGGCTAAAATTTCATGGTGTCACTATAACTTTAAATGCAATCATTTATACCTGCTGGTAATTGTACTACTCCACAAATTATGCTGGATACCGCAGGTGAAATACTACTCCGCTGCTTTCTATAATGGTTTGCATGTACGCTTCGATTCCAGAGTATCCAGTTAGCTGTTGTATCATTTTAATGCCTTAAAAAGCAAAAGTAAACATAAACCCGCATGTCAACAGTAATGCATACCTGTAATAACAATAACAGATTTTCGGTATTCTTTTTTAGAAATTAGCTCCCAGAATGTAGATTTATTTTGCATCGCAAAATTGATTGTTGATTCAATGTCTTTTAAATGATTCTCAACATCCATTTTACTTCTATTTTTACATGATAGTCGTATTAAATTTTTTTCGCTTCTTCTGGTTTGCCAATTTTCATAAGGTAATGAGGCGATTCAGGCATAAAATAGAATAATACTATAAATATCACAGCAATTGAACTTGAGCTTATCGCTAAAACTGTATAAGATACAAATGGTCCGATACTTAAAACAAATAAACTTCCTGTCAGTTTCATTATGTTAAACGCAGTACATAACTTTCCTCTTATATCTTTTTCTGATATTTCTCCAACATACATGGAACCACTCTTAAAATATTAATTGATTAATTTCAGTAATGGAA
Source organism: Vesta saturnalis (assembly GCA_036346205.1). NCBI lineage: Eukaryota > Metazoa > Arthropoda > Insecta > Coleoptera > Lampyridae > Vesta > Vesta saturnalis. The sequence goes on along the minus strand of JARFJB010000455.1, from coordinate 25,811 downwards.
TTAGAGTAACTTACTGTTGTGATTATGGCGAAGCTTGTGCCAGCGATAAGTCGTGCTATGCATAACGTAATACTGGATTTGGCAAATATAATTATAATCCATGGTACAAATAATGGAATAAAACTAAAAATTAGTGAAAGACGTGGTCCAAATTTTTCAACGGCCCAGCCGGCAAAAACGCAGCCTGGTATTGCTCCCAATAGAAAACATGATGCTACCCAAGAAGCTTCTTCCTGTAAAACGTTTTCGTAAATTTATTTTGAAGATTTATGTTACACATTACTTTTGATATTGTAGTACCGATTGGTGAGTTAGGTGATGTTATTTGTGGTATCGTAGGAGATGACCATGCAAGATGTGATGATGAGCTTGCCATAGATAAGGTTGCTGGAATTTTGCATTTTTTTAAAGTTTGAATGTAAAACTCTCTCAATAATCATTAATTAATTCGAATAGAAACTCTAATCTCATGCAATTGCGTAATCATTTAGCCAAAACTATTGTTGTTATCAAAATCCACTTAACACAACTGATAAAAAATTTGTTTGTTTTTAAAACCCAAAAATATTAATTTTTCGAAATAATACAAAATAAAAAGGATTCTGCCACTCGCAGTTTGTTTACGTATGAAATAGAAAAATTTTAATTGAAGGTTAAATGCTGCTAATATTAACATTTATTACGTTCAAGCAATTAATTAAGAAGATATACAAATATTATAGTTATAACCATATTTAAAATTAAAGTTACCTGCAATTGTTGAACAATATTGCATATACCGGATGTTATCCAAATTTAGTATAAACTTCATGTCTTCGGTTTTCTTTAAAAAATTGTCAATAAAAAATGCACTAACAGAAATAATAGCACTTCATTCTTAATTATGATTGTATAAGCAGAGCAATAAATAAAGTGAAAATATGGAATGTTGTAGATAGTAAAACCGTTAATGATAAACTTTTTACATTGAGCGTATTCGACCATTAATAATATTCAATTGTATCTAGACATACAGGTTTTGTACATAAATTGGTAACCTTGTGTATTTATCCAAATATCAAAAACCATTATTTTTTACAAAGCAGCGATTAACTATATAATTAGAATTGACGTAACAATAACAATAGGTAATCGTTAGCTTCATTATTTAAAATTATTTAATCAAAAAATTAGAATTAATTTGTGAAAAATGTCTGTGAACTTGTTACGTCCATCACAACAATCGTTTCAATTTAGTGTCAAATTAAGCTTATAACCTATAAGTTATTGTCATCGTTATTGACCTAATAGTACTGTTTATTTTCAATTTTTCCTGTTAATTCTAACATTCTTGACTTACTTAAAGTGAAACTAAACCGGTTTTGATTAATACACTCACACCAGTGCTAAACGATAGGTTCTAGGTGAAATTATAAACCTGCTAATTTACATCACCCACGCACCTTCTAATGCAAAACTGTGAAACTTTATCAATGTGGTTCACTGGTTCACATATCTAGGTTGTCTCATATGTTTATCAAGAAAAGTGCTTAGTTTCTAATTTCACAAGATATGCTAATATTATTCAGAATTGGTGTTTTTATTTCTAGTTATTTAACATTAGTCTTCGGTATACTAATTTTTTAATTTGTCCATGGATTCGCTTTAAACCTATTTACGTGCACAATCCCCACGTTTCTTCAAAAATAGCGTACAACACTAAGCACTAAGTTTTAGTGGCAATGTCTGCTCCAGTTTTTAAAAACATGACCTTATTTATTTTATAAATGAGTATATTTTGTGTTTGCTAACTACTATTTTACTTTTTCGGTTTATAATTTACAAATGATTTGTGAAAGTAATTCACACTTATTTATATTGTCAACAAAATTTTCATTTTGTTTTGAATATGTGATTAATGGTAATTCCAGTATGTTGCTTACTTCATTGTTACGGACTGTGGTTGTAATTGCGCATTCTTCATTCTTGAATAATCAAAACTACAATGTACTAAATAAATAAATAGGTAATAACGAGGGCATGAATTGGTTCTGGTCACAAACAAATATTTCGCTGAATGTGTTTGTGGTAGAAGTGCTTATTTTGCGTGCTGGTAGGTTATTACTGTGTTACCATAAAAATTTTATTGCTTTACTGTTACTACCCATACAATGATCTGCCACATGTTTGCCCCAAAAACAACTAATAGGTACGTTGTTTTTCAAGATTCGGCGTCTTGCGTCATAAAACCTGATGAATATGATGCAATACTAAATACATTTTTTTATGTGCTATTTTATATTTTAGTTATTTCCACAACTAAGTGGACACGTCAATTCACCTGTGCATACTTATACACTATGACTTAATTTGCTACAGTTAAAGCACCTTCTTATAGAAAAATAATCCTCTATGTAACATACGAGGGATATACAGTATTTAATGTCAGTGGACTTCATCGGCCTATTTCCACAGTTTTTGCTTCTTTGAGCGCCACGTTTCGGAAGCGGACCATCAGGCTTAGTCCTGAGAAGGACTGCTTTCGCACTTGAGTCGAATTCATATGGTATATATATATATATATATATATATATATATATATATATATATATATATATATATATATATATATATATATATTTTTCTCAAGCACTTGACCGCTCTCAGATTCGAACTTGGTACCTTTCACTTACTAGTCTGACACCTTTACCGCTGAGCCACTGAGTAATCCAATATATATTTTTTTAGAACTTACATATATATAAGGTGTCCGGAAAAATGTGGGAAATCTTTTGGATTCAGATAGAAGACGAAAAATTAATATGACAAGTTCCTATAAATTTTTTTTCTCCAGACCATCCCTACGGAGATGTGAGCCCCTAAAGGACGCCGCTGGAAATAAGTTTTTCTTGAATAACTTTTAAAGTACTAGATATAATTTAATAAAAATTCAGTATGATGGCCAGTAGTAAGGGCCTCTTAAAATAGTGTCCTTGAAACATATTTGGCTTGTTTAGTTTACCAGGGATGGACTAAGTTGTACACTTTAACGCCTAAATTTTTTACACTCTTTATGATAAAGATCAAAAAAAAATATTTTCGAGAATTATTTAAAAAATGTTGCAAACTTAAGTGAGTTTATTGACCCACGAGGTATAATCTTATTTCTTGTTCATTTTATTTATCTTCACTTAAAAAAACATATGTCAAACACTCCTATGATACGAAATAAATAAATAACCTGCATTTTAGAACTTGACATTTGCCACATCACTGATACATTGATCGCCATTAATTTACTTTAAATTTACTGATTTTTGGATTTCGTGGTGATTTGAATTGTAAACTTATTCGAAATATAGAATTCACTTTTATTGAATATGCAGATATGCATCTCATGTATGATCTTGCCTCTTGCAACGCTTTGGAAGCAAGAAGATTATATCACGAGGGATTTACTAATCGTACTATTCCAAATCAGAAAACATTTCAACGAGTTGATCAACGTCCAAGAGAGAATGGTGAGTGATTTCGGTTACTAAGGTAATAATATTGACTTTCTTTATAACTGTAGGAGAAAAAAAGTACTTGATGCTGGTCTGACAGGAACAGTGCATACGGTGTAATCAGAGGAAAATATTTTGAATGCTGTAGATGGCACTCCTTCGACGAGCACTCGCAAATTAGCCGCACAATTTAATAAGCCGAAAACAATAATCTGTTCTTCAAGAACAGCTGTTATACCCATATCATTTGCAAAAAGTGCATCAATTGATTCCTGAAGATTTTCCTCGTAGAATGCAGTTCGCAAACTGGCTATTCGATCAGCAACGAAATAATGAAAACTTCATTATCACTATTCTTTTTACAGATGAAGCAGCTTTTACCAAAAATTGTATCACGAATTTACACAACTCACACGTATGGGCTGATGAAAATCCTCATGCAACTATTGTTTCGCACCATCAACATCAGTTTCAATCAATCAATATCTTGGCAGGAGTCATTGGCAATTTTTTGATTGGACCATTTGTATTGTCGGCGCGATTGAATGGACAACTTTATTTGGAGTTCCAATAGAACGCTTTTCAAGATTTAATAGAGCAATGACCTCTTGAAACCCGCCGAAACATGTACTTTATGCACGATGGGGCACCACCTCATTTTAGCGTTGCTGTGCGGGAACATTTAAATAACGTCTATCCAAACCGTTGGATAGGTAGAGGTGGACCTATCGCCTGGCCTCCTAGATCTCCCGACCTGACGTTTTTGGATTTTTACCTGTCCTGTCCGGTTGATACTAGGGAGGAGCTTCTACAGAGAATCACGTTTCATGGTGATGTGCTAAGGAACAATGTGGGGTTATTGCGGCGGGTGCAGCAGTCCTCAATTCGTCGTGCTCGCGAGTGCATCAGACTTCACGGAGCCCAAGTTGAACCCACTTATGAAGTTTTTAATTAAATAAAAATGAAACATAAGTTCGTTTATTATTTTTTTCTCGAAAATAGTTAATTTTATCGATATTAAATAAATATACCTTTTTTTAGAGAAAGGTTCAAACTACCCAAAAATATTTTTTTAGATCTTTATCATACTGGGCGTTAAAAATTTAGGCGTTAAGGTGTACAACTTAGTCCATCCCTGGTAAACTAAATAAGCTAATTATGTTTCAAGGATACTATTTTAAGAGGCCCTTACTACTGGCCATCATACTGAATTTTTATTAAACTATATCAAGTACTTTAAAAGTTATTCAAGAAAAACTTATTTCCATCGGCGTCCTTTAGGGGTTCACATCTCCGTAGGGATGGTCTGGAGAAAAAAAATTTATAGGAACTTGTCATGTTATTTCTTCGTCTTCTATCTGAATCCGAGAGATTTCCCACATTTTTGTATATACAAGGTGATTCAAAAATAGGTGGTCAAAATTAGGGAGCTGATGCAGGATAGCAATGCAAACAAAAAAGTTCCTATCAACTTGGGTCGTAAAACGCACCATTACGGAAAAGTTAATTTATTTAATATTTCCGTTAGTTTTCAATAAATAGCTTTCAAATTTGTAGCATTGCCTATAATTCTTATGCCGAATAACGTGGTTTATCTAATTTCAATGTATCGTGCAGATGGCGCTAGCTACCGCAGATTTTTGTGGTTAAAAATGACGTAACTTTTTTCTAACAAAAAGTATCAACTTTTCAAAGGCACGATTGGATTCTGCGATCAATATTGCATAAAAAAGGTATACCTTATTGAGCTCGCTATCTGTAACCATTTCCGAATAAAACTCAATTTAACATTTCAATTCTCAGTTATTGGTATTATTATAATTCAGTAGAATATTATTCAAATAAATGATTATAAATAGATTTAACAGAAAATATGAATAAATTACCGATAATGATATCATTTCAATTCTCAAAGTGTCCGCTATTTTCTTGTATACACTGTTGCAGTCTTCTCATAATTGAAAATACTACACGATTTAGTCTTTGCTCTTATACTATTTTCTTGAAAGCGTCTTCAATTCACTGGCGCAGTTCCTCAACAGTTTCAATCAACTTATGAAACGCGATATCTACAACCGTTGTCGATAAAAATGAAATTTTGCATTACGTGGACCTTGTTCGTGTGTAATCCAATCATACATTCGCATTCGTATAGCACTGAAACGCAAAAAAAGTAGGCACTGACAGTAGCTTGCTAATATTTCGCTATCTGTCATTAACGTTTAAATTGTTTGAAATTGTGTTTTTCATCGTTGTTAAATTCTCTGCTCTACAGATTTTCTGAGTATGTTGATATGCTGCTGGTGTTGGGCGAATGTCTTGGAAGTGCACAATACAACATTTCTGTCTACTGAACGCCGCTTACGTGAAAGTGGAACTTTAAAACCTCAGACTGCTGATAGGGGAAGACGAAGGACGGTGAGATCAGTTGTAAATGAGGAGAATATTTTGAATATTATTGAAGAAAATCCCACTGTTAGTACTAGGCGTGTGCCACTACAAATTCAAGTGTCACAACCAGTTGTTTGGAGAGTTGCCAAAGAACAACAATTGCATCCGTACCAATACCGTCAAGTCCAGGATATTTTGCCAGGTGATAGACCCATACGCATGAGATTTTGTGGATTGCTCCTGAGGAGGCATGAACAGGACCCCAACTTTCTTTCAAATATCATCTTTAGCGATGATGCTACTTTCACCAGAAACGGAGTGTTTAACATGCATAATGAACATGTTTGGGCCGGTGAGAATCCGCATGCCAGAAAAACTACTCATTACCAACATTTTTTCAAAATTGATGTCTGGGCTGCAACACTTGGGACTGAACTTCTAGGCTACCGCATTCTCCAAGGTAATTTAACCGGAGAAATGTACCACGATTTTTTATCCAATCAACTTTATGAACTTTTGGAAGACATTCCTTTAGCGAGAAGGCGTGCCCTATAGTACATGCATGATGGGGCCCTTCCCCATTTTAGTCGACAGTGTCGTATATGGCTATCCGAAAATTTTCCAAATCAATGGATAGGCCCAGGCAATGAGGCTCCTTTAATTTGGCCCCCTAGGTCACCAGATCTCAATCCTATGGATTTCAATGTTTGGGGACAAGTGAAAAATAAAGTATATGCTCAGTTGATTGAAACTGTTAAAGAACTGCGCCAGCAAATTGAAGACGCTTTCAATGAAATAGTACAAGAGCAAAGACTAAATCGTGTAGTATTTTCACTTATGAGAAGACTGCAACGGTGTATACAGGAAAATGGAGGACATTTTGAGAATTGAAATGATATCATTATCGGTAATTTATTCATATTTTCTGTTAAATCTATTTATAATCATTTATTTGAATAATATTCTACTGAATTATAATAATACCAATAATTGAGAATTGAAATGTTAAATTGAGTTTTATTCGGAAATGGCTACAGATAGCGATCTCAATAAGGTATACCTTTTTTATGCAATATTGATCGCAGAATCCAATCGTGTCTTTGAAAAGTTAATACTTTTTGTTAGAAAAAAGTTACGTCATTTTTAACCACAAAAATATGCGGCAACTAGCGCCATCTGCATAATACATTGAAATTAGATAAATCACGTTCTTCGGCATAAAAATTATAGGCCATGCTAGAAATTTGAAAGCTATTTATTCAAAACTAACGGAAATATTAAATAAATTAACTTATCAAATTGAAAACTGAACACCTTGTATCTCCGTAATGGTGCGTTTTACGACCCAAGTTGATAGGAACTTTTTTGTTTACATTGCTATCCTGCATCAGCTCCCTAATTTTGACGACCTATTTTAGAATCACCTTGTATATTAAACTTTTTTGGTGGTTGCGCACAAGTTTATTGCGCATGTTGCGCTGTAACTTCTTGCGCAGGTGTATTGCGCTTAAGTTCTTCACGAGAACACAAAGAAACTCGGAAACTCAAAGAAGCCACATACATCGCACTGGCAGAAAATCCAATAAGCCAAGCTAGTGTAGAAATTAAACCCATATGGATGTCAGTAATACACGAAGGTCTTAGGCGCAATACACCTGCGCAATGGATTACTGCGCAACATGAGCAATAAACTACTGTATAACCATAAAAGGTTCTAAAAAAATATACATTGGATTACTCAGTGGCTCTGCGGTAAAGGTGTCAGACTAGTAAGTGAAAGGTACCAAGTTCAAATCTGAGAGTAGCCAAGTGCTTGAGAAAAAATTATATATAAAATATAAATTTGACTCCAGTGCGAAAACAGTCCTTCTTGTGATGACGGAAGCAGAGTATGCTTCCGAAACGTCACGCTCAAAAAGCAAGAACTGTGGAAATAGGCCGATCAACTCCACTAATAGAAAACTACAGTTATAAAGTAATTATAATACAGAAGTATTTAACGTCTCTAGCATAGAATACATTATTTTCCAACATAATCCCCTTGAACGTGAAGACACTTATTCCACCTATGTTCAAGCATAGCAACACGTTTATTGAAAAACTCAGAGTCTTGATCACAGAAGAAGTCCTGCACTGATGCCATAACTGCGTCGTCGATCTCAAATTTTGTTCCCCGAAGACTCTCTTTTAGCTTTGGAAATAAATAAAAATCACTGGGAACTAAATCAGGGGAATTGGGTAAATGCTTCATAACTTCAAACCCAGCGTCATGAATTGTATTCATAGAAATAAGGCTTTTATGAACTGGGGCGTTTCCTCTTCGTTTTTCTTTAATGCAAAAACGAAGTTTTGTAACTAATGCTGCTTAATATTGACCAGTGATTGTGTGGCCACGTTCTAAAAAATCTACCGTAAAATTCCTTTGGCATCCCAAAAAACTGTAGCCATCATCTTGTCCGCTAAAGCCTGTACACGAAATTTGCTTAGAGGAGGAGATCCTGGATGACGCCACTCTATACCTTATTGCAAGTTCGTAGGTTGTTATGCCACATTTGAACGCTCGAGACCAATGTTTTACTACTTGACATGAAGGAGCAGAATCTCCAAGCACACTAACCATATCTGTATAAATTTCTTTAGGTGTTATACCTTTCTTTTGTAGGTACTTCATAACAACATGAAGCTCACTTTCTTCCATTTCCCAAAATTTTCGTGCAACCACTACTTTCAAGTTGTACAACTTTGGCACTATTAAAGCTCGATTAACAAAATTTGGCAGTTTGCTTGTCAATAAAATAAAGAAACAAGTACGGTTACTAGGGGCAACATAATTCAATGCTATCTATACTAGGGGTAACAAGCACTGCACATACCTCGTATTTTATGAAGCTATTTTTCACATATACTCTAACATTTATGCAGTGAATTGTTGGTAGTACAGGCAATTGTCAACATTTTACTATTATCATATTGTATGAAGATGGCACTAAATTTGATCGATTTATTTTGTAATAGTAAATCTACAACAAAATGCAAAATGTAGCAATAAAGTAAGTTAAGTACAAAACAGTAATAGCAAAGAAACTCCCAAAATAATAGCACAAACAGAACGCACGCAAAGTCACCAAACTTTAGAAACACACACATACAGGCACATTAATACAAGAACATGCAACATACGTACAATTGATGGAAATTATTTCGCACTCAATCAGTACACGAAAAGTAAATACACACACCACCAGCACAGCATCGCACACGCACAGCACGAACACGAACCACAGCACACACACGCACACACACGCACAACAACACACACACACACCACAGACACAGACACAGACACAGCACAGCAGCACACACAACACAAACACAAACCAACTTAGCAAACATCACACACACACAACACGAACAACAAATACACGCACAGCACAGCACAGCACACAACGCACACAACGCACAAACACACAACACAACACACAACACACAACACACACAAACACAACACACACAACACACACACACACAAACACACAACACACCACACACACACACACACACACACACAAACACACAAACACACACACACACACACACAACACAAACACAAACACAACACAACACACCACACACACAAACACAACACACAAAACAAACACAAACACAAACACAACACACACACAATAATATATATATATATATATATATATATATATATATATATATATATATATATATATATATATATACACACACACACACTACACACCACACACAACACAACACACACACACACACACACACACACACACACACACACACACACACACACACACATCACACACACACACACACACACACACACACACACACACATGCACGCACACACACACTGCAACGGGCATAAACATGGACAAGTTCCTTTTATTCGTTTACACTCGCCACAGAAAGATAAATTGTGGTTTCTTTTACAATTCCTAATAATTTCAAAATCCTTTAATGAAGTTAAAATGCTTACCTTTTAATTTAATTTGAGTAATTTTATTTGCAAAGATATCGTTCATTAATTTAAATTTAGTTTACTTGCTATCAGGTTTCTGTTTGAGTAAATGAACCTTAATTTTAACATTTGGTTCAACAAAATGCTCTTTTATCAGGTTGCGCCGGTGAGCTCGATTATTAAAAGAAATAATTATTGTTATCATTTACCAAAATTATATTCACTTTGATTTTGTTAATCTATATGTAATTTGTAACTTGATTGAATTCACTTCTTTCAGTATGAAAGCTTTTAATATTCGTAATGGTCAACAATAAGAATAAATCAAACGTTACATTCATTTAGTTAAACTGATCTCTAAAATGCAGAAACGATTTATTTACAATGACACAAAAAAAAAACAAATTTAGCATTTTTATCATCTAACATACAAAAATAATTTCTGTACCAACAGTGAATGGAATTGATTTCATCCATTGTTGATATTTAAACACAAATTTAAAGGAAAATAACACATATATGTTTTCTTATTACACAGTTTGCAATCTTACTTATCAATTTTTGAAGGCCGAAGTTTGAAATGATTTCGTTCCTATTCCGCCAGCCCTGCAGCCGCATTCCTTTGTTCCTCTAATATCTTTTTTAGGTCTTTCTTGCAGATTAACACAATTCCAATTTCCGCCTATCGATTCGATTAATACTTTCTGGATGTATTATGTTATCAATTTTAATTATCACTGCGAATTGTTACTTTTCCACCAAAAACTGCCAGCAAATTACCAACAGCAGTGCTTGTATTTCAACTATCAATATTTTCTAATTATTGTTATATATATATATATATATATATATATATATATATATATATATATATATATATATATTACACTGGATCGATTGCCGTATTTTATATGTATCGTTCAATACTTAAACAC
>JARFJB010000455.1:0-10000 GCA_036346205.1 Vesta saturnalis | reverse complement strand
ATAAGTTAGTGTGTAGTTTCCAAGTCCAATTATGACACAAGTAAAAAAGGGGTAAATCTATAGATAATGTACTGGTTATGTCGTTAAATTATGGTTTATAGGCTAATAAATGTTTGTATTGCCAATTTGACAGTTCATTTCATTTTCTATTGTTATTAAGATTGCTCAATAATTATTATTACCAAAAGTTTATTATTTTGTGTTAACACGTCATACTCATTGTTCTTTATTATGATTATTTATAATTTTCGTTATGCATTGTGCATGTCATAAATGAAAGTTTCTTACTGCCATTGCCATTGCCATTGCCATTGCCATTACCATTGCCATTGCCATTGCCATTGCTATTGCTATTGCTATTGCCATTGCCATTGCCATTGCCATTACCATTACCATTACCATTACCATTACCATTACCATTAACATTAACATTACCATTACCATTACCATTACCATTACCATTACCATTACCATTACCATTACTATTACTGTTACTATTAAACACAGCGTATGCTTATCACCACGCCATATATGGAGAGGGGTGAGGGAAATTTAAAACTCCATACCTGCAAATGTTTTCAGTTGCAGAAGAAAAAAAAATCATTCTTGCTTTTCGGACTGTAATGTTATTGGGGATAACAATTTAGGTGGGACATTCACATATTCAATTTGTAAAAAATTAAAACTACTTTTAGTAAAAGTGTACTATATTAGAAATTTGCTACCTCAGAAAACTAAAAAAATTCTGGGAGAATCTATTATAAGATATGGACTACCTGCATGGGGTTTTGCTGCAGATAATTATTTAAATCGAATTAATATGTTGCAAAGGAGAATTTTAAAGTTAGTCTGTGGTAATAAAGGACAACATACTTTATTACCGGAATTACTTAAAAGTTGTAGTTAAAGGAATATTTTACTATACGATTATTTTAGAAAACTGTTTTTCAGACAATTACTTGCAAAGAGTAGAACTTATCATAATACCAATGGCACATAACAAATATGCTTGAAATAATTTGAATTACATTGTATCAAAATTGTTTAATAAATTACCCAAAAAAATTAAGAATTTTACTAGTATGAAAAAGCTCAAGTCAGATGTTAAAGAATTTTTGATTTCCACATATACATAAACACAATATTAAGAAAAAAAAGGAGGGGAGAAATAATGCTATTTTGTTCAATTCTCAGACACTTTTATGTTCAATATTATTTCATTTAATGATTATATAATACTGTAAAACCCTAATCTAATCTAATCTAATTTAATTTAATTTAACCTTATATAGTTTAAAAATTGATTTTAGTATCGCAGAGAATATGAATAGGTTTTTATTAATTACGTCAATACATATCAATTCTCATATTATTGTTTGTTATCATTAAATAGTTTTACGTCATTTCATGTTTTTCTTCTAAGGTATTTTTTTTTCTTATTTTTGAATTTTTAATTAATTTTAAATAGATGGAATTTTATTACTAGTTTACTACTTCATTTAATTAATAAGACGATCCTGCAATTGCTTTTAGGTTTAGATTAATTTAAAGTAATGTGCAGTGCTAAAGCTTTATAACTTAATACCTAAGGAAATTCAGCATCCAAACAAAATAAAGACTTTTAAAACACAAATTAAATCATGGATTAGGGAATTACAATAAGGATATTAAAAATGTGAAAACTTTATTATAAATAACGCATGATTTTCTTAAGATATATTAAAATATTGTTCATAAATTTTTTTCTTTCAGTTTTTTTTGTTATTATATACTTTTTTGTTTGTAATCAGTAGCGTAACAGTTGTGGTGGAACGCCAGAATAACAACATTTATTTTCATTATGTCAATAAGAATATAAAAAATGTGAAATCTTTTTTTATAAATAACGCTTTATTTTCTTAAGACATTCAAATATTGCTCTTATTTTTTTTTCAGTTCTTTACTCTTCTGTTTGTAATCAGTAGCGTAACAGCTGTGGTGTAACGCCAGATTAACAAATTTCATTTTCATTATCTTATGCAAATTAAACAATTTTCTGTGAAAAATTTTATGTTATTTATGGTACCAATCGGTAAGTTTTGTAGACTTGATAGGACCTCAAAATGTAAACACTATTACGTTAATAAAGATTATCCAACATTACTATTACTATTACTATTACTATTACTATTACTATAAACGTCATACGTTTGACGCTCGTTGAGTTCGGACGTGTTTGCAAATCGCTTTGAATTATTTCGCAATTTAAGAACGTATTGTAGTTAATTGACAATTTATAGCGTGTAAGAATTAACAAGTTATATTTTTGAATGTGTTGTTCATGAAAACTGTCATAAAATGAAGTGCAATCAGTGTAAAGAGGTTATCAACGAGGAACAGGTAAAATGCTTAGGATGCGGTGAATGCTATCACTTCGATTGGTCTATTTCGGAAAGGACATACCGATCGAAATCTAAGAAATTAAAAAATTCGTGGAGGTGCTTTGAATGTCGCGATAAATCTGCAGGCACTTCTGATAAAGACACCTGTATTCATGCTGATACCGAATTAGATATAGAGAAAGAGTTACATCATTTGCAAATTGATATGGATCCAACGTTAACAATCTTCCTAAAAAAAATTACTAGCTCGATACAATTTATGTCTAATCAGTTTGAGGAGCTTAAGAATTTGTTTAAAGAAAGCGTTGAAGAAAATAGGGCGTTACGAGATGAAGTAAAATTATTACGGCAGTCATTAGAAAATAAAGATAGGCAAATAGAGGATTTAACTGTAAGGGTAAATAAAATGGAGCAATTTCAAAAAAGAAAATTAATCGAAATACATGGAGTAGAAAAGGATAATGTCGTTCCGGAAGAAAAGTTTAAAAAAATATCAGAAATGATAGGTTGCTCGGAAATAGAACCCAAATCGGTAAAGCAAGTATCTCTACCAAAATCCAATTTTTTACTGGTGCGTATGCGTAACGTGGAAGACAAGGAAAAATTTCTGAAGGATGATAAAGAATGGTGGCGAATGATACCGGGCGAAGAAAAAAAAACCGTTAAACGCTTATTCTTTAATGAGTCTTTAATTATGCAAAACAGGCTTCTGCTACGTGAAGCAAAAAAGAAGGCCTATATGTATCAATTTAAATTTGTTTGGGTAAGAAATGGGACAGTTTTAGTTAAAAAAGACGAAAATGGTAAATCTTTTGCCATTTCGTCATTAAATGATATTGAAAAGTATATAAATTAGTTTTTATAAAAAATAGTTTAAAAGAAATATTCGTTTATTAAAATAAAATTTAGTTAAACTTTATATAATAGAGAAAACATTCATTTTATTTAAACGCATTGTGAAATAGTTTATCTATATAAACACATACAATTGAAATTCTGTGTTTACGTTCAAACTTTTACCTTTATTTAAATCATGGATTGGACTCAAAACATAATCGTTAGTGACCTAATCAAATTTAAAAACTGTGAAGATATTAATGAATGGAACAAATTTATTAATGATGTTAAGGTAATGGGAAATAATATTACTATGCTTCACATAAACGTCAGATCTCTTAAAAAGTATTTTGATGAATTATTAATCATTTTAAAGTTAGGCAATTTTGACGTTATAATGGTATCAGAAATTAATTTAACTGTTGAGGAAACCGATGCTTTTAAAATAGAAAATTACAAATGCATCTTTAAATTAAGACCAGATAGAAAAGGTGGTGGTCTTGTTATCTACATTAAAAATAATATTGAATACAAAGAATCAACTCTGTGCACACATAATTTTGAATCACTGAGCATAACCATTAATTCTCCATCGAAAGAAAATAATCTACACATATTTTTTTTATATAGACCGCCGAACACTAATATAAAAGATTTTAATAATGAATTGAAAGCGACTATTTCAAACTATAGTAAAAATAATAATTTAATATTGGTAGGTGACACTAATCTAAACCTTCAGGATCCTAACAATCCAAATGTTTGGAAATATGAAAATTCTTTGTACGGAAATGAATTAATATGCGCGATTAGAGACGTAACTCGGGAGGAGGTTAGAGAAGGAATAGTTACAAATCCTTAATCGACCATATTTATATTAGGTCTAACTTTATTAAAATTAAATCTGCGGTACTTAAGCAAGTTATCTGATCATTATCCCATTTGTTTGGCAATAGCAAGTGATACAATAAAAAAATCTACGGTGTACACAAACAAAGTCAAAGTCAAATATAATGAACAGGTTGTTACATCGATGATCAGAAATCATCATTGGGAAATACTGGAAAAGGAAAACGTTAATTTGTACATGAATGAAATCATCAATACTTTTAACAAAATCTATGAATCCAATAAAATATGTGTTAGGAAAACAAACTATAAAAATGCAAATAGGAAAGAATGGATAACCGCTAAATTGTACGACAAAATAAAAGAAAGGGATAGATTATTTAGGAAATGGAAATCTAGTCCAAATAATATAAGCTATAAAGAGACATACAAAAAATTTCGAAATTCCTTAAATAATCAAATTAGAGATGCTAAAAATGATTACGTTCAAAATAGATTTCAAAAATGCAAGAATACAAAGAGTTTGTGGAACCAGATAAATCATACACTATTGCGCAAAAATTACAAAAGCGTTGACGATAAAATCTTAAATAGTTTAGGGAGTTCTTTAAGTACTACTGAAATAGTTAAAAATTCTGCATATACATTTTATTCGCAAATAAATGCAATAGTATCATTATGCAAGCATAATATACGAATAATAGTAGAAAATAAAAACCTATATAGTAATTTCCACCTACCTATGTCAAATAGCAAAATCATAGAAAATATAATTAATCAAAAACTACACATCAAGAAATCTCCTGGCCAAGATAACATTAGAACAGTAGACATAAAAAAGAATAGTGACATTTTTTCCACAATAATTTCAAACGTTTTAAATAAATCATTAAAAGAAGCAGTTTTCCCCGAATCCCTGAAACTAGCGATTACGCGGCCAATATTTAAAAAAGGAGATCCTACGGATTACAGTAATTATAGGCCTATAAGTCTTTTATCGGTAATTGAAAAGATTTTTGAAATTTACGTGGTTAATCATTTAAATAACTACCTTAAAGACAATAACCTGATCAATGAGAACCAATATGGTTTTCAGAAGGGTAAGAGTGCGGAACAACTTCTGGAGAAATTTACTGACCACATTCATAACCAATTAGATAAAAATCGCTACACGGTAGCAGTCTTCATCGATTTTATGAAAGCATTTGATACAGTCAAACATGAGCTGCTTTTAGAATATATGAATAAAATTGGTATTACTGGGAAAGAATATTTATGGTTACAAAATTATTTAACTAATAGGACATTTATTGTGAAAGTTGGAGATACACGTAGTGAAAGAAAAACGTTGAAATACGGTGTGCCTCAAGGTAGTAATCTTGGGCCCATCTTATTCTTAATTTATGTCAACGATTTATTCAAATGTGTACAGGACGCTAAGTTATTTATGTACGCAGATGACGCGGTACTTATGTACGCTCATAAGAATGTGGAAGTTTGTGAGCAAAAAATTCAAAATGATATGAATAATTTGTGCAAGTGGATACACGGGAGGAACTTATATATAAATACTGAAAAAACGGTAGTTATGGTGTTTTCTACTCCACACATGCCAAAAGTTAAACCTGTACAAATCAATACATTCATGTAGTGTCAGAGTAATATAAAGTGTAAGTGTGACGTAATAAAAAATGAGACAAAACATACGTACTTAGGACTAATTATAGACAATAAGTTAAAATTCGACAAACATGCTGATGCTATATATAATAAGATAAAAAAAATTGTAGCATATATTTATTTATTAAGAAAATACGCAAACACGAAAACTGTGTTAATTGTATACAAGTCACTTGTGGAATCTTTAATTAGGTACGCCTCACAATCGTGGTGCTGCTGATTCTGTTCATCTCAATAAATTAGAATCGTTACAATATAAAATACTTAAAATAATTGATAATTATAAAAATATAAACAAACAATTATTGTTACAAAAGTATGATACGTTAACAGCTAATAAGTTCTGTAAATATTTAAAATTAGTTAATAATTTTTGGAACAGTGAATATAAAATAAGGTCATACCATTCATATTCGACTAGAAAACCCATCTATCACATTCCATATTACTATAATAATTACGGAAAGAAATCGTTGAAATGTAGTATTCCTATTCTGTTTAACAAATTACCCCGAAATGTGAATACAACTAGAATAAGCAGATTTAAAGTAGATATAAAAGCATGGCTTCAAAATTTAGAATAAACCTGAATCTCATTTTTAGACAATGTTATATGAATCACTTTTTAGCATATAACCTCAATTTTAAGTAATTACCTATAGAAGTAGAGATTGCACGTTAGACTCAAAACGGCGTCTTAAATCTAAGTAAAATACATTATTATAATGAATCAATGTATTATAATCAGGAATCAGCTGACTAGTCATGTGACTTAGCTGATCCCATGAATGTACATATTATGAAAAATAAACATTTACATTTCACATTTCACTATTACTATTACTATTACTATTACTATTACTATTACTATTACTATTACTATTACTATTACTATTACTATTACTATTACTATTACTATTACTATTACTATTACTATTACTATTACTATTATTACTATTACTATTACTATTACTATTACTATTACTATTACTATTACTATTACTATTACTAGACCATTAAGTATAATGCCCACAATAGAAAAAGTGTATGAAATATATATAGCTCAACACCTAAAAAGATACCTGTACGAGAATAATATTATACATCCCAATCAATATGGGTTTCAAAAAGGAAAACAGAA
The DNA here is from genome assembly GCA_036346205.1 of Vesta saturnalis. Taxonomy (NCBI): domain Eukaryota; kingdom Metazoa; phylum Arthropoda; class Insecta; order Coleoptera; family Lampyridae; genus Vesta; species Vesta saturnalis. The sequence goes on along the minus strand of JARFJB010000455.1, from coordinate 3,112 downwards.
AAATTGCTGATTAAAGTTACGGATGAAATAAATACGCAATTAGATAAAAATAGGTATACCATAGCAGTATACATAGATCTATCGAAAGCATTTGATACAGTGAAGCATGAGTTACTAATACAAAATATGAATAAAGCTGGAATTAAACGACAAGAACTAAAGCTGTTTGAAAGCTATTTAAAAATAGATACTACATTGTCAAGGTCAATAACGTATACAGTGAGAAAAGAAGTTAAGATTTGGAGTTCCACAAAGTATTCTGGGACCGATATTGTTTCTGTTATACGTGAATGACATGTTATGCATACAGAAAAGGCTAAATTATACTTGTATGCAGATGATGCCATATTATACTACTCACACTCAGACATACATTATTGTGAAAAGGTAATACAAGAAGAGCTAAACGCATTACTTATATGGACACATGGAAGAAATTTATTTATCAACGAAAATAAAACAGTGACGATGGTCTTTCATACATCACATATGCAGAAAATACAAGACGTGAAAATAAAATTACACACATGTTCATGTTTATATGCATCAGTAAGTTGCAACTGTAAAATTATTCATAATGTACAAACGCTATGTATCTAGGAATTAATATAGATAACCAATTAAAGTACAATAAACATATAGAATACATATACTCTAAAATTAAAAAATGGTAGGGTGTTTTACATATTATACAGGATGATAGACAAAACAATGATCATAGTTTACAAAGCAATGGTAGAATCCATCATACGGTACAGTCCAGGTATGGGGATGTTGATATTACGTTCACATGAGGAAGCTAGAATCATTGCAATATAAAATTATAAAATTATTACACAACAAAAGTACCTTAAATATACAACAGTTAATGGAAAAAAGTAACACGTTAACTGGAAATGGCTACTACAGATATTATCACTTAATTCAGCATTACAATGATGAGGAATACAAATATAGGATACAGACAACTACTCCACAAGAAGACAAAATTTATTGTACCAACATATTATAACAAATATGGAAAAAGGACCATTAAATGTCTAATACCATCTCTTTATAACGCAATACCCGAATATACAAACACTAATAAGATAAGCGACTTCAAAAAAGACATTAAAAAATGGCTTCAAATAGATTGTAATTAATTATCGTTATCAAATATCATACATGCACTACAATTAAAGCAATTATAAAATATCAGTTGAACAATGATTGTACGCACTGTTCTTGCGTTGGATAAACTTGTATAATATATTATAGAAAGCTATGTAATTATTTTATTTGTTGTAAAATAGTAAAACTGGCACCAACATACAAGTCTTATGACTTTGTTGGACCAAAAAATATGTATATATTCCTGAAATAAACAATTCAATTACTATTACTATTACTATTACTATTACTATTACTATTACTATTACTATTACTATTACTATTACTATTACTATTACTATTACTATTATATTACTATTACTATTACTATTACTATTACTATTACTATTACTATTACTATTACTATTACTATTACTATTACTATTACTATTACTATTACTATTACTATTACTATTACTATTACTATTACTATTATACTATTACTATTACTATTACTATTACTATTACTATTACTATTACTATTACTATTACTATACTATTACTATTACTATTACTATTACTATTACTATTACTTATATTACTATTACTATTACTATTACTATTACTATTACTATTACTATTACTATTACTATTACTATTACTATTACTATTACTATTACTATTACTATTACTATTACTATTACTATCATTACAATGATGAGGAATACAAATATAGATACAACTACAATAGAAGACAAAATTTATTGTACCAACATATTATAACAAATATGGAAAAAGGACCATTAAATGTCTAATACCATCTCTTTATAACGCAAATGAATATACAAACACTAATAAGATAAGCGACTTAAAAAGACATTAAAATGGCTTCAAATAGATTGTAATTAATTATCGTTATCAAATATCATACATGCACTACAATTAAAGCAATTATAAAATATCAGTTGAACAATGATTGTACGCACTGTTCTTGCGTTATAAACTTTATAATATATTATAGAAACTATGTAATTATTTTATTTGTTGTAAAATAGTAAAACTGACCAACATACAAGTCTTATGACTTTGTTGACCAAAAATATGTATATATTCTGAAATAAACAATTAATTACTATTACTATTACTATTACTATTACTATTACTATTACTATTACTATTACTATTACTATTACTATTACTATTACTATTACTATTACTATTACTATTACTATTACTATTACTATTACTATTACTATTACTATACTATACTATAAAACGTATGTACCTACGTGTGATGTCACGTGGAATAATGTTAGTTTGTAGTTTAATTTATGGAAATCCAATAAAATTTTGAATATTTATGGCAAAATTTTAACAAAGAAATGATTTTACATACACATATTTTTTTTCTTCTTTGTAAAAAAAAATAAATAAATAAATTATAATTACAATCTTTGTTGCTTTTGTACGTTTTTCAATTAATGATTAATATACTTAATAATGCAAATTAAATTTTTATGTTAAATGCAATAATATATAAGTTAAAACTGTAAAAAACCAGGTAATGTAACAAAATATAATTAAAGGTTATTTTATTAAGTATTATAAATATACTGCAGTATAGATGTTAAAATACTAAATTAATGTTCTCTTGTACTAGAATAGTCATTATGTAAAATAAAACGGACTGTATTTAAAATATAATATTTTAAGTAAGGCACCGACCGTAAAGTTTTTTAACTTGGTCGGACCTAAGACTGTATATATTCCGAAATAAAGAAATTCAAATTCAAATTACTATTACTATTACTATTACTATTACTATTGATGTAGATTTCAAACAGTATAGACGTGTTTTTGGTGCTCTCATAATATAAACGTTTTTCTATTGGTTTAAAAGTGAATTAAATTATTTTTAATCCAGTTGCATTAATACGTTATAGTGTACATGCTGGTTGATAAGAAATAATGCATTGTAATCATTGTAGTGAACAGATAAACGATACTGAAGTTATATGTC
>JARFJB010000454.1:3900000-3977500 GCA_036346205.1 Vesta saturnalis | reverse complement strand
TTTAGAACTTACATACATACAGTACGTATGTATGCATGATGGGATTAAGGATGGGTGTGGTTAGGATAGGATTGGAAGGAACGGAGTTAGGGTTCTGAGGGGGAAAATACTACCCCAGCATTCGCCTAAGTAGCCGCACATGATGTGCGTATAAGCAGTAACCATGCCGCTACATGTGTATGAGGAAAACCCCCTGGACGGCAACGGGAATCGAACCCATTACCTCCCGAACGCTAAGCAGGCCGTGACCTTATTGCGCATGTTGCGCCGTAATTTATTGCGCAGGTGTATTGCGATTAAGGTCTGCGCATTATTGGAATCCATGTGGGTTTAATTTCCAGACTAGCTTGGCAAATGAAACCCATATGGATTCTAATAATGCGCAAAGAGCTTAAGCGCAATACACCTGCGTAATAAGTTACGGCGCAACATGCGCAACCACGAAAAAGTTTAGTTTATGTATAAGTTCGAAAAAGTATATATTGGATTACGCAGTGGCTCAGCGGTAAAGATGTCAGACTTGTAACTTAAGGGTATCAAGTTCGAATATGAGAGAGTGAAGTGCTTGGGAAAAAATCATAACATTTGAATTCGACCCAAGTGCTAAAACAGTCCTTCTTAGGACTAAGCCTGATGACGGAAGCAGAGTCCGCTTCCGAACGTCGCGTTCAAAAAGCAAAAACTGTGGAAATAGGCCGATCAATTCGACCAATATGAAACTACAGTTACAAAATACTTATAAATTTATAATACAGAATGTATTTTATGTAGTGTATTATGACGTATACTTAACATCAATCTTAAGAGTAACCACACTTATTTTCCAAAATTCTGTTTGAAATACAATCATTCATAAGCCTTAGGGACCGTTGCACAATGACTGGCCAATTTTTGACAGAGTGACGAAATTTACAGATGGTTACACCAATCATATTTCTTAATCGCGAGAAATAAAATATTCCTGGCTTAACCGACCTTTGTGCAAACGTCCCCTAAACTTTCAAGAACTAACATTCCTTTTGATTCTATAAAAAAGATGGGTTTTATAGATTATCATCCAAACCTACAATTTTGTAGTTTCAAATTGTAAAATTAAATTCAAACTGATTAAGGTTTTTTACAATTTTTTTTCTCAAGTGTATTTAGAATTTTTTTGGACGAGTATTACACATTCCAAGGAAACAATTGCATTAGTATGCTCATTATATTTCACATATCAAATGTTTACAGATTATAAAAGAGATTCTATCCAGCTACAAAATACAGATAAGGTTACAATTTCTGTTATATTACACCAGTTCACTTAATATGGTTTCTGTCATCTGGGTTCATCCTTTCTATAAAAAATAGTTATGTTCGATCAAGTAGCACTTAAAAAACGGTTTAATTCATCAAGACCCTTGAAGTGGGAACAAAAAATTGATAAAGTAGACAGTTCTATTGTGCTGTGTGAAATAAATAAGAGAAAAATTTGAATATGAGTATATAACCTTTTCAACTGTATTTTAATTGTAATATGTAGTAGTTGTTACTTATATTATTGAGAGAATATTCTCATGCTTTATTATGCTCATTCAACCATAATTTCCTGTGAGGTAAATCAAACCAATTAGTAATTACAATCTAATTATTAAACTCATTTATAATTAAAACGGTATACATGTGTCTTTGGTCTTTAAACCATTTCCTTATTTACGTAAATTTAGATAAACCGCTTTTATTGTACTATTAATTATTCTTCTTTGCTAACAGGAAAAGTTTGTAATAAAAAGTTACGGCTAAATAGAAGTATGTACGTTGCAATACTGGCTACAGCTAATTGCTAATTATCATTATTGATCAACCATCTTTTCTGTTTTACTTAGAACCTGTAGGACATTTTAATAACAGGTATGTATTTAAAAAAATACACAGTAAAAAACAAAGCTTGTTTATTTCATAGTTGTAAATGGAACCGTTATAGGCTGCATTTACTTGAATCATTTCCGTACATACACCTATGGCCAAACCGAAGTTGTACATATTACACAATTTTATATCTTGCAAGCATTGTTTCAAAAAAATTACCTGGCCATTTCACTATGGTGGACTTAAGTTATTAATTTTTATTAAAAAGGTGGCAGATACAATATAACAATAAATGTGCCTCCAAATAAAGTGCATATGCATGTAATTAATTATAGTTCTAAGTAAAATATATTTCTGGTGCTTGTTTTATTCCGTACAAATTTCTAATTAAATTGTGATTAATAAGTCATATCTGAATCGATCTTAATAAAAAGCATAAACATCTTCTTACGTAAGATATATAGTTAGCTATATATCTTATAGAAACAATATCGTTACGAGACATACAGAACAAACAGTCAACCTTACATAAGGTATATCATAACTGCATACAATGCACATTAGGAGGATTGTATAAATTGAAAATTAAGAACATAATCCTAAAATAGATGTTTGTACAAATAGAGAAGAAAGTGATATTTTTCACCTCGAGTGCGCTCTTGTGTCAATTGAACTAGAAAAGAAAAAACTTTCTTTTCGATTTTTACACATATATTTTTCTGAAACTACAATAAAAATTGAAAAATTATGGTAATGCAGCAGTAATGAAGTTCGCTACATAATTTGTCATGTATGTAGTAAGTGATGTAGACTTGGCAACTATTATTACTTATTGAGGCCTGGGCAATTTCCCGAATTTCAAGTGGGGTACACCCTATTGGTTCGTCTTCGCTTTCCATTAATAACAATAAATGTAATAACGCTTTACACGGCATGTGAGAAATTGACAATTCTACAATTTATTTAGTTTTGAATGTTACTCCCACCCCCACGTGTCAGTCGCTGATGATTCCTATTAGTACGGCACAGTCCATTATTTAAAAATTGCAAGGGGAAGAAGAATAACGTAATTTTTAATAAAATTGGAAGGATACCTATTACAATCTACCAGTACCGGGTGTCCCAATGAGAATGGCTCTCGGCCATATATCAAAAACCGCATATAGTACAGTTTCGGAAAAGGAAAAGGCCACGTATTTCATTCCTTCCCCAAGGGGAGGGCGGGCTGCTCGAGCTTTCCGAGCTCCTTCAGCCACAATCATGGATTCCCAGCATACATACATACATTACGTATATATGCATGGTGGGATTAAGGATGGGTGTGGTCAGGATAGGATCGGAAGGAACGGAGTTAGGGTTCTAAGGGGGAAAATACTAGCCCAGCATTCGCCTAAGCAGCCGCACATGGTGTGCTTATACGCAGTGACCATGCCGCTACATATGTATGAGGAAAACCCCCTGAAAAAACCTCATACAAGGTAGACGGTAACGGAAATCGAACCCATTACCTCCTGAATGATAGGCAGGTCGTGTCACTACTACGCTACCAGCTCGGTACAGCTTCGGAAAACAATGTTTATAACAAAAGTGGCCTCGGGGAAAACCTAGAAATTATTTATAGAATTGTAGGACCACCGCTAGAGGATGTAACTGAAAATGAAAAATTAAAAAATAAATAATTTACAAATTTCGCCTAATTAAGAGACATTGAAAATACGATCATTATATTCTTCTAAAAATTCCATATTTTTAAATAAGAGGTGGGGGAGAGTGGAAACTTTATTACGAAAAAACGCCCGTAACTCCGGTACTGCTTGCCCGATCTTTGCAAACTTAGTCTTGTTGAAAATAGCTCTTTTCCACTAATGTAAGAGTAATAATTTCGACACAACCTAGTAAGTAACATGCACGCTAGAGGGCGGTATTTTTTTTAATCTAATTAAATAGAAGTATGCAGTTTTAATCGTGGATTATAAAAGTAGACCAAGCTAGCAACAGAATAGCGAAAACCGCATGTCGGTTTTTTTCATGGCCCACTACTTGTTTTGATATATTTCCACTTTAATTCCTTAACGCCGTTTCCGCCTGACAGTAACAGAAATATTGAAATTATCATTGATATCATTATTTATATGACAAGGAAAGCAAATTTTAAGGAGTTCAAAATTGTTAAAATTCGTTCAGTAAAATCCGAGTAATTTATATTTAAAGGAAAATGCTTAAAATTTACACATTTCTTAAGATATCTCTGGATAGGAAAAAGATATCGACATGCGGTTTTCACCATTATGTTGCTAATTGGTCTACTTTTGTAATCAACTGCATACTCCTATTTAATATTTTCCAAAGAAAACTAGATTAAAAAAAAATAAATACCGCCCTCTAGCGTCCACGTTACTAGGTTGTATCGAAATTATTACTTTTACATTAGTGGAAAAGAGCTGTTTTCAACAAGACTAAGTTTGCAAAGATCGAGCGAGCAGAACCGGAGTTACAGGTGTTTTTTCATAATAAGGTTCCCACTCTCCCCCACCTCTTATTTGAAAATATGCACTAAAGCTTGTGCAATCTATCTAAACAGCAGAATTTTTAGAAGAATATATTGATTGTATTTTTAATGTCTCTTAATTAGGCGAATTTGTAAAATATTTAATTTTTAATTTTCAGTTACGCCCTCTAGCGGTGGTCCTACAATTCTATAAATAATTTCCAGGTTTTTTCGAGGCCACTTTTGTTATAAAAATTTTCCTCCGGAGCTTGTACTATAAGCGGTTTCTGATATATGGCCGAGAGCCATTCTTATTGGGACACCCAATACTGGTAGATTGTATAGGTATCCTTCCAATTTTATTAAAAATTACGTTATCCTTCTTCCCCTTGCAATTTTTAAATAATGGACTGTGCCGTACTAATAGGAATCATCTGCGACGGCCACGTGGGAGTAACATTCAAAACCAAATTAAATTGTAGAATTGTCAATTTTTCGCAAGCCGTATAAAGCGTTATTACATTTATTGTTATTAATGGAAAACGAAGACGAACCAATAGGGTGTACGCCACTTGAAATTTGAGAAATTTTTTTTCAGAAACTGTATTATAAGCGGTTTCTGATATATGGCCGAGAGCCATTTTTATTGGGACACCCGTACGTAAGTGCGTTAAGAATTACAACGTAAATATAATTTTTCGTAAAAATAGTACCTAACGAACAGAATAAGGAAATTGTTACGGTTATATTCCAATTTTAAATATCATTATTAACATTATTTTTGACTTTCCTTAGTAGAGAGGAAAATCCCATTTTCCTCGTCCTTTTTAGAGACGAAAGTAATTGTTTCTAAGGTAGTTTCAGAAAAACTTATGTACACATATACATACACTTTTACTATTAATAATAGGGGACTTTATTAGTGTGAAAACTGCGTCACTTTGTTAGAACTTCTACCATTATTTTTGTATGACAAGTGTGAATAAAGCGTAAAATGGGATTAAGTATTTTTTTATTCAATGCAAAAATTAGTAGGTAAACCCCGCGGGGTAGTGCCTCGGGTGCAACAATCTAGTACATCTGCTGCTGCTGTGGGACAGGTGTATTGCTGGAAAAATAAAATTAATTAGAATATTATCAGTTAGGGTAATTGTAAATTTCATTTTAAAGTACCCACTTCTCAAAATAACGGCTGTAATCCTCATTGTCATCCTCCGTGTACAGGGTACTCCACATCAGTAGTCGGTGTCAGAATTTGAGACATAAGATCAGGCAACGCATTTATGGCGGTGTCACCACAATGTTTTCGAGTCTTGTTGGTTTCGAGAGTTTGCTTCTTTTAATGCAATTTTAAGGGGTTAAAACGGGTGCGTGCAGTCAGCAGAACATAAACAGCTCTAATATTCAAATTACTTGCATCTGTTAGTGCGTCAATAAATTTTTACACAAAACCAAATAGCTTCTAAATTTGACCATTTTGAGGTGTTCTGCCAACTGCTCACCTTGTTGAAGGCACAATCGTCGAAACTGGGTGTATTGGTTAGTGCTTCGTTTGTGTTTTTTAGTGCTTCAATAATCTTTTTGATCAAACCAAAGTGTTCTGAAATAGAACCATTTTGAGGCGTTCTGCCAACTTCACACTTTGTTGAAGGCACAAACGTTGAAAGTTTGTTTATCGATTAGTGCTTCGTTTGTGCTCTTTAGTGCTTCAATAAACATTTTGACAAAACCCAATGCTTTCAAAATAGAACCATTTTAAGGTGTTCTGTCAATTTCACACGTTGTTGGTATCAGCATTCGGCAAAATGCATGTTCAAATTTATGTGAGGCAATAAAGAAAATATAAATATAATAATCCATGTCGCAGTTATATTATACTAAATCTAAATAATCAAGCTAATATTACACAATTAGAGAAAAATTTTAAAATGCGTTGATATAACCAAGAATACTAATGAGAATTTAATGACGTTCTATAATCCCAGAAATACGGAATATGATCAATCCAGTTTGTTAAAAGAGATGTATTAAAGGTTTAACTGCTTTGTTTACTGTAAATTGTTTTGATTCTTGTTTTATATACATAAAGAGGAATAAAATAACTAACGCTAGTTTGGTTTATTAATTCTCCCTGAACGCAGATATATTTTTTTAAGTTGATAAATTGTATATACATAAAGAAGAATAAAATAACTAACGCCAGTTTGGTTGATTAATTCTCCCTGAACTCAGATATATATTTTTTAAGTTGGTTGAAGCATTAACGAGTACAAACGAAGCACTTGCAGATAAACCGAGTTTCCTCGTTTGTGCTTTCAACGAGCTGTGAAGTTGGCAGAATACCTCAAAATGGTTTTATTTTGAAACCCTTTGGTTTTGCCAAAAATTTATTGAAGCGCTAACGAGCACAAACGAATCACTAACCGATAAACCTATTTTCGACGTATGTGCCTTCAATGAGTTATGAAGTTGACAGAACCCCTCAAAATGTTTCTATTTTAATGGTCTTTGGTTTTGCCAAAAAATTATCAAAGCACTTAGGAGCACAAACGGGGTACTAACCTATAAACCCAGTTTCGACCTTTGTGCCTTTAACAAGGTGTGAAGTTGGCAGAACACCCCAAAATGGTAATATTTAGAAGGCATTTGGTTTTGCAAAAAAAATATTGAAGCACTAACGAAGCACTTACATACGCGAGCAATTGAACATTAGTGCCGTTTATGTTCTGCTGACTTCACGGACACTGTTAAAACGTGTACGAGATTACTTAAGCAAATCATTGAAAATTATGAGATCTATATACAAGAAATATTTACTGTTGTAAGCAACACTGACGGGAACAAGAAAAGTATAATGAAATATAACACATGCTTGGGAAACTGTCATAAACACAGACATAGTTGTCTAAACACGTTATTGCTTACATAGTACATTTATCTAATGCTAACGGACAATGAATTAAGGTTAATGCAGCAGCAATAGACATAATTGAATTGAATGAATAAGTTTCAGTTTCGGATTAGCGCTTATATTTACACTACTCGCATGCTATGTATCCTTCTCGTTCTAGTACAAGACATTTGAACCAGAACCACTAGAAGATACTGATTATCTGGTTTACGCTACCGCGGATACTTACTACTTTCTACTTCAAATGGCATGTGGTAAAACAATAAGGATATATCGTCTATTTTTTTAGATCATTTATTATCTTACTAGATTACTTACTTATTTTATAACTTATGTTGTGTTCTTCTGCAGGCATCGTAGGAATCTTTTTCTTTGTGTGTGGTAAAAAAAAAGAAACAAAATTTTGTATTATTTTATTATAATTAATTCATTATTAATGGATATATTGGTGTTTGATGTTTGAGAGTTTGATTGGTATAAAGTTGGCCATTTTCGCGAGCTGTGGTCGTCATCATTTGAGCATGGGGATGGGCAGCAAGGGTTATTGGGGTAGGTAGGGGTTTCATCCAGGATTCTGTCAAATTACTGTGGTATGTCGTCTAGTAGTTGTGTCAGTAGCGCAGGGAGGTGTTTGAGTTTTCTCTTAGGTTTTCACGTTTGCGCACCTTATCCAGAGGCTACTTTACGTCTTTTTCCCAGTTAAGAGTTTGGAGAAGGTAACGCCTAGGTGTACCATTGTTTCTTGGAGTTGAAGTTGTACGTCTCTTATTTGTAGATTTATGTGTTCTGTAGATTGTCGAGGTTGTCTTGTTAGGTTGGGATGTCGAAATAGTATTGTTTGTGTTTTGTTGGGATTAATGGTAAGTCTCCACTGGTTGGTCCAGTTGGACAATTGTTGGAGTTATTGTGAGAGGAGTCTATTTACGATTTCGCTTTTGCGGCTAGTCTCCTGTAAGGCGGTGTCGTCGGCGAATTGGGTTATTGAAACGTGGTGGTTCGTAGGTAATGAAATGTCGTGTGCATAGATTAGGTATAACAAGGAGACTGAGGCTGAACCTTGTGGTGCGCCTGCTGTTGGTACGAATGGTTCAGATGTGCTTGTGCCTATCCTGACCAGCATAGACCAGTTAAACAGGTATAAAAGGAGTTGGATGAAGTGAATTGAGATGTTTATATCTAGTTTTGTGTGTTAGTCTGTTTGTCAGACTTTGTCGAAGGCAAGCTTGATATCAAGAAACACTGCTAGGCAACAGTTTTGATGGTTGAGAGATTTGGAAACGTCGGTGTATAGTTTAACTAGTGGTTCATGTATGAGCAGTTGGATCTGAAGCCGAATTGGCTGTATGCATATTGTCTAAGGAGCGCTAATCATAAACTGAAGTCGCTCATTTTACGCACTATATTACAAGTTAGTAATCATAAATAGCTTAATATATGACTTGTTGATAGATTTATGGTTTAGTAAATAATTAAATATGTATAGTTACATGGAAAAATACATTTTTTACGTCCATCTTAATTTACACATTCACATAATATATTTCTGTTTTCTAACCAGTAATTTTGATAAAATACAAATGGTCTATGTCTTCATATCCATTATTTTTCTTATGTGCATTTTTTATAGATTTAATTAGTTGTATGGATTCATCTAAATTCCATTTCTGGGGTTAGAACCAGAGTCAGCCGAATTAATCGGTTACAACAATACATTAGTTTTACTGGCTAATTGTGAAAGGCTTAAATAAAAAATTTGTTTTCCAACAAATATTACATAAAACTATGACTAATACTAATAATTAAGAATTTCATTTATACATAAAACAATATTGTCCCTTTTCAATCCATGATTTTTCATTCAACCGCGCCACTTTACACACAAAATTAAAATTGTTCGACAAAGTACCTTCTCCATCAGGTACACATCCAAGTGTTTATTTTGAAATTCTTTCTCATAGAACCCTCTCAGTATGGATCCTGCACTAAGTATTTAACGGGGTTATTTATTTACATTTTTAAAATTTTAAATAGTTCACTGTACCAATTAGGTGACTAACTCGAATTCTCATTACAACAACGTTAAAATGATTCTTAACAAACGCTTTAACGGAAGTATAAGCCGTCAGTTTAGTGCTTTTGCTATCGATAGGTTCCATTCCAGTTGATCTATGCTTACGATTGTTATATTCTGTTGTTGCGGTATTAAGAATATCGATTCATTTGTGGTTTTCTCGTAAGTTGAATATCTTCTGCAAAGAATTCTTGACTTGTAATAGCACGTCCAGAAATAGTCGCTTTATTCGGGCTTTAGGTAGCGTTACATCTGCTTACAGATTAGTCAGTATTCGTCCTTGTTTATAGATTGCACGTATTGCATTCTTCACCTCTATCTGTTTTTATTCCCTCGGTCTATAAATAGTTCGAGAAACATAACGTGTTTATAATTTCTTTAAATTGGTGTATTTCCTGTTCTAGTACTCGAAGAGCGTTTGGGTGACCTTCACAACTGCTCGAATTGCTTGTATATAAAAATCAAGATATCCCTCTTCCCCAGGATCATTCAGCCTTGTTAAGCTGTTTTCATGACAAGTTAACCGTCAATAGATAATGAGAGAGTGTTAACGTTCAATAGGATCCGAAACATTGATTATTCTGCTATTTTTTACATTTAAGCTATCCTTGGTGGTGGAAAATTGCGCATGTAACAGTTTCTTGAATTACTCATGCATAAGACTTCCAAACCTATCCATTTTAAATCTAAACAGTGCGTCGGGATATTTATATTAGGCTTATACATTTTTCAGTGGTCCTCTGTATGTACTCATCTTCGTACAGTTCTTCCATTATTGATACTATATTGTTTACCAGTCCACCAAATAGGGTAACGACTCTTACATTATTCGTTTCTTCGTTAATTAAGGCCTTAATATTGGCGCATACTGTGTGTGACCGCTACCGCGTAATTGTTCGTTGAAGTCGTAGGCCCAGCGTGCTACATTAGCATGGCTTACAATCCTTTTATAGCTTGTTCTGTCCTGTTCAGTTATTAGGCAGCATAATAATAAATTCGTATAACTCCATTGATAACCAAGTCTTCTATCTTTATTTTCACAAGCGTATTACCTAATGCCTAGTTATCCGTGTTGGTCTCGGAGTGAATACCATATGTTTCTAAGTATACCTTCGATCACCATAACCCCATTTAGAGTTTTCAACATGGAGTCCAGTGTAAATACCTCTCATACGTTCAACGTGTGTACAAGATATCGTACTGCTCGAGAAATTCGGGTATAGTGTAATTATCAAGTACGGCAGTAGTATCAATGCTCAACGGTTCCTTTTTAGGTCGAATCTCCCTTATCACGGTACTATGTAGGAATTGAGGAGGTGACTTCTTTTTCGGTTTCGGAGAAGGTTTCGTAAATACTTCATCTTTCACACTTCACATCAACCTTCTTTTCAACCTTTGATTATGGTTCTATGAATGTCTTTACAAAATCTAGTTCTTTAGTTAATCGGTATCTTAAGGACGATTACACTTTTGTTACCTTTACGAGTCTGAACTATCCCAATACGTAGAAATAATTGATCCTCTAGGTAACGGATCGGTGGAAGCCGACTCTTCTGGATCTCCCTGACGCCGCTTCCCATACAGTAACTTCACAGCTTTCCACGAACCGGTTATTTTTTAATTATATTAACGCAAATTTAGTGACGAAAATGCTTAAGCCAGAACCAGGTGATTAAATAACTGTGTCAACTGGATTAATATATATCTACCTTAATTTATTTACACAACGTTCTTTGCCTTTATATATACAAATTTTATTAAAGCGAAAATTGATTTACAGCAATTTCTTTCATTTGCCGGAACAGCTGTGCGCGCGAATGTACCTAGTGATTATACTGAACTTACGATATAAGACCGCAAAAAAATAGCACTAACTTTAACACTAATCCTCCTAGATGGACCTGTATAAATGTCACTTCTGACTATTGATACACAACACAATAATGTCTCCGGGGTGGATGAACACTCTTTAAAATCCCCAAAAGGGTGAACTATCAAACTCTCCCTACGGTGGCTTCAAATAAACTACGGTAGAATATAAATAAGCTTAGTCCGCACTCAAACCACGTTGCGCCCTTAGTACCCCAACCTGCTTCTTCTACATCTTGACTACCACTACCGCTCTTGCGAATTTTAACAGATTTCGCCATACTACATTTCTCGTCAGATCACCAATCATACAAAACAATTCCTTCAAATCGTAAGCGCGGTAAAAACGAGATGAGTTTCGCGAACCGAGTTGAAAAATACGTCATTAGCTTAATGTAACATAAACTGTTTTCGTCGCTTCTAAACTTTGAAAAATCGACTATCAAGCAACGTATTATAAGAACCACACTCTTTGTCTTCTTAAATTAATTTACCAAAATAACTTTCCGTCAAACAGTCTCCAATATTTTATTCTGCAAGCTACTCTTCTGTAAAAATTAGAAAGAAGCAATTTCTAATGACGTAGTTTTAACTCAAACTAAACTATAAATCAACGATTACTTAAACATAGGATTATCTATTATTTACTATAAAATATTAAACTCCTATCTAAAATTCATTTTACTATTCTACTCTCGTCAATGCGTGGAACATAATCGTAATTTAGAAACTTCCATCTATTTACAAACAAACAAACCGAAAAATCTATATACCATTCACAAAAGTGGGTACTAAATCCTACTACAATTTGTAATAAATCCAAATATCGCCAAACAAAGTAATAATTTGTAAAAAAAAAAGAATCTACGGTAAATTTTAACCACACGTGACATTGTTTGTTGAGCTGCATGCAGCTTCTTCTGCTAACCTTTACTCAATTTGAGACATAGTTGTCTGAGAATAGTTCATTCCTGTTCTTGATTATAATTATAGCGTATTTTAAAACCCTGAAAGTAGTTAATCACTTCGATTGGTGGTCGACGATTACCGAAACTACCGTAAACGCATACTTCCCTTCTTCGCTTTTTGTACCAAATCCGATGTGTTCCAGGCCCACTTTCACTATCTAACTTGATAACTCCGGATTCATTTTTCCATGGCAACTTGAGCATGGTACAGTTTTGGTATGTTCCTTTACATCGATATCGGTCAACGTTCTTTCGGGTAATCTTCTAGATTTTAAAGTACAATTCACCACCAGCGTTGTATAGGTTTAGGTGGAGTACACCACCGAAACCTATAGCTAATTATGTCGTGAAGTGTTTATGTTTTGTTGGTATTTTTTGAATTATTAATTGGTTTATTGCAATCGAGACATGATTCAATTTGGTATCCTTTTATTAGGTGAATGTTTCGGCCTCCCCCTTATTTTCTCTTTGATTTCATAATGGCCCATACAGTTAATGCGGTAGTTCTTTCTCCTAGACTACTGTTTCATAATTTAAAATGTTTCCAAACCTTTTTTGTTCTAAAATTTTATTCGCTCTACGTCTACCTTCCAAATCCGCATTATCCTTGTAGCTGTTTTTACGTTCGGTGTCTAGGGGATTAATACATTTATCTCCACGTGTCAATCGTTTCTTTTTCTAATTTTGTACTAGAACCACAATACTGATGAGCATGTAAATGTAATTTGATTTGAAGTTTATTAATTGAAGTAGTCATCTTTATTGCCAATAAACACTCCACATTCTATTAGCTGGACGGTAATGTAAAGTTTCCATCAATCATACTGTCTTATGTGAAATAATGTTATACTTAGCATTTAATACATGTTCAGTATTATTATGAATATCATCTTGCCCGTCATCGAATTATGTCTTGCGAAATCGACGATAACTAACTACTATACAAATTAAAAAAAAAACTATTAAATTATATGATTCAAGAAATTCTTATCGATAATTTATAGTATGTTTTAAATTAAATAGTTCCTCAATGTGATAAATATCTAAAGTACAAGCACAACATTTGCAATTTTCCATCATAAGTTTAAAAAATTCTATCTTCAACAGCTTTCCATGTATAAAACGGCACCTAGTGCTTCGTATTGCTCTCTAAAACTATATCTTCACTTTCGTTGACATTGCACCAATCGATTTGTTTTTCAATTTCAAAATTGTATCTATACCTATGAATACCATCTCACAAGTTCTCTACACGCTTTACTTTCTAAAACTCTTTTACCGGGTTGATCACAGTTACGACTACCTCCAATTCGTAGGACTGGTACAATGTTAAGAAATACACTGTATCCAAATTCAGCATATTTAGCATGAAACATACCGTTTGATAGTTTATGAGACACACTAACGATTAAGTATTCATTTGTCCATTTTTTATGCACTTGAGAAGGCTCATGTATCAATGTAGGAAATGAAGAGGATTTAGTATTAATAGATCACACTTCCAAATGATCACATAAGCTATGTTAAATTATTGTTATTCATTTTGTTCTTGCATCGCTGAATCTTGAAATATTCACAGTACAACACATTTAAAATTGGGCGTTTCTACGATTACCCGATCACCATACTTGGTATGAATACTACTCATTCCGTTAAATCGTTGGCTCGTTTAAGCCTTTAATCAACCTTTTTCTTAAAATGTTTGAAAAATGTACTTCCATCTAAACTCGGATAGATTCGTGTTGTAGCCGTTATTGTACTAATATATGAGGAACAGGCCGCTCTTTATATTGGAATCCATATCCTTTTTGTGGCTTGGTTAACTTATGTGATATTGAAGAAATCAATAAATCATGTATCTGGTTTGTTTCTTGAATAACATAGTGGTCTTAAAGAGGTTAATGAACTAGAGGTGCGGTTTGCTTCAGAGTCATGTACCTGGTTTGTGTTTTGACTAGGGCAATGGGTAAGTCCAGGGTAAGTCGATGATCTTGAAACTTTGGGTTGTTTCTGGACTAGGTCGATGTCCTTGGAACTTCCGGCCTATTCATTAACTAAGCCAGTCATCTTGAACGCCCGATTTGCGGATTGACTAGGCGCGTGACCGTGACCTTGACAACAGCGCATGACCTTAAAGCGAGGCAACACTATATTTGAAAGGTGGTAACACTGCAAAGTGAGACCGAAGTGACTTAGCTATATCACTACTTATAATGAATGCTACGTTCTTCCCACACTTGGATACGCTTATACCAATGTTTTAATCTTCCCTGACAATGATTTTCCAACCTATTCGAAATTTCGAACTTTTTTGTCAGTTTAATTTGCCTAGATTTTCTTAATTGTGGAATAGATCTGACTGACTCAAAGGTCTCCGTACTCTGTTTGTTTTATAGAGCTGCTTTTCCGTAACGTCTTCACTTATCTGATCCTAAAAGATGAACCAAATCGACCAATAAAGTGAGTATGAAGGCACATTTTAAATTCAGAAGTTACTGTTACTCCAGCCCTACAAATATGTCTGACCTATGCCATTTCTTCTTATCCTAACACGTTTCCTGTTTTTACTTTTTTTTCGATCTTCTGGAATTGTAATGATCAGAACAACTGTAGACAGTGGGATTACAATTTGCGTCTAATTGCACTGGTAGTGTAGGGCTATTATTTGCATATTTTTCAAGCACTATCGAAATATGTCTTGTATTTTGATCGATACGAAGTAATTTGAATATCGGTAAATTTACAGATTCGCATAGCGTTCTCATAAGTGGCATTTTAGTAATCGGGGATGTTAATTATTGGTTTAATCTCAAATATCTGATACATTTATTAAATGATCAATATAATGATGGAATTGACAGTCATAATTATGCCTTTTAAATTTCGATAAGTGGTAATACTCCAATTAAAGAAATCCTAAAGGGACACAATAACAACAATACCATATATGTCTATATGCTTTAACCTGAAAATGAATATTACTGTGCCAGGTTTTTGTATGTGAATATTTATATTAAGGTTATAAAAAATATACATTTGCAATCATATTGTGTAAACAAGAAACACTTCTAACGATGATACACCGTAAAACAATAAATTTCAAAATGTATTTTTGATTTGTTCAGGGACGGTGAGGAGATTAAACGTAACAAATGCAGAGTGTTGCCCAACACACATACAAATATACAGAGCCGAAGAACTTTAATTTGTATGTTAAAAGTTAATGAAACAAAACATAAATTGTTGTTGATCAAAGTCATACTTTGATATGCTGTTTTAAAATGCGCCAAACTGCCCATCTGGTACCTATACTGATCATTCTCGCCTCATTTGCAAACCGGCCCAGCCATTTTTGTTTCATGTCATTTATGTTTATGGAGTTACTTTGGCGGATATGTTAGGGGTCAAATACAATACAGCTTGAGTGCACGAACACAAAAATGTTTATTACAAAAAAAGAAAAGTAGAACATTAAACCTCGAAAACATCTAGTCTGTTTGGAAACTAATATTGCAGATCAGCACTTACAGCACGTACAACTGATGACTGTGGCAGAATGGCCAAAATATCTTTGACTGGCACTGTAGATATATCGTCCTTTACAAAGCGAAATAAAGGGTGATCGGCGTTCACTGATTTGAGCCTGCTAACCGTAAATTCGCTTGCAGAAAATTGTTCTTTCACCACGCAGACATATTTTTAAGACCGATTTACGTTTTCCTGGCATGAATTGCACTAAGACAAACGTGCCAGGTGTTGGAAGTTCTAAACTAGGCTCCATTTATTTAGTTACAGCTTCTTCTTGAACATCATCGAAAGGCGTCGTCCAACTTTCTTCAACGTCTTCTAAATCGTTTCCGTATCATTTTCCATTCAAAAACTGAGTAAGTACTTCGTGTAGTACTTGTTGCTAGGAATTTTCGGAAGCATTTTTTGTGGATTCAAAGGATATATGCCTCTAGACTCAAATCCGAAATTTCTGCGTCGCCGGATTTATGTTTTGTTTGAGCCCATTTTTTCTAATGTTTTCTTAAGGAGCGTCGGGGACACATCCCTTGGTAGTCCTGTTTGACGACTGTGTCTCATCCTATAATTGGTTTAAATTGTTCTCCGTATCGTTTTCATTGGTTTAGAAAACCTCACGCCGAATGGCTGGCAAATGTGTGTCGAATGAGGCAAATATCCACAAATCAAACGTCATTTAGTTCACACTGGCGGATAACGCTTTCATTAAGATATGACCTATGAAAACGTTTTTGCCCTCTAGCTTTTCAACATGGGGTAGGAATCTGCATTCAAACCAGTCCTGAAACGTACTTGTATCCATCCAACCATGTGATGTGCGATTGAACCACATCATGATTTATTACAGCACAAATATCCTACGGGTCTAATTTCTTATGTATTGTAGAGATGTTCGCTCTAAATAACGTACGGTGACAACAGGTTTCCGTCAGCTGATTCGCAGACCATGATGGTGGGTGTACGTGTCGAACGATTAGTAATTTTTTCAGGCCACTAGTAGAGGTGTCGATATCAACGAAATCCACGAACACTAAGAGAAAAATAGGTGACGCGGTGTTGCCAATACCAAGTTTTTAAACTGTCACGTTCGATCACAGCGATTTTCAGAACAAAAATATGAAGCTGTGATCGCCTCCCGATATCAAAGTCATCCCACTTTACCGTAGGTTCTAAGAAACTGATCCAAGATTATCATTTCTGAATCTCCAGACAAAATAATGTTATCGAAGATTTTCGGATGTAACAAGTATAAATTCGTCAATCTTTCTGAACAAAACCATTAGTGAGGTAAGATGCTACAACAGAAAAAGTAAAAAGAAAGACAGTAAATATATCAAATGACCGTTCAGTGAAATAAACATATTCGTATAAACTATTTCAAATTAAATTAAGTTATTTTTTTCAACCCCTAAAATGATATGGGATGAAAGTAAAAATAAAATCTAATGAATATAACTTGTAATATCTGTTCGGATTGTTACTTTCAATAATAATTACTAAATAGGTTTCTGGAAAACTCTTTAATATATCAATGTCATGTAAACCTTATATGAAAGTTATATTATGCGAAACCTTGTACGTTTAAAACTTTTAAATTTTAAATTTAAATATTTTATATTCAAAATTAAAATTTATTTTAAGCTATTGTTTTTGTTGTTAATCACAAACGTTTGTAAAATTTGAAAGGACAACGCCATAATTATTTTCTATCCTTTATTTTGATGCTCCGATTTTTCTATATGTTTGGCGTGATACGCATTAAAGGAAATTGTGTTGTGAGGTCATTTAATGCGTGATATATGTGTATCAAAAGGCCACTACTCAACGTGCTTACAGTCCATTTACAGTAAAACCAGAATACTAAGACTCTAAAGAATTTGGCCAGGTAAGAAGACGAATCCGAGATGTTTAAGTGCTCCTCAACTTTCAAGACGATCGTTCCTTTTCATGATGAGTTGAATGAATGGGGAAGACCTTCACAGAAAAATGTATAGGTAATTGGTTTTTAACAAAAAAAAAAAACGGAAGAAATGCAAAAAATATTTTAAGATACGGTTTTAGAGTTTTCCGAAAATTTATTTATATAATTAAGTGTGACTCAATTACTCTACATTTTTTAAATGATTGTGAATTATTTTTAAAAAGAAATAGATATTTTAGTATTATGACACATACTTCTTGTAGAAATGTGGGTTGGGAGAGCATAAACAGATTTTTGTGCACACACCATCAGTGGCGTAGTGATAGACCCCGCATTGCGGGAGGGGGCGTGAATATATGGACCCCCGATCCGCCCGCGGAAATGTATGTTTAATTATTTATTTTCGTGATAAATTCAACACTTTTTTTACAAGTATGGTCTCACTTATTTGTCGGTGTCTTTATCAGTGTAGGTTTGTGTCAAGCGTTTCTATCTATGTATAATAGGGCCCCACAAAATAATTGTCATCACGCACCCCAGAGCCAGTTTGATACATTGCGGACATTTCCCTGTTGACTGCTATATAATGGCAACCTTTCCCTTTCATAAATCATCTTTATAATGACTTTAAGTTATTTCGGTTGCTACTACTTGTACTCGCCGTTGATTAACTTTAGTGTATTGACGCACCTTATGACACAATTTTCGGTTTAATACAAAAAATTAGTACGTTATTTAGCAAAATTAAAACCTTTTTTAGTATTTTATTATAAATACATTCATTTTAATTGCGTTAATAACCAAAATGATAAATAATGGTAGTACACCTAAATTTTACGTATCGTTTACTATTAAATAAGTTTGAAAATCCAGCGTTAAAGAAAATATTGACGTGTCACAGTGTTATTAAAATGTAGGTTAGATTTGCAAAATAATTGTCCACTACTGACAATAACTATTGTGGATTATCTGCATTAAAATATTGATTTATTCCTGTAAACTACAATTTTATGATTAATAGGCAATATCAACCGGTCTAGGACACTAGGACGCGGCCAAAATGTCTCCTAAAGGGGTGCTAGTCGTAAAGGCGCAGGGATAGTTACGCGTGAGCCATGTGGGCGCCAAATAGAGGCCGAACACAAATGGAGCTATAATATTTCTTGTTCATACTACCAGTGTTTCGTGTAGAATGTATTTTATTTGGCCAAAATCTATATTTGTGCGACAAAATAGAATTCCAAGATCAAGTTATGTGCCCAATAAGTGTTGTCTCAGAAAAATGAACACTAGGGCGCGGCCCACAGGTGGCGGCAGAAATGGCACGAACAAAAGAGTGCTAGCCGTATAGGCGCAGGAATACTTAGATGTGAGCCATGTGGACATCAGATCACCGCCGAACAAAAATAATGCAGCGAAATTACTTCTTGTTCATACTACCACTGTTTCTTTTGGAATGTGTTATTTGCTCAAAATCTATATTTGTTCAACAAAATAGAATTCAAAGATCCGCTTATATTGCCAATGAGTGTTTGTTTGACACCAATTTACCTATGGTCTCAGAAAAATGAATTCCTTCGTTGAGTAAGAGCTAAATTTTGTGACTCTTGAGTGAGAGTTAGCATTTAGGCTCAATTTTACCCCAAAGCGGACGCAGCAAATCGATATCTTCGGTAACCAAGAGGAAAATTCTGTGGTCTATGAGTGTTGATTAGCATTTAGGCCGAATTTAACCTAAAGTCTATATTTATACGCCAACAGTGTTGGGGTGCCGGCAAAATGGATTATTTCAATGACCGAGAGCTAAGTTATGTGGCCCATGAGCGTTTGCACAAAATCTATATTTATACATCAATTTCGTTA
This sequence comes from Vesta saturnalis, assembly GCA_036346205.1. Lineage (NCBI taxonomy): Eukaryota > Metazoa > Arthropoda > Insecta > Coleoptera > Lampyridae > Vesta > Vesta saturnalis. Next base: position 3,958,036 of record JARFJB010000454.1, on the reverse strand, counting down.
TGGATGATGCAAAATAGATTATCTCGATGACATAAAGCTAAATTCCGCGGTCTATGAGTGTTGATCAGCATTCGGGTCGAATTTTACCTCAACTCTATATTTATACATTAATTTCATTGGGATGGAATCAAAATAGATTGCCTTGAGGATTAAAAGTCTCATGAGTTTTGACCAGAATTGGACCGGAATATTGCCCAAAATCTATATTTACACACCACGTTGGGGTTTCGGCAAAGCGTGTAGGCTGAAATTTACTCTAAATCTAGTTGATACACGAATTCCGTTGAGATTGCTGCAAAATGGATGTCCAAGAGTAATACTAGGGTCGAAAGTATCTGCCAAACTGGATGCCGTCTTAGGAGCCCAAGATAGAGGAAGTCATTATCGACCCGGTTTTTGGCAAATTGGAAGAGAGGAAAATTGGCTTCACCTGACTTTGGTCTTTCTTTTACTCGTTTAGAAGTGGGAACTTAATTATTATGTACTATGGGTTGGCTAATTTGCAACTAACTATATATATATATATATATATATATATATATATATATATATATATATATATATATATATACAGTGACCGGCATAAAGTTGGATACAAATGGAAAAAAATTTATTGTTCATTTCTCAGAAAATTGTATTCTTGATACAAGTGCCTGCTTGATTGCAAACCTGAAATGGACTTATAAAAATTTGAATATCTCGTTCCCTATACGAGGGAGATTCGCAAATGTGAATGCGGCTTAAGAGTAAAGTACCCTTATTTTTTCTGAAAAAAAATTATTTACGCTTTTCCTTTTTTTTTCTACCACCCCACGGGAAACAAAATATTTCGGAGGTAAGTTATTATCTGATGGAACAACAATACGCTAAAAAGCATAAGCTTTATTTGCCCCATAAGTAACAAATTAGGTTATTTACAATTATATATATATATATATATATATATATATATATATATATATATATATATATACTATATATATATATATATATATATATATATATATATATATATATATATATATATACAGTGACCGGCATAAAGTTGGATACAAATGGAAAAAATTTATTGTTCATTTCTCAGAAAATTTTATTCTTGATACAAGTGCCTACTTGATTGCAAACCTAAAATGGACTTATAAAAATTTGAATATCTCGTTCCCTATACGAGGGAGATTCGCAAATGTGAATGCGGCTCAAGAGTAAAGTACCCTTATTTTTTCTGAAAAAAAATTATTTACGCTTTTCCTTTTTTTTTCTACCACCCCACGGGAAACAAAATATTTCGGAGGTAAGTTATTATCTGATGGAACAACAATACGCTAAAAAGCATAAGCTTTATTTGCCCCATAAGTAACAAATTAGGTTATTTACAATTATCCCTAAAAATACCTCATTTTTTGTATCCAATGGGGTAAACTACATATTCTTTCAAGATTATACCTAATAAATGTGAGGGGGTTATAGAGAACATCAAAACACTTAAATTTTATCAATAAATCCTTGTCCGCAAATGAATAGAAATTGATTTCTTTATTTACAACCACAACTATGTGTCACAAGTACTCATTATTCTTTATTTCGCTTTGATATTTTGCTTTGGAAAAAAATTAATAATAGTCAACAATATCATTTTGACATTTCCCATATCGCTGTTAGTCTAATTTTCACTGGTCTCTGAAAACTAATTATTGACTGTAATGGCTGCGCGTCTAATTGTCCAAGAAAAAGTGGAGATTGTTTTGGTGTATGCTGATAATTATCATACTTCTCGCGAGACTGCAGATATTTTTAATGCAAGACACAGATAAAAATATTAGTCATGCAACAGTTGCAAAAATAATAAAAAAAGTAAAGAAAATAAATATAAAACAGAACACAGAAGAAATGTAACTGGTAATGATGACAATGTTATGAATGTTGTTCTATCTACTGTGGAGAATCCGAGGACATCATTATCACAGCGGCAAGAAATTACCGATGTTTCTGAGCGATCAATTAGAAGAATTAAATAAATTCAAGCCATACAAACCCAAATTTATTCATACCCTTCAGGAAAGAGACCCAGATGCCAGGTTAGAATTTTCTTTTTGGTTCCAAGAAGAAATAGAATGGTGAATATTTTTCGAGAAGAATTCTTTATTCTGAAGAATCCAGTTTTACATCAAATGGTATCGTAAGTTCGCAAAACTGTAGATGGTGGGCAGATGAAAACCCTAATTTTAAGATCAAATGCCGGGATCAATATTTGTTTAAAATCAACGTTTGGCGTGGAATTTTTAAATGATGAAATTGTGGGACCAGTATTTTTAGAGAAAGTTTAAATTCTACGAGATATTTAAATATGCTTCAGACATATTTTTCAAATTATTTGGATAATCTTCCTCTGAGAACCAGAATCAACATGTTTTTCCAACAAGATGGCGCATCTATTCATTCAACGGTGGCGGTAAAGTCATGACTGAACCTAAAATTTCTAATCGCTGGACAGGAAGATATTCCAACAATCCATGGCCTGCAAGATCGCCCGATATCAACCCAATGGACTTTTTCCTATGGGGATATTTAGAGGAGAAAGTTTATAAACAGCGACCATTCAGAAATATTCAACATTTGCAAAATACAATTAAAAATTGTATTCGAACAGTAACCTCGCAATGTTGAGAAATGTACATCAAGAAATACACAAACGTACAATACTTTGCATAGAGAACGGTGGGCACCACATTGAATGATAATGGTATAGGTAACTATTTTCACACTTTTGTTTTATGTCTGTGTTCCATTATCAATTAATGTAGGTTATTCCTATATTTTGAATAAAACTTCTTTCTTGAAATTTGAAGTTTTTATATTTATTATAACTCAACGTTTCAGAAAGGTGCATAAAGAGTTATTCCAAAATGTTAAAATTTAAATGTTTTGACATTCTCTATAATCCCCTCACATTTGCTAAGTATAATTTTGAAGGATGTAAAATGCAAAAATCGATATAGGATCGATTGTAGCAATTTATCTGGTTATTGTTTCTAAAAGCTACCTTAAATAAGTATCTGTGACTTGAACATTTAGTAATGTGCTTTAAGCTTACTAGTGTCTATTTTCTTTACTATAATGACTTAAAATTTCTGTATTTACGGCATTTACTAATGAGTATGATGGATGAAATGATATACAGCATTATTCCTATACTGCAGCTGATTTCTACTTCACGTATGACGTGTACGTTTCTACATTATACGAAAATTATTTCTCTCTCATATTCACCTTTGTATTTCAAAAGTTTACTTGTCTTTAGTTCCGCTAGTTTAACGTATTAAAAATTAATTTCAATTAATACCTATAGCGCCATCTCTGAGATATACGTATTTCTGGTGATTGGTATACTTAGCTCTGAAAAGGGATCTGTTATTTTGCTATTTCTAGATAAATACACTGTATAAATAACAGTTTATTCTGACTAAATAGATAAAAGGGAATTGTGGTAACATTGGTTTGATAAGAATATTTTTTCAAGTTAAAAAATTGTTTCTTGAGGCGTTGGCTTTCTTTTCAAAACCGCCATTGCTGTGGAATGTTTGGAAATTTTTAGAAAATTTTCCTGTTTCTATTTCGTAGATGTTAGGCATAATTTTTTTGGAAAATTTTCACAATATAGTATCGCTTTGTTGTATAGAAGTGATATAATCGCTAGTAAAGGCGAATATAATAGAAATAATTCACTCCATTCACACATTTAGGTAAGCCGTATCAGATCTTGTGAACCTCGTTGTAATTAGAACTTCTATTTCAGGTTTAAAACACAAAAGAATTTCACAATACTTCTTCAAAGAAATAGTTAACAAATTGATTAAACCATTTACACTAACGCTCGCATTCGACCTTAGAGGTAACATATTATCACTGAATAAACACCGTAGTAATACTTTATATTCGTTTTAGCAATTAGGGTTCCATACCATTACGTTAACGTACCATTACGTTACCATACACTTAAGTTTCCATATTTACATCAAGTTCATGTTTACGTCTGGTTTTGTCTTTATTGATGTAACAAGATTATCCGTTCTATATCTCTTTGGCTTATTTGGATTGTGCTGCTAGTATACTGCAGCCAGCTGTGGCTCACGTAGTTGGGATTGCGCGATGGTTGAAGTTATATTTGTATTGAAGCTGGTGAAATCCTGGCTACCTTGAATAACACGTAAGTCTTCGTAAACACAGGTCAGCTCTTTCCTTTATCGCATGTATAAATTACCTTCAGCAGATTACGATCGCCTACAACGAAATTAAGTACATTTACCTTAATTTTGTTAGCAAGTATTTGAAAAACCTTCTACCCAAGAATGCAACTCGTACCTAAATTGCCTTCAGCAAGATACGATTGCCTACGACGAAATTAAATACATTTATGTTAATTCTGTCAACGAGTATTTGTTGAACATAATACCTGTAGTATAAGTTCGGTGATAGTTTGATACCTGGCTTCAGCTAATTTTCAACACAATTTGTCTCATGTAGAAATGCTATATGTTAATTAAACCATTATTTAAGATTTTACGCACACTGAGCGATCAACATTTTGAATATTTTTTGTTAAAATTAGTTTTATGTGCCACGCCCGTAAGGAGCTCATGTATAACCTCCAATTTGGGGATAATTAATTTTGTACTCCTGGTTATGTGGTCGTGCGCAGTAGCTGTGCTGCAACTTTTATGTTTATACTAGATGTAACTTTTGATGTAGTGATATTGAATTATGTCGATGTTAGCGCAAAAGTTCGTGCTAATGTAAGTGCCATTTGGTAACTCACATATATAATATACACGATTGTTTTATGGATAAGGTTGTTCGGACCAATTTCTTTTTCTAATTTAAATTGCTTAATTACTAATATTCTTTTTATTCGAGATACATTAAGTGGACTGAACAAGCTTTTCCAATTGTATTTAGGTATTTGAATAAAAAGGGTTTGTATTCAGTTTGTTAAACGAAAGGCAAGGTGAATTATTTAATTAATTTTTCTTTCTTGTAAATAACTGATTTAATAGGTTTATTAAATTCGCCTTTTCAGGCTAAGGTACGTAAGATCTTGCGTCGGCCGGAAGGGGTATTATTGTTTTGGTATTATAATGATAAATTATAAATTACAAGCTCACGACTTGCCCTTCGTCATGCTCATTTTAACTTATATTTCTGTGGTTTTGGGGATAATATATACTGTATATAAATTATCAATAACGTTTGGCTTATTGCCTCCTTAGTTGGAAATTTAAGGAGAGAAATAAATTTACGTTTGTTGAGGGAATTGTCACTTAATTAAAAAAAACAAAGGAAAAATGTCGTAGATATTTTTTAGAGAAGCTGGCTGAAATTGCATATTTGACATACTTTTTAAACAACTTTTTAAAACTACATTTTTATGTATTTTGAAAAATAAGGGTACTTTACTCTTGAGCCGCATTCACATTTTCGAATCTCCCTCGTATAAGGAACGAGATATTCAAATTTTTGCAAGTCCATTTTAGGTTTGCTATCAGGAATAACATTTTCTGAGAAAAATGCTGACTTTGTAGGTTTATGAGGGCCGCTACCGGTCAAGGAAAACGTTGCGGTTGACTACGCCTAATTTTGGCATATATTTAGAAATAAAAGAGGATGATAGTCCGTCAATCGCAAGATTTTCCTGTGCTCGGATATATTGCCGCTCTCTCATTTGATTTGTACTCAAATAAATCGCACGTGTAGTATTTGAATTTTATGTTTTTTTTTTATATTATTACCTTTAATTGTATAATTTTGAAACCCTCATTCCACCTAAATGCGAAGTTATAAAATATTTTAAAGTTCTTGTAAAAGTATTTTAACGAAAGAGATAGCAGAGAAAGTTTTTACGGCGGAATCAGCTGCGAAACCCAAAAATTATGTAATTACAGTTATATGTTTTGTATATTAATGACACCAAAACTAGACGTAGAAATTTTAAACCAGATTATGCCGAAGTAAGAAACTATAACTTACAATTTTGAGGACAATGAAATTTAACTTATTAGTTTTAGATTTAATGAATATAAATAATTGTAATATTGAAGAGTGAGACTACGAAATTATCTGCGCAAAGCACGCTGATGTGTTACTTATGGAGCGAGATAAAATACCAGTGGCAAATGTAGCAAAAGAAAATATTAGGGTCAAGGAAAATGCGAAACGTGTTTGCTGGAAACAGTATAAACTACCATATAGTCAAAAAGGAGAAGTCAGTAAACAAATAATTGAATTATTAAAAAACGTCATTATTGAGGAAAGTAACTTTAATTGGCCAACACCGTTGTTGCTGGTGCCAAACAATTCAGGTAACCAAACGGAACAAGCATGGACAGTAGTCGTAGAATACCAAGTATAGTAAAAATTTCAGATTCTCTTGGAGGTTCAGTATATTTTCACATTTAGATTTAACGCACATTACCAAATTGTATGAGATGAAAGACGCAGAAATTATACCGTTTAGTAAAGACAAATGTCAATATCAAATGGTGACATTACCAATGGTGGTACAAATTACTCTCAATGCGTTTTCAGTGGTAATAACCAAGAAGAATATTGTAACAAGGTTACGTAACGTTATATGGCGCAAGGAACGAATAGGTTGTATAACGCAATATAGTTTACGATCTTATTCCCTAGACGCTGAGATTCGGGAGTTACGCTTAAATAACTATGGATATCCTGATGAAAATGCAAAAGAAGAAACTACAACTAAGGTATGAATACATATAACAAATGAAAATAAAGAAAGAAAGAAATAGGTTGTATAACGCAATATAGTTTACGATCTTATTCCCTAGACGCTGAGATTCGGGAGTTATGCTTAAATAACTATGGATATCCTGATGAAAATGCAAAAGAAGAAACTACAACTAAGGTATGAATACATATAACAAATGAAAATAAAGAAAGAAAAGAATAAACTTACGTATTAAAAAGGTATAATATTAAAGTATGCGTCATATCAAATGCTAAAGGAATAGAGTGTAAAGGAATGAGACAATTAATAATAAACTACTAAATTGGTTTCATATATTACCCACAGGTGGATATGCGGGAATTAATAGAACATATGCAAAATATAATAAAATAGTACATTAGAGAACATTTAAAATGTAACTTAGAAAAATGTATTAATAACTTAATTATAACGACGACAGAAATTGTCAGCATCTGAAACTATTTACTTAGATTTAGTGGGTCCCGTAAATAACGATAATAATAAATACATTTTAACAATACAATGTGAATTAACAAAATTTGTAGAGTTATCTAATTGAAGATAAAGAAGCAAAAACGCTAGCTAGAGCGTTTGTCTTCTTTTATTGTAGTGTAATACCCAGTTTTTCTTCACGCTACGGACTTTTGTTAGGGTGTATCCTCTTCCGAAGATACTTTTGAGCCCATCTTTTATGTGGTCTTCATACGCTTCTTTTTCCTGGCGGTTTATTTTCTCTTGCTATTTTTAATAGTCTAGTATCGTCTGTTCTTGTCACATGTTCATTCCAATATCTTCTTCTTTGTCTTGTAAATTTCGTAATATCGGTTAGGTTACATTGCTGCCGTATATCTGAGTTTCTTACTCTGTCCAGTTTGGTCTTTCCTGCTATGGCTCTGAACGTGTTCATTTTAACTGTACGAAGTAATTGTTTTGTCATTGTTTTATATATTTTTACTTTGCCGTTTACATTCATATACTTATTTTTTCATATTATGTCCCGTAGAAATCCTGACACCTGTGTTCCTTTGACGGCTTGAGTTGGTACTTCCTTGTATATATTACTATCGCTAGTTATATCTATACCTATGTATTTAAAGTTCATTACCTGTATTATTTTTCCCTCGGATTCTAGTTTGTATATCACCGGTTCCTTTGGACCATACGTTTGGTTGCTACAACCATGTTATATTGTTTTGTTGTTGTGTTAAAGCTATGTAGTAACCTTCGGAGGTTATCTTCATTGTCTGCTAGAAGTACTGCGTCTTCTGCGTAGCAAAGTAATGTAAAATTTTTATTTCCCATCCTATATCCCGTTATATTCGTTACCCTATTTATTATTTTATCCATTACAACGTTAAATAGTACTGAACTTAGCGAGTCGCCAGATTTACATTTGACGCCTTCGGATAATTTATTTCCCGTTTATATTTCGGTTGTGGTGTTTACATACATACCCTCCATGTTGAGGGTACTTTTGTTTCAACTAATAGGGAGATAACCCGATCGAATGTCTTCTTCGGATCTACAGAACACAGGAAAACAGGTCTGTTAAATTCGATCGGTTTGTCCACCACCTGACGTATTATAAAATGGTTGATCTATTATTACGAAAGCCTTGTTGTCCTTCGCTTCTCTTTATTTGAAACTTGTTTAGGATAATTTTAGATAACAATTTTTGGTACGTATTTGTTAGGATAATCCCACGGTAGTTTTTAGGGTTTTTTATGTCCCCCTTTTTGAATAAAGGTATCGTTATACTGCCTTTCCAACATCCAGGTACTTTACCGTCGTCCACTATTTTATTAAGCCGTTTTGTAAGCTCTCGTATTAAACCGTTTTTGCCGTACTTTAGTAGTTGGTTCCTTATTCCATCTAGCCCTGGAGCTTTTTTGTATTTTAGTTTTTTCGTTACGTCTTCAACTTCGTTCACTGTTATGTTTACTTCCTCGTCTTCAACTTATTTTATCTTAGTTGGTATATATTCTCTATAAAGCGTTTCCGTAGCATCTTCCAGATAATTAATTTAATTTATTTTTGATAAAAATTGCAATCTACCGCATGATATTTTAGTTATTAAAAATCATACATACAATTTTGAGGATTACCTGATAGAGCTAAATTTAAGTTACAAGCAACATAGTGTCAAAATTAGAAAAAACGGATAGATTAGATAAAAAATATATTAAGTGCAGATTTAATGACAAAGGGTTAACTAAGATTTAAAGCAATAATAATCTAAAAGCAATCTTTGAGAGACCAGATATAAAAACAGAATAAACTGTATAGTACGAGTGCCAAAACCTTAACATATTCCCGTTTAGTACTTAATACCAGGATCAAAAATAAAGTAAGAAAATCTAGAAAAGACGCCAAACTGCACTTCGCGTTACAATATCTATCTATTAAAAATTATTATTAATTTTATTAAACACATAAATAAAAAGTTTACCTCGAGTAGGATTCGAACCTACGACCTGTACTTTGCTAGAGTACCGCGCTAACCAACTGCGCCACCAAGGTTCAAGCCCCAATCGATGCAAATTTTGTCTTTATGTATGTAGAACTGATGTAAATTCTAAATATAATGAGATTACAGTCAAATTACTTATATTAATGGAATGTGAGCCTGCAATATCGCAAGGATTCACACATACCAAAGCAACTTGACTAATATTAAATTATTATAAGTTTTTGTTATGAACGAATAAGTTCAAAGGTAAATATGTAATTAAAAATTATTATTATTGTTTGTCCTTTTTTTATCCGGCTGCTTGTATTTTTCACGTTTCGTTGCGTTTAAGAAGCGGAAAGGTGGCACTTGTGTGACTCATTTTTTATTTTTTTAGTAATATTTGACCAGTTATTATAAATAGTAAAGAAAGTTAATATACTATTACTTAAGAGAGCTAGATAATCAAATTTCTTCTGCAATTTTTTTTTTAATGTGGGCTATTCTAAATAGTAATTTACATACATATAAAAATGGCTTTGAACACAAAAAATAGCGAAATAACATTATGTATTTCAGATCTGGCGATCCCTTTATTTCATTTTAATTTTTAAATATTTACATGGTAATGTACTCGACGATGCTCTATTCATCTAAAACCTTTTCAAGATAATTACGCTTCCGGTTATACCGTTATTAGAGGTTTGCTTTCTTTCTTTAAATGGAATAGGGTATATTATACTTAGTTAAGTAATTACCTATATAGTAAATTAAATGTAAATTAAAAAAAAGGAAATCAAACAATCCGTTTATTATGGAAAAAATGGCATTCATGTACCGATTTGCTTCAAATTCGGATTTGTTGTTTGGGCTCGCTGATTAGGAATTTTTAATCAAAATGAGAACATTTACAATGGTTGTTTTTCTCGTTTATAAATCTATTTGCCTCAAATTCGGACCTTAGTCGTTTTTGGAGTCGTTGATTACGGATTGTTAGTCAAAATAATTTGCAGATTTAAAGTGGTATACCTAAAATGGCAAATTTTCTTATTTATGCACGGATTTGACACAAACACGGCTATCGAGTATTTTGGGATCGCTGCATCATTACGAATTCCTAATAAAAAAAGACAGCTTACTAAACCTTTTCGGTTGTTAATCGTAGCATCAAGCGCTATGCAAAAGTTAATCGGATTACATACTGATGTTTAATCGAATTTCTGACAACTGCTTACACGGATGTGTAGGTTAACTACACATTTTCTGCTTTCATTGTTAATCCTATTAGATTAGATAATTGTATTTCATTGTAATTTTGTTACAAATGCTCACCCGGGCTCGCAGGTTTAATCGCGCCCAATTTAAAAGACAGTTTCCGGTTATTAGTTAAATAGCGCGGTGTCGCGCGTTTTTTGAAAGACACTCAAATTCGACACTGGAATTTGATCAGTTTCTATTCACGATCCAAAAAACTCCATAACCAAGTTTGATAAATTGAACAAATCTGCCATATTGTATTCGTTAGTTTTAGTTGTTATATTTTTACCAAGATTCATAAGCAGCAATACCAAGAACTCCCAACAAGCGAATTGAAACAAATAAAAAATTGATGAATAAATGGAAAAATTCACCATTTTTGATCCGCTATTTTAAAATTTCAAATTTTGTCCAAAAAATTGTAATAAGCAACTTCAAAGCCTCCTCTTCCCTAATTATAATCAAATCGGTTTATAAATAAGATAATCCGCTATTTTTGGTCCGTCAATTTAAATTTTCGAATTTTGAGAAAAAATTTAAGTATTCATCTCCCTCCAAAAAAAAACTATTTTCTACGGAGCAAATCGGTTCATAAATAGAAAAATTCCCCATTTTTGATCCGCCATTTTGAATTTTTTAATTTTGACAAATGATTTATACTGAGCCCCAAAAATGCACAGTTTTGCACCTTAAAAACGGTGCGAAACTGGTTATTATTTTTTTTATTTAGAAATTATATAAAAAAGTATTAGTTTGGTTTTTTAATTTGTGCGCACACACGCACGCACGCACACACATACATACGCAAAACACACGCGCACACACGCGCGCGCACACACACACGCACACCACACACCACACACCACACACACACACACGCACATGCGCACTGTTACACGACCAAACCGTACTAGATGTCGTCCAGGCCTACCCGAAGTAAGCGGGTTGCCAAGCCAGCTACAGTGGAAATGGGCGGGGTCGATAGAAGCGGTAAACTGATTGAAAAATCGTTTCAAACACCTTACACTTACCACCCATTCAGGACGCCACCACAATCTTAAATTTTTGTAAAATAGGTAGTCTTAGGCAGAGTGTTAAGTTAATCCTACCTGACTATGGAAGATAGGATTGTAGAGTACTCAGTAAAATCATACACAATTCAAATTAAATCACACTTGAAAAGAAGTATATCCAAAAGCTTAATAAAATTTTGTATACGGATCGTCGTAAACTTATTGATCACACCATGTACATACGATAAGTTCAAGTTATAAAATGTTATTAGAATACTTTCTAGGTAGCCCTCGTATACATATAAATTAATATATCTAACTGTCATCAAATTCTGAACTAAATAAGTATTACGCAATTTAGAACAATCTAAATAAAATACGGTTTATTAATTTTGTTTTAAATCACCACAGCATTAGTTCGTTTTGAAAAATGTAAAACGTAACAATCAGTGCCTTCTTCATAAATCATATAGAGATTTTCTGAATACTTTCTGTTTACAACCGTATTTAAACATGCGCCAATATAAATGAATTGTAATAATTCAAATCTGGAATTTCTATTTAATAAAATAGCTTGTTATCAGTGTTCTGTATTTTAATATCTGTAAAAGAATTCAAAATAATTAGATTTTGTGATCGATCTGGCTCAATAAGCAATTTCAGAGCGATCATTCTACCAAAATATTCAAAGTTTAATTAATCCTTCAAAGCTGTAACCATTTATGTCATTTCACACAAGTTAGCCCTAACATTGTATCAAAACTTAAACAAATAAACAAAAGTAAGCTATATAAATATATATATATATGTATGTATATATATATATATATATATATATATATATATATATATAATTCAAAAGATAATGTACACTACTCTCAAGTTTAATCAACACACTTTCATTTTGTTACTTAAAGGGTTACTTTACGTTTCTTTGTTAGATCGCACGCTTAAATACCGAATAATTTTAATTTTATATTTGCTGTTCTACTTTTAAATCTGCGTTAACACTTTTAAAATTCTTGAAAGATAATTAGTATTTCCTTTCAATTCACAATAAATCCTTTTATTCATAAATGTTTAAATACTTCATCCACAGTATGGATTTTGCACTCAACTTATATGTACTCCAGCACTAAATGTTTACAAAGAAAAACCAGAACTAGCCGTTTTAAGGTCTCTTAAAAACTTTACGCGCGATTCCCTTTTATTCGAGGCTCTTTTGCCGAACGAGTCACTTATGCTTTAATAGGCTCTCGACTAAATACCTTGGATCAACCATCTTGACAAACGTCACAAAGTTTTCGCTCAAAACACAATCAAACGATCAAACGATACAAGAACAACGTAGCCATCTTGAATTTCGTTACATATATACTCACAACTTTTCGGAAAACCCATCATTCATACTCAAATTCACTGCATATACTATCCAAAACTTGACTCAACTTTTTATGAAAATTTCTCATGTGGACTATTTCTCTTTCCGAACAATTTAACATATTCCAACACTATTTGCCCTTGAACACGCATTCAGTTATTATTGTGCAATGTTACGACATTTATACAACAAAAAATATACATACATATTCCTACCTACCCATTAATACAATACCAATTTTGTATCCTAGCAAAAGACCAGTGACAATTCGGTAGCCTTTTACTATTGTCGTCTCAGTAGGGGTTCTACCAAAATATTTCTCTATCAAGTTTTACACGTTCAACTTGAAAATTCAAATACTCTTTTATATGGTACATAATGATTTATTAAAATGCAAACTTAATTTCATTTACATCCAAAATAGGTTCCATACGTTAACACAACACTGCATATACATGGTGCGTCAAAATAATCTTACAGATGTAACATAAACAATTTTTTTCTTCCTTAGTGTTTTATAATTTGTAGTTTTATTAACGGGAATTGCCCTAATATTCTTGGAAATTTTAAAAGCATATTTTAATTAAACGTTTAACAGTTTTTTATTCTTGATAAATCAGATTTCTGGAAAGGATGCACACAGCTGCAATTATTTGTGACATTGAAAAGGCGTTTGATTTAAAATGGCGGTTTAAAATATTAAAAACGTTAGATGAATGGAACATTAAAGGTAACCTGCCTTGATTCATCAAGCAATTCCTTACATAACGTACGTTCTGTACTAGAGTTAACACCGTACAATAAAAAATTCATAGCCTACAAAATGGAGTCCCTCGGGGGTCCGTATTAGGTATTACATTGTTTTTAATAGACATTAACGCCGTAATAACTTATTTACCATCTCCTGTCCAAAAGTGCATGTATGCAGACGATTTAATAGTTTTCTATCAACACCGCAACGTAGAGGTTATCGAATGCACTTTACAAACCGCCATCAATCAAGTGGTTAGTACTGTCGAATCCAGTGGTTTTCGATTTGCTGAAACAAAAACTAAAGCGATTCATTTCCACTGGCTAAGGAAAGAACACCGCGACCCAAAGGTATACATAAAAAATTCTTTAATTGAAATCAAAGAAAGCGTAACAGTTCTTGGTGTTATGTTTGATAAAAAACTATACTTCCGGGATCACATAAATTACGTTGCAATAAATGCAAAAAAAGGCTAAACTTAATTAAATGTGTATTGCATATTAATTGAGGAGCAGATGAAGGACCCTGATCACACTGTACCAGGCACTTGTACTGTCTGTTATGGACTATGCAATTATAATATATGGATCGACGAGAAAATCAAATAGTAAAGCACTCGACAAAATACACGCCACTGGATTAAGAATGGCAATAGGCGCTTTTCGCACCAACTCTCTCCTATCTATATTTTGTGATGCAGGAATACCATCGTTATCAACCAGACGCAAAATTCTATTAAACAATTATTTCTCTAAAATTGCATCTCTTTCAAACCACATCAACCATGACATACCCACAGACGAAATAATAATAAAATACAGAACAAGTCTAACAATTACAAGACCAGTACACATAAAAAAATGATAGAAACAATTGATCTAACATCGAAATCCTATTTTGAGTGTTCACAACCAGAGTACCCGCAAAGCTACAAAAAGCCGAATGTATAAAAAGTCTTTCCGATATTAAAAGAAATACGGTTACTAAATGTACATACCACATAATGTACCAGGACATTATAAACACCTATAGAGGCTATCATAAAATATATACTGATGGATCCAAAACAGACAGTGGAGTAGCCAGCGCTTTTTACACAAACGAAACTGCACATGCATGGACATTGGATTCCGCGACAAATAATTACACTGCTGAAATGTATGCTATATGGCAAGCTACCCTGTACTACAGATGGTCCCTTCTTAAAAAATTTCTTATATGTACAGACTCCGTGAGTGTCATCCAACCAGAGATAACAAACTCACTAATAGTAATGATACGAACGAACTTACACATACTGACAACATTGACAATCCTGTCAATTTCTGCTCTACCACTTAACCCTTGACATAATACCAATAATGAAAAATATAGATGTATCACATGTCATAAAGTAAACAAACCCATATACTTTTTTAATTGGATTATATTGAGAAAAAAGAAAATCAATTTAAACATTGTTTATCAAACAAACAACCAAATAACTGTTTTTTAAATGTTGCCAAACCCAGTTGTATCCTGAAAAGAGGAATTGAATTATATAATTTGGCCACATAAAATGAAAAGCTGCGTTCAAATAAGGAGGTGTGAAGTACTGGTGGAGTAATAAGGCCTTTAAATCTTAAATTCAAATTGTTCACACTTGTTCGAAATATAATTTTTGTGAACAAAGATGGTGGAATTTTAAAGAGAATTATTTTATTAATGAAACACGCAGCATGTAAAAGCCTTCTATTTTCCATATGTATCCATTTAATGTAACACAGTTTATGGGAAACTTTTTTTAAATGTCTAATACCATATATGAAACGTAAGCAAGAATTTTGACCTTTTCGGATTCTTTTACTGTTATAACGATTAAGATATTGGCTTTCAAATCTTGTGATGAGCCTCGTTTAATTTTGAAAACTTGTTAATCCTCTGGTAACGGATTTTGTAGAGGATTTTATCGAACGGTTCCCAATGAATGTATGCCTTTTGATTTAAAATACAAAATTAGCGGCACACTTGTATAAAAGTTGTCAAAATACACATTACATTCTGGAATGTCTTGGATTAGACGAGATACAACATTACCAGTCGCCCCAAAATCGGGTACTCCATCAGGAATAACATTATCGCCTGTCTAGCATGCAATTCAAAATTACATGCAAAATCAAAATTATCAGAAGACAAAAAACTTGAAGTCCCATTTATGACGCTTATTTGGAAGATACTGACGCAAAAAAACTTTCATTTTTTGGCGCACATTTGTTCATCTATGCAGTCTCTGGTTCTTTGGACAGATGAAAATATTCCGTTGAAATAGGTAATCAATGGGCTAACTTTGTACAGCAGGTCGTCGTTCACTAAAAGGTTGTCGGCAAAGTGTAGGTATCGTTTGATTTGTTCAAAACGATTATGTGACATAGCGGTTGTTATATTCTGGCTTCCATGTCGGCCTCAGAACCACCTAATATTGGGTAGCTTCATCAGAGGTATGAGGTACAATATTCCAAGAAATTTGTATAATTCAGCACGTTTCAGGGAAAATTTCTTGTTGATATTTTTTGTACAGCGTAAGCTATCGTTTGTTCAATAATATAGTCAAACCTTTCGTCTTCAAAAAAATACTGAAAACATTGTTAACTCCATCAAATGATCAGGTAAAGCTTTCTCCCCTTTGAATACAATAGCTGATCTCGTAGTTTTCATTGGACGTTTCCTCCAGCGAATTTTATCTAATTCACGGCATGACTTGAATTCATTTGGCTGTGATTTTATCGGGTAATAAGCCACTAAGTTCCTCCTCTTGCTCAGACAAACTATCTTCAGACTCTTGTGGAGTTTGTTCGATTTGTTTATTAGAACTTGCTTGTTGCCTTTTCATCCAAATTTCTGGTACTTGGATCAGTGTCATTACTGGAACTTTGTTCAATATTATTTGCATTGTTGCTTTTTCCACATTCAGTATGTAGGCGCCCATTTTGTGACAGTTGTGAGGTGACAGAAAATATTAATGCACTGACTAAATTTTATTTGAGCTGATTTCTCTGCATTTTCGCAAATCTAATAATAAACTGATGTCCGTTAATCTAGCCCCCCACCACCATATTTCTAAATCAGTTATAGTGTATAGTTAAGTCCTAATTTATTGCTAATTTATTGCATTTTCAAATTGTTTGCACCTTCCCTATAGCAGCAATTCGCTCTTATGGTGGGGGTGCTAGGTTACGCCTCCACTTACACAAAAATATGCTCCTATACCGGATAAATATCAAACAAACACTATAATTTTTTGCTAATTAATTGCTTCACTTTTACTAAAAAAAAAGAAAAAGAAAAATATTCACAATTTACATAGTTAATTAATTTCCAAAATGGGCAGCTTAGAATAATACAAGAATGG
Organism: Vesta saturnalis; assembly: GCA_036346205.1. NCBI lineage: Eukaryota > Metazoa > Arthropoda > Insecta > Coleoptera > Lampyridae > Vesta > Vesta saturnalis. The sequence goes on along the minus strand of JARFJB010000454.1, from coordinate 3,941,031 downwards.
AATACCTGCGTGTAATCAATTAATTTCAGATTAATTTTTAAGCTAAATTACTTCTCTTAGTAATTGCTTTTAGAATTTTCATTTTTAAATTTATTGCTCAACAATTTATATAGTTAACAACCTAGTTCTAAGTGGGGTGCTAGCGTATTATAAGAGTAACGTAGGTGTAATAAATTAATTGCTGAAGACTTCTTTACCCTAAATTACCTCTGCTTTTAACATTTGTATTTTCGAATTTATTGCTCAACAATTTATTTCGTAAATAAATAATTTCCTAGAGGGGATGCTACACCAACTAAAGAATACTTCTGTTTTAAGAAAAAAAATATTTTAGTTCTTTTGGAAGTTTATTCTGTGTCAGTTCTTGGTATTGGACTGCCGAATAAGTTTCCAATAGCATGAATTTACCTGAAAAATACGATCATCTTTATAACGCTAATATTTTTCAGAATGTAAAGAAAACTGTATCTATGTTCAAATCTTGTTTCATAAAGTGTAGGTACCATTTCCTAGATAAAATGTATTATTAAATATTTAATTGTTACAAATATATTTATTCTACATCTTCAATAATTTTCAAAAACTACTATCATTTACTGAATAAGATAACTGTAATTGTTATCGAAACGTTCAAATTTTTAAAAAATTAATAAAAATATATGATCTCATGCCCAAAAACTAAATGTCTTATTTATGAATGATAATCGTGAAAGTTTGGATTTTCAAATTTATCAGTTTGTATAAATATAATACTATAGAAATGAGAGAAAGCTGTAGTAATACAGTAAAACAAATAATTTACCATTATTAAGTAACGGCTCCTCAAATTAGTAAACTATTCAAATTTAGTCAACTCCAGAAAGTGCGTCCAAAGTACTCATTGTCAGCACATTGTCTTGAAAGTTGACTCAGGCATTTGTAAAGCAGTATCGAAGTCTTCATCAACTAAATCAGGTGTGTAATGAGGGTCAGCAATGGAATCGTCGTCATCGAAATCATCGCATTCGACGTCTGTATACAAACCATCCTCTTCATCTGATATCGAAGCCATACGTTCTCTTATATCTTCGTCAGTTAGTTTGTCGATATTATATACTTCTCGATAGCATGCCATTGTTATCTGTGAAAAGCAAAATATAATAATAAACCCTTTCTACACAATTAGAACCAGTAGATAGTAACATCAAGATGAATGTTTTGTCAGCCGTCCTAGAGGACGCGTCAATATTTTGGGACAGTTAGCCTACCCAAAAACATAATTTGTAATTTATTTTCATTAAATGACATCCAAACAATGTTACAACTTACAAAAAAAATTACAAAAATAAGCGCTCAAAACAGACTTCAAGGTAACTTTTTAATATGCACGTCTGCTCTTGTTGACTATTCATACACGACTGGTGATGGGAACCAGGGTTGCCAGATTTCTGAGCTCAAAGGAGTAACCGCGTCAACGAAAAATCGCCCAAAAGCGCCACAATGTGAACAATTTAGCGAATAAATCTTTTTAACCAGTTTTTTTTTTAATTTGTTTATTATTCACTACTAAATAAGGAAAATATGGCATCTACGTCATTTACATTATCGGTATTCATACATTTTTGACGTAAGGTTCGAATACATCTCTTTTGATGGTTCAATATCATTGACTTTCAAATATGATCTAATTTAATACAATAGAATTCAATAAAGATAACATCATTCTGTTTCACAGTTTACATTTGACCACATTCATAAGCGAAAAACTTCTTTCTACCTCAGCATTTGAGGCGAATAAAGTTAGGATCTTAAAAGCAAACATCCCAAATTCTTTAAACATGAATTGCCCAGCAGCATTTTGAAGTATTATGGTTTTTTTCCCAAACTTAATACTACCTTCACGGATTTCTCCATTAAATACCTCGTTCCATTCCACAGTAATTAACTGCCTATACTGAATTTCCAAGTCAGTCAAATGGTTGTTATCCATAAACGCCATTGGAAGTTCTATCAATTTTGGTCTGAAGGGATTCAGTATAACTTTAGGGCTCACATTTTTTACTTGTACAAAAATATTTAAATGTAATGAGGTAATGATCATCTAAATTCAAATTTTTCTTGAGGAATGTGTAAACGGAATTATGTTCTCCACACGTGTTTGATGCTCCATCGGTGCCAATTCCTGTCAGCTGATTTTGTTGAAGTAAAAAATTCAAAAATAGCATAATACAAAACAGAAGCGGTTGTATGAACAACAGACAAAAATGTTAAAAATTTAACAGTTATCTCCTTCTTTTTCTCTGAATAGTACCTAATATTAATGCACAACAATGTATTTGTACTAACATCTATAGACTTGTCTACAATGATGGAGAATGGAGACTCGCCCACATCATCTATTAATTCCTGGAGCAATCACGTTTGTGATGATTGTTGAACACTGTTCGATGTAGACGTAAACTGTCTTCAGATGTTAATGTTGATGTCTCATCTATTTTCAAAAAACGATTGAATATGTCTGACAGATGGTCAACGCTTAGTATCAAAGAGTGTGTCGCAATGTAACTTGCAAGAATTATTTCTTGTTTGTTGATCGTATCACCAATTATAGTAACATCTTCAAAAATAACACACATATTCTTAGCAAATCATTAAATCGTAGAGTATCAAGTTTCATACTAACCAAGTTTACGCAGACTGAGTGGGTTACTTGCAACTGCTTATGCTTTGCTGTTTGACTGTGCCTGATCAGATTTGATCTATGAGCTCTCCACTCAATGCAACACAATTTACAGTAAGAGCCATCATACTTATTACTTTTAATAAGCCACCCTAGTTTTCGTATAATTAAATTAATTAGAACACCACCATAATTTAGATTATATGAATTAAAATCAAACAGTCATCTCCAACAGAACGTACCAACACCATAATTTACGTAAAATGAATTGAAGTTGAGCCAGTATCACCAACGGCAAGTAACAAGAATAAAGACAAGTGTACACTGTGTCCCATTTTGGTTGAAATTGTGGGGTATCTCGTTTGCGAGCAAAGATACAAAAATGCGGTTTTCGCTACCCTGTTCTACTTTTTCGTGAGACGAAAGATGCCACAAACAGAATTGTCATGGTCCTATTAGTATCTGAGATACGGGGCGAAATTCAAAATTTGCACATTTTAAGCACCCCTCGTAACTGCTTTGCCTTGTAATTTATCGAAATGGTAAAAAGTGGGTTTTATACAGAATTTTCCGTAGAATTTAGTGGCGGGCATAGTTTTCCCCACAAAAAGTTAGTTTCTTCCCAATAAACCAAAGTTTAGTGTTTTTTTTATGGAACGCCCTGTATAAATTTTTATTATATAATAGATCTTACTCTCAGCTTTCAAAAAATATATATGTGTGGCACTTCTTTTGCATGATTAACCTCAAAAATGAATGTTACGTTAATTTAACATTTTGATGATATAGTTGGCCATGAAACCTATAAACTCAGTATAAACCCGTATTTTCTTGAACGTCCAAGATATATTTGAGTATTAAAAAAGGGCTGCTAGAGTCTTACTGCTTTATTATAATTATAAATATGTAAATACGGGATTATAATAAATCTAAGGACTTTTACGCAGAAATGGAAAAATAACAAAAAATTATGCAAATTAATTACAGTAGTTTTTGAAACATATTCAAACTGGCAAATTTTTTTTTAATTGGGTAAAATGCATGTTACAGCTTCAGAAAAAAATGTCAATGCCAATGAAACTTTTAAAGAATACACTATATCTAAATTTGTAAGTACGCTGGGCCTAGTTTGATCTAAACGTAATTGACCTGTCAAATCTGATTGAAATTATTTTTGTTGTTTGTGCAAAATATGGCAACAACATTTTGAAAACTTTGAAAAATGTGATATGCTGATTTTCTTTGGTCAGAGTAACGAAAACGCCGACGCAGCAATAAATTTGTATTTTAACAGGTAAATGTTAGTTTCCTTGGTATTAATTTTGATAATTAAGAAACTTTATGTCTATGTAGGTTTCCATAACGGAGACAACCTTATAAAATCAGGTTTTATAGATTAAAAATTTAATTAATTATGGATTATTTTCTAAACCCAGGTCAGAAAAATATAATTTTTGCTTTATATTAGGATCAAAAATAAAATTTTACATTTTCGAAGTGAACTTATCCGCTCCTAGGTATTTGGACATTTTAGAAATGGTTATGCCTGAATTATTAGATGACATTCCTTTAGCTCGCTTGAACCAAATTCATTTCCAACAGGATGGAGCCCCATCTCACAATGCGGAACGCCCGTTTTTGGATAACAATTTTGGTAATAGATGGATTGGCACTAATGGGCCGATAAGGTGGCTTCCTAGGTCAGTCTTAGATTTCTTTTATGGGGTTATTTGCAAAATAAAATATACCAAACTCAACATGATAACATTGAACGTTTGACAAATGCCGTTAGAGAAACTTTCGGCATTTACAAGATCACCTTATTATTGTGCTTAATGCTATAGAACGAATTGGAAGAGTGTGTGAAGTATTTATAAAACAGAATGGTCTTCGAACGTCTCTTTTAGTATTGTATATTAGGCTTGTAAAGTTGTAGGTATTATGTTTAGTTTTTAATTTTGTGTTTTTGCATAAAACTTCCTAACCCTTAACCTTGTTTTTTCATGGCCAACTATATCATCAAAATGTTAAATTAACGTAATATTCATTTTTGAGGTTAATAACGCAAAAGAAGTGCCACACAATATGTATTTTTTGAAAGCTGAGAGTAAGCTCTATTATATAATAAAAAATATACAGGGTGTTCCATTTTAAAAAACAAAACTTTTGTTTATTGCGAAAAAACTGACTTTCTGTGAGGAAAACTATGGACGTCACTAAATTCTACGGAAAATTCTGTATGGAACCCACTTTTCACCATTTCGATAAATTACAAGACAAAGCATTTACGAGGGTGCTTAAAATGTGCAAATTTTTAATTTCGCCGTGTATCTCAAATACTAATAGGACTATGATAATTCTGTTTGTAGAATCTTTCGTTTCACGAAAAAGTAGAACAGGGTAGCGAAAACCGCATTTTTGTATCTTTGCTCGCAAACGAGATACCCCACAATTTCAACCAAAATGCAACACGGTGTACATTTGTCTTTATTCTTGTTACTCCCGTTGGTGGTGGTGGCTCAACTTCAATTCATTATAATGACAATTATTATTTACCACGTTCACGGTTTTACCTTTAAACAGCTGTTCATACTCCCACTCTCTCTTGTGGCGTTCGCTATGTTTCGCCCACTTCCTCATTTTGTAATAAAATACCGATTCTAGTTATTTAATTTACACCCTTCTATTTATGGGTTAGCTGCGTTGGGTCAAACGGAAAGAATGTAAAGCGGGAAATTTGAAGCGGGTTTTGTCTTGAATCTTAAAATGCGATTAAGTAGTGGGACAAACACATGAAAATTTATTATCGCGTTTAGTTAGTTTCTATTTGAGTTTGCGGTAGTTTTCATTTTCGCCCAATTTGCGATTTGCGATTGCTTCCAAATTTTACGCTCAATTTTTTTCTAAAAATCGCCCAATTTGCGATACACCCAGCATTTGATTTGAGTCATAGTTATTTACCACGAATTTATTAAAGTAAGCCGTCCTGTAGGACGTCTTGGGCACTAGAGGGTTAATATAAAGAAATTTTTAATAGTTTTTTGGTCTCGGCATCTATTTGTGAATAAGTTTATCAATTTCAAATTAAAGTTTTCACAACTTTACACTTACATCATAATTTGGTTAAATTTGTCCTTTGATTAAGACATTTTTCACTGTTAGCCTTCGACCGGTAGAGGGTATTCCTATTTGTCATCTTCAAGGCAGTTTAACACTATTTAATTTATTTACAATATAAGGATCTAATTATTCTTTACTAAAATTGTATTCGATAGTTGGCTTTATATGTTTATCGAACTTATAGATCTGTGTGAAACATAAATACAAAAAAATACACCATTAAAAACCCAAAAAAAGCTAAGTATTTTAAATATGTGTAATATTGGTGAAAGTTTACATTTTCACATTTTCTTATTTGTTTGATAGCAATATGCATATTTGCTTTGATTACCTTTTATACTTTTATTTAATAATAAAAAGCTAAAAAATATCTATGAATCTTGTTTCCAGCATTTCGAATTCAAAAACTGTTTGACGAAAAAACAATCATAGTCGAACACGGCTTTGAACGTAAAAAAGTGTTGTAGAAATAATGCTTTCCCTTGTATATAAAGATAACTAAGGTAGGTTGGTAAGAGTGAAAGATCTAAGATGAGTAGAATAAGATATCAGTTTGTTGGTTTCTTCTCTATTTCGTTTTTTTCGTTTGCGGTTATTTTTAACCTTGGATCAATGGGAGTTATACAAGTGTTGCAATTTTCAAGATTAAAACGTTTAAGTATTGCTGCAATGTACCTTTCCTAGCATATCTTCATAATTGCATTTTCTCTATCGTACTTTATTTCCAATCCTAAGAAGATTGTTAATTCTCCCTTATCCTTAACCTCAAATTCTTTCATCAGTTCTCTTTTATATTCGTTTATGATTGTTAAATCTGGTCCTGATAGTATTATATCGTCAACGTACAATAATAAATAGAGGATATTTTCATTTTTCATATCTTTTATATATAAACAATAATCTGTTTCGGATCTATTAAAGCCCAATTTCATCAAAGATTCGTTGATTTTGTTGTTCCAGCATTTACTAGACTGTTTCAAGCCGTAGAGTGATTTTTTTAATTTTAAAACATAGCCATCCCCGCATTCTACTCCTTCTGGTGGATAAATGTAAACGGTTTCTTCGAGATATCCATTTAGAAATGCAGTTCTTACATCTAACTGCTCAAAATAATACATATTTTGAGTTCCTACTGATAACAACGTTCTGATGGTCGACATTCTTGCTACTGGAGAATATATTTGGTCATATTGAAATGATTCCTTTTGCGCAAAACCCCTCACTACAAGTCTGGCTTTATATTTGTCTTGTACTTTTTTTTCATATGACTTCATAGCAAATACCCATCTTGTACCTAAGACTTCTGCCTTTTCTGGCATCTTCACCTCCTCCCATGTATTATTCCTCTCTATCGAATCTATTTCCTTCTCCATTGCTTCAATACACATTCTCTTGTCGTCTCTTTTATCTATTTCCTCTATTACTTCTGGAACACTTTCAACATACGATATTGCGTCGAACGCCATATATAATTCATAATCTGCATATCTCTCTCGTATTTTAACATCCCTTTTTGGTTTTGTATTATATCGTTGATTTCCATTTGTTTCATGACCTTCATCGTCTTTTATTGTGTCAAACTTTACTTTTCCTTGTTCTACAACTTCTTTTATGTTTGATACATTTTCTTTAGTTATTTCTTCATCCAAGTCTATCTTCACCATTTTTCTTTTGTAATAAAATTCATCTTCATTAAATACTATATCTCTTGCGACGATGATCTTCTGTTTTTCTATATCCCAATGTCTATACCCAGTCGTTGTATATCCTATCATTATACTTCTTCCCGTTTTTTGATCAAATTTATCACGAAATTGTTGTGGTATATGTACGTATGCGCTACATCCAAATATTCTCATGTGCTTTAAATTCGGTTTTTTTCCATTCCAGATTTCAGCAGGTGTCTTATCTTCCATACAGTTATGTGGAGACCTATTTATAATATACGCTGCTGCTCTTACTGCTTCGTTCCAAAATTGTTTTGGCATAGCTGCTTCTTGTATCATCGCTCTCGCCTTTTCTAATATTGCCCTATTTTACCGTTCTGACTTTCCATTTTGTTCTGGTGTATAGGGTGATGTAAAATCAATCACAGTACCGTTATTCTTACAAAAATCTTTAAATCTTCCTGATATGTGTTCCCCACCATTATCACACCTTAAGACAGCAACTCTGCAGTTAAATTTAGTTTGTACTGCATTGACATATTCTTGAAAACGTTCAAAAACATCACTTTTATTTTTAATAGGATAAACATAAACAAAACTCGAATAATCGTCTATAAAGGTTACGAAAAATCTTTCATCATCATGACTTACAGACTTTATGGGACCTACAAAAGACTTAGTTCTCATACCAAAATTCAATCGTGTCATTTTCACTTCAACACAGGATTCGCAAAAATCAATTTTATTCAATTTCAAATCTCCTATTCCATTTACCATATTCTTACTTATCATTTTATTCAAATTTGTATTACACATATGTCCTAATCTTTTGTGCCACAATTTAAAATTTTTATCTTCAATTTCTACACTCATACATTCATTTAAATTTACATCAAATAATATTTCATACAATACATTCCTCTTACCTACTCCTATTAGATGTTTATCTTTCTACAATAATACCTTACCCTGCTCAAATACTACTTTTATGTCTGCTTTTTCTAAACGCTTTACAGATAACAAATTTTTTCGCAAATTTGGAACAAAAAATACGTTTCTGATTGTACATTCAACTGACTTTTCATGAACATAACTTACTACTTTTATATTTCCAACACCAACTGCTTCCATGAAGTTATTATTCTTCGCTACAGAAATTTTGATTGGCTCGTTTAAACACACTAAATCAAAGAAATATGACATGTCATTAACTAAATGATTTGTACATCCTGAGTCAACACAAAACAAATTACTTTTTGTACTTACATGAGCATCTTGCACTGTATTATTTAAATCACTCATAAAACAGATACCATCACCATCAGCTTCTTGTGTTTGTACCAAATTGCCTTGTTGATTTTCCATACTTCTCCCATAATTGTGATGTCCACCGTTGTCATATCTTTTGTAACTACCACGACCTCTAAATCTTCCATTGAAACCTCTTGTGTAACTGTTCTGATTGAAACTCCCATTTCCACGTATTCCACTTGTACGACCTCGAAATTGACCTCTCGGAATGTGCCGGTTCTTACAATATTTCTTGAAATGTCCTTTTTGACCACATAAATAACAATTTCCTTCTTTGTTTGTTGCAACAAATGCTGCTGGTTTAACATTTTCTCTGCCTTTATTTCCATCATCACTACTTGTAGCTCTTCTTCTGTCGATTTCACTCCTTAATCTATTTTTTGCCATTTCAAAGGTTAAATTCTCCACACCTTCTAATATTGTAATAACCGTTTCTAAAGTTGGAGGCATCGCTAGCAATAACGTACACACAATGTCTTCTTCCTTTAATTCTGCACCTGTCACTTTCAATTGTCGAACTGTTTCCTCAAATTCAGATAAGAAGCCTTCTAATTCATTCACATTTTGTAATTTTATCGTCATTAATTTCTTTCTTAAAACCATTTGTGCCGGAATTCCTTTTTTTTCATAACGTTCTTCCAAACTTTTCCACATGCTGTAAGCTGTGCTTTTATCTCTAACCAAATCAATTTGACTATCATGTAAACATTGAACTATGTGTGATTTACACCTGTTATCCACATTTCTTGCTTGCTAATTTTTTTCTTCATCATTGTAATCGGTTTCAACAAATTCATTTCTTATACTTTCTAATACATCCTTTTCTTGAAATAAAACGTTCATTCTAAATTTTCATGTGTGGTAATTATGTGCGTTAAGTAGTTCAATATTAAAATTATTTTTGTTTAAATTTTCAGAAGCCATTTTTTCCTTTTTTTATTATTTTAAAAATCTCGCGTTTTCTGGGTCCATATCCTCTAGTTATTATAGCAGGTTTCTTGTATTGTTATTGACTAAAATATGCAACATGAATGTATAACTCCCATTGATCCAAGGTTAAAAATAACCGCAAACGAAAAAAACGAAATAGAGAAGAAACCAACAAAACAGTTAATCGGCTGTCTAATGTATTTGATGCTGGGATCACGACCAGACATAAGTTTTTCAGTAAATTATTACAGTAGATTTCAAGAAATAAATTCAAATGAGGTATGGAATGGATTAAAAAGGTTATTACGTTACAGTAAAGGTACGTCACATATGGGTTTAAAATTTAAAAGAAGTAAGAATATGCAACCAATTACATGTTATGTAGATTCAGATTGGGCTGGAGATTTGTATGACAGGAAATCCACAACAGGATATATAGTGCAAATTTTTGGAAACAGTGTAGCTTGGGTAACAAAACGACAAAACTGTATAGCGCTTTCAAGTACGGAAGCAGAGTTGATTGCGTTATGTTCAGCTACTTGTGAATGTTTATTCATTAAGAAACTATTAAATGATATGCATATTGATGTCTCAAGATTTAGGGTTTTCGAAGACAATCAAGGCTGTATTGCATTAATAAGAAATCCAGAAAGTAATAAGAGGGTGAAACACATTGATTTGAAGTTTAAATTTGTCTGCGATGCTGTTACGAACAAGATCATGGTATTGGAATTTATAGACTCCAAGTTTCAGTTGGCTGATATGTTTACAAAAGGGCAATGCAAAAATCAGTTATATTCAAATAGACTAGGAATAGGTTTAGAATAAGAGAGGGCTGAGAAATATAAAGTAGATTATAAGTTACTTTTGTTTGCTTTACATATTTGTAGGTATATTGAATTAGTTGTCTTAGGTAAAGCATTAAGAGAGGGTGTTGTGGAAATAATGATTTCCCTTGTATATAAAGATAACTAAGGTAGGTTGGTAAGAGTGAAAGATCTAAGATGAGTAGAATAAGATGTCAGTTTGTGGTTTTATTTTTATTATAAGGAATAATGGTAAATTATGTATTATATCAACTAGTGGATGAATAAATTAAGTCACAAGTTCATGTTGCATATTTTAGTCAATAACAATACAAGAAACCTGCTATAATAACTAGAGAAAGAAGTGTGTATCAGCACTAAAAGCATTGACGAAATTTTTCGTAAGTCGAGGGGTGCAATTAAACAAAAAAAAAATTAAAAAATAATAACCGACCAGCGGAGTCGGTGTCGCACAGAACGAATAATTAGTCACTTAAGGGCCATTGCCGCACAGCAGAGTGGTAGTTCGATTTCAGTACGTATTCAACCTGTTAAATTTTCAGCGAGATAAACGTGATTTTGAATAGCGTTTCTTTATTTAATGCGTTTGATAGATTTTATTGTTCTAACGTATTAAAAATGAAAGTTGAAATACGTTTTAAATTTGTACAAGGATTTTCTTAATGACGAGGGCCTTGCGTTGGCGGTGTGTGTATAAACATAGTAACACGCGTTTGATGTATGGATTATTAAGGAAGTTCAACAACTACTTCTTTTGAACAACTGTTAACTTTTTTACTACAACAAAAAATTGTATTAGCACACCTTTAAACCCAAAATCGTTATAATTCAATGTAAAACAGTTATGAAATGTTACATTTATAACGAGAACTAGATTATTTATATCTGCAAGTTTGCGAGATTAAAAAAAATAATTATTAAGTTCATATATAACATAATTTCCGTTGATAGATATCAAATATACTGGCTCTGTTTACCATTTTTATGTTTTGGTATTAGAAAGAAATAAAATAAACTTATCTCTTTCTTGTGAACAATGGTTATTTGAAAATACTTAAAGCGCAATAAAATTATAAAAGGGCGTATTTACATACGTAAATTCAAGTTTGACTAGAAAAATTTTATCTCTAAGCTGATACACGTGGATTTACGTAACTTAAAAAATCAATATTTATAATTTTCCTACAAATTTATGCAAAATGTACGTAAACAATTTTTGGTAAATTATTAGATAGGTATGAAATTATACAGAATGTTTTATTTAAGGGCACTCCGAACGCCATTTAAACTCAATGCACATAACTTGTGTACTGTTTAAGATATTGTTCCAATTTTTTTTTATTTTAAAGATTAGCCCTTTATTTAGTTCCACACTAATTATGGTTTTACAAGTACAAACAAAATTTATAAGTTTATTAAAAAAAATTTTTTTTTTTTTTGATAATTTGCTTTACAATCTGTCTAAAGACATTTAGTAAATTTGTTGGCCACTATATTACCCTAGAACGATAACCTTATTTACATATACGTTAAAGATAGCCATGGCAAAAATTACGAGTCGCCATTTTGGTGACAAATGAAACTTATATGATTCGGTTTTAATCGGTAAAAAATACACAAGCTCATAGAATAAGCTTTATTAAACAGATTTACTCATAAATATCTGTAATTATTTTATATTTGTAGGACAATTGACACAAAATGTTGCACGATGTTCTAAGCAATATGGTCGTCGGCAACTGTTGCAAAAATTAGTCATTCGTCTTTTTTTTCGCAGGACAAATGGAATGGGAAGTGCAGGTGTCCCTTGTGCCCCCTGAATAGATGTGGGTAAATGATTTTTAATTATTTCACGAACTGATGATTGCAAAGTTTTTATCTTCAGACGTTCTTCCATCCAGGGCTTAACAAATTTTGGTGTAGTTCTTTTATGAAAAGTCTCCTGTTCATTGGTTTCAGTCCTTTCTTAACTGTATTCTGGTAATATATCACATAGGAATTGACACTAACCATATTTAACATACCATAAAAAATACAGAGTGGCCAACGTTTAGTTTTTCTGTTGGCGCTCATATGGCTACACATTTGATCAAAAGTGTCCAATGCGCTTTTAGTGGAGTTGTAAGACTGGATCATTTATGCTATTCCGGGAGTACCTTCGCTATTCGAACTCGTATGCATAGTGGATAAAATCAGTACATTTTTGTTAGGCTTAGCCTTGTAAAACCAGAGATTCATTTCACTCAAAGCAGTGTTTTGCATCACCAACTGGACGTTTCCTAAGGCTCAGCATCTCCGGAGGTATCTCCCGCTTATTTAATCGAAGGGTACCAAGCAGTGTTAGGTTGTATGGATCTTTTAGTAAGTCATCTGTCAATTTTATTGACGTAAACCAATTGACCAGGGTTACGTTCCTATTCGCATTATGTATCGTTTTAGTTAAAGTTTTCACAAAATATTCCCCTAGTGGCATACCATTAGTTTGGGTTAATTTTCCCAAGTATGGGGCCGCATCTATCATATATTTAGTCACGTCACAAACCATAACAATTTTAAGTCCATACTTAGCAAGTTTATTGGGTATAAACATACGAAATGGCCAACGTCCTCAGAAATCTATTAACTGTTCGTCAATGGTGACATATGTTCCAGGCTTATATAAATCACTACAATGTTGTATAAATTCATTCCATATGTCACGAATGGCTGCAAATGCATCTGACTGTTTTCGTTGGTTTCTAGTCTTCTTATCATCGAATCTCAAACAATTTATTAAGACACGAAATCTAACTTCACTCATAGCTGTTTTATAATTAGAACCACAGAGATTATCATCGAATAACTCCGCAGTTGGTAAATGATTGTTTTTCATAGCTGCCGCAAAATATAATAGGCCTATAAGCGCCTTTATTTCAGTAGCATCATTGAATCTGTTATAAATAATTTAAATGCACTAAGGGGCGTGAATGCTGTTTTAGCGGCATTCTTTGGAGCTGGCATTATATGGATTATATTTCTCTTGGGTGTTCTAGTTACTTTCTTCGCCACTGTTGACCAGCGATGACCATTTTTCCCCTTGAGGCTAACCTGAGGTATTGATTGTGTTTTTTGGTTACGGCACCCCTACGGATAGTAGTGTTGTCTGTAATAGCATCATCTGCACCTATGATATCTGTTATCGCGTCAGAAGCATGAGGAGATATGCTACTTGTTTCAAACTGTTCTTCATTGTCTATTGTAGACATCTCTCTTTCATTTGTATTAGTCACCTTTGCAATTTTCTTGTGTTGTTTTGAAGTACTATTTGATTTTGTTCGTGTTCTTTTCTTACTTGGACCCGGTTCATCATCAAAGCTGTCGTCCTCTTCATCTGATACTACATAGTCTGATTCTGAATCTTCAATATCCATAATGTCCTCATTTTCACTGCCACTTTCGCCACTTTCTGCATCACTCAATCCTTCCCGATACACTTTATCTATTACATTTTGCAGTTCCTTTGCTGTCAGCGGCCTATTGTCTATCCACTTTCCCGCCATACTAAATTTAACCCGCACTTTACTATTTCTACATACTCACAAAAAGTTACAGTAACGGCAACCCTCGTAAAAATTACGATCACTTACTTAGAAAAGCCAATTTTTAAGAACGCGAGGTCGAGTTTAAGTTTACAACCGTACTCATCAATGGCAACAGTGAAACTGACTAGAAGCTCAACTCTGATTTCCGACCAACTACGTCACAGCACGAATTAATCGGAGTCGCAGCCGTAAAATTTACGATGGATACCATTCTAGGGTTAAGGAAGTAACACGCTAGAAGTGATCCACTGGTTACTTCTTTAAACAACTAATACAATTTTAACTTATGCAAATAACATAATTGCAACGAACAGTATAGAATAATAGATGAACAAGTCTGAGATATGGAATTGCTATTCAAATCAATGTGGTAGGTCAGAGAGTTTGAACCTTTTAATCCGTCGTGGGTTGTGGTCTTCATCGAACAAACATTCTGCAAGTCTGTTTGGATGCGTACAATTCTGTTACGATATCTTGCACTAAATTGTTTCAGTGACAGTGACAGTATTTACAGCAAGGTCATTAATAATAACATTGTTTGGCACGCATCAAGGGGCGTCGGTCATGCTTCTTAACACTTTTGATTGAAATATTTTTAGGATGTTAATGCTTGAGGTACAAGCTGTTCCCCATAGTTGAACCCCATAAGTCCACACCGGCTTTCTAACGGTTTTATAAAGGAGGATTCTGTTTTCTATTAATAGACGTGAATGCCTAGTAACCAGTGCATTTTGCGAACTTGTAGGCCAAGTTGCATTCTTTTCTTCCAGATATGTTCTCTCCATGTTAGCCTTCTGTGTAAGTGGAATTCTAGATGTTTGGCTGTGTTAGCATCGGAGAACAGGTTTCCCATCTTAGTGCGAAAGTTACGTGAACTGATTTGGAATTATATATTTTAATGCGCCATTTCTTTGGACAAGTCTGGAGTTGTGTAAGTACAATTGGAGAAGTTGAGATGCTACAGCTGGGCTAGGATGGGATGCGAGTATGGCTGTATCGTTGGCAAACGTTGCTAGCATCGTTTGGTTAGTAATTGGTAAACCTGACGTGTACATAATATATAGTATGGGTCCAAGGACACTTTCTAGGGGAACTCCAGAATTTATTTGGTACAAGCGCGTCATGGTTTCACCATATTTAACTTGAAAATGTCTATTAGCAAGATACGATCGTAGTAAAAGATAAATATCGGGTAGTAGTTTATTTTTAATGTTGTAAAGCAATCCGACAGGCCACACGAATTTTTGGGTTACGTCTAGAAATGTTGCAGAGCAGTATATTTTTTGCTCAAAGATGTGATTGTGTCTGTTACACGTTGAATCTGCTCTGTTGTGGCATGATGTTCACGAAATCCAAATTGATTTTATGGTATCAATTTGTGTTCAGATTTTATCGGTCTTATTCTTTTGAAAAAGAGTTTCTCAAAACCCCTTCATAGAACCGGTAATAAGCTTATCGGCCTGTATGAGGTGATCTCTTCCTTGGGTTTTCCTGGTTTAGGAATTAAAATAATTGTGGCTACTTTCCATTGATCAAGAAACTGCCCCAATCTTACTACAGTATTGAATAGGTAGGTGATAAATCTAAAGAATGCTTTCTGGTAGTTCTTTCAGCAGTTTGACCGTAATTAATTCATAACCAGGAGCTTTTCTGGGGTTTAAGTTTTTCAAGATTGCCCTCCTGACTTCCTTAATTTTAAATTTTTTGCATGACATGCTGATTTGGAAGGGAACTTGAAATTGCTGTTGTATTTCATTTTCTTCTTCTATGGCAATTTCAGATTCAAATGGTGTAAATAAATACCTTTGACAAGTGTGTTGCAAATGCTGTCGCTTTTTCGGCATTATTTCTGACCCATTTATTACCTTCAATGCGTATGGGTGAAGCGTGTTGTTGGGGCTGTTTTAGTTTTCTGGTGGCTTTCCAGATAGAGTGCTCAGCACGATTGAATTGTATGATATTTGGTGATCTTGTGATTTACCATAGTCTTCGTAGCCTTCTCTTTTGGGCTATATTCTTTTTTACTGAACATTCTGAGCTGGAAATATGCTGCTTATGCTTAAGAGTAGCTTTCCAAGCAGCATTATGTAATACTGCATTTAGATGTTCCACTGCGTTCTTCATTTCTTCTTCTGTTTTCAGAGGAAGATGTAATTGTATTGCTTCGTCGCAAAGGTCTCTGAATAGGTCCCAATTCGTGTGTTTGTTACTGAATGACGGTGGTTTCTCTTTAATGATGTTATTGTGAGATATTCGATGTGTTTACTGTAATGGTATTTGGCGCGTATTTTCCAATTGTTTCTTCCTTAGAGTAGGTAAACACAGGCACATTTCAATAATTTTTAATATGTTGTCTGGTATATCTTCACTCTCGAAGTGGTTAAATAGCTCTACCCATTGTTTGTCAATAGAAACAAAAACTTTTTTCCATTCTTTTATGTTTTCAACTTCTTTCAAAAAGTTCCGAATCATCTATATGAATATCAGGGTATTATTTTTGAAAAACAGTTAATGAGTTTCCACCATCTGACCACAGATGTTCTTTTTTTAGCAATATCCAACGAAACGCTTGCGAATCTTCAAAGTGTAGCGTCAATTTATCCAAATAGGCTATACAAGTAGCATAAAACATGGTCACTGATGTTTTAAATTGAGTTACAGTTAGATCTTCTTCATCATTTACTAAAGCTACTAGCATAGTGTTAACTTGAGTTGGAAAAAAGACTTCATTTCTCGTTCTATAAATTGTTGCATTAAATTTAATAGAATCATGTATACTTCTACCAATGAAGATTTTTTAGATTCCACTTGCAGAAGACATTTATGAAATATAGAAACTTATGAGTGAAGAAACCATAGCCAAACTTCAAAAAAATTGTGTTTAAAACTATTAAGAATCAATGTGGGACGTTTTTTCTTAAGAGAGAAAGTAACTCTGGAACGGTTTGAACATTTTAATATTCTTCCTATCGAAGGTAGTAACCCTAACCATATGGTTTTACTGTATCTCAACAGTTATTGGTAATCAACATTTACAAAATCACAAAATTCTGTTCAGACAAGCAGTCTGCTGATGTTTGAATGCAGTTACGAAGGATATGAACAGCACAGTTCATCCCAACTAAAGGTCTTTTAAGTAACTGCTGAATTTTATGAAAGACGTTATTTTGGTCCTGTCTTGATGCTCCTCCAAAATTGCAATTTGTGTTGTCAGCGTACATTGCCACTACTTGTGTTGTTAATTCGTATTTGTCAACCGTTTTAATAATATGTTCGGATATAATATCTGAAGTTTCACCTGGGGAACACCTTGAACTCCGATTTGAACAATCGATATAGGTTATTACAAAATTGACCGTTCCAAGATAATTTTCTGTGAACTTAATATTTTTTTTTATAAAATGTTACATAAAATACTTTCAAATTTGGTTCTAGTACATGCAAATTTTTGTTGGAAGCAATTTTTTATTATGAAAATGTTACTAGTGCACTCCTTAGAACGAAAGGACTAGTTGTGGATCACGTTGTGGTATGACCAAGTATATTCAATCGCAGCTAGCTTTTGTTCTTCATTTCCAAATGTGTATTTACGAAAAAAAGGCGACACTTTGCTACTACTAGAAGCAGCAATATCTGCCTTTTTATGCTACAAGCAGGAATATGTGCCTTTTTATGCTTAAGTGGGGATATGTGTTGAATAATATCCGCCTTTCCAAATATCTGTTAACTGTACACTTTCTTTTTGCCCTAGATACACACGACAACATAACAATTATTTATTTAAAAATAGTTATTTATTAACGCTTAACCTTAACTAACGAATTATTTACACTATATTAATTTACACGCACTGGTATACTTATTTTCCACACATACAAGACACCGTCGAAGCAAATTCTCTTCTCGCTAAACTTGATATTTATTTAAGTCGACCAAAGTGCTGGAAAAGACTTGTAAATTGTAGAATTTGTGATGTCATCCAATTGGTCTTATCTGAATGCCGCGCTATCTTTTTCGTACTTTCTAGACTTTGATTTATTCCTTCTAAACAATGAAACATCAGAAACGGGACAAAAATGGGACTTTTTTAATTTAGGCGAACGATATAGCGGAAGCTTATTATTTTTGTGACTGGATGCCTTACTCGCTCGCTCGTCCGTCCATGATTTTCTTGTTTGCGCTCAAACTTGATGACATTGAGATATGAGACTGAAACGTTCACAGTATATGCTTTATTACAAAATAAAGTTTGGTAGTTCTATTCGGCCAGATATCCCGATAAATGTCGAAAATATGCGCAAAAAGTTGTCTCAAACAAGCTCGTCAGTATTTTCGTAACAATGCGAGATACGTAAATACTTTATTAAAATAAGTTGCAGAGTAGATAGAGATAAATAGCTTATTGTACACTCTTTTTCTATAAAGCTTCCGTTTTCGGAGATATTTAAACATTAATTTCGATGAGGTCGCTCAAAAGTGGATTCACTCGATAACCCACAGATCAATTTTGTGCCATATTGAGCTGAATATCACCTAAAATATATATTTATACACCAATTTCGTTGGGGTCGCGGCCAAATGAATTCATTCGATGACCAAGGGCTAAGTTTTGTATCCCATCAGTGTTTGTATAAATTTGGACTTTGCGCAAAATCGATATTGATACGCCATTTCGTTGGCGTCGCGACAAAATAGATTTCTGATCAAGATTTGGGATTTGTGTTGACTGTTGCCTAAAATCTACATGTATACACAAATTTCGTTGAGGTTGTGGTAAATTTAATTTACTCTGCGATCAAGAGCCACATTCCGTAATCTATATGTGTTGGTCAGCATTGGGCTCAATTTTGGCCAATATATATATATATATATATATATATATATATATATATATATATATATATATATATATATATATATATATAATTGATTAATTGACTTTTATTTAAAATTACTAATAGTAAAATATTGGTTTAGAAGTGAAACACTACACAAATTCTATGAAGTTTCAATTCCGGTTGGAATCTTCATCAGGGTTTAATTATATGTATTAACTTTATCTGACAATGTTTTATCGAAAATTTTAAATTAGGTGACTTGAATTTTGTCAAAAAAGTGATCATAACATATTGGTAGGTTTTCTAAATCTTTTTTACTGCAAATACTATTTTTATTAATTTTGATATAGAGCGTTTCTAACAAATATCTTTTCTTGTAATCATTTTCTATGTCCAAAATGTTTGTTTCGTTATAATTAAAATTATGCTTAAAATTTATAACATATCTTGCCTACGCAGTCCTATTAGGTTTAACTCGTACATCTGATTTATGTTGTATGATTCTATTTTTTAAAGTCTGTAAGGAAGTGCCAATGTACTTGATGTTATAATTTTCACAAGGAATTTGGTATATCGTATTATAAATAGTTAATAATTCTTTTTCTAGTTTACATTTTAATTCTGAATGTAAAATTCTATCTTTGTTTTGGCGTAAAAGTGTTGGTTTTATGTTAAATTTTGCAAGGCGTTTAAACCTTAATGATTTTTTGTTTGTAAATGGAATGGGTACATAATTAATTTCGTTAATAGCGTTTGTTTTATTTTTAAAACTATTATAGAAAGAGTTTACTTGTTGCTTAATTAAATTTAAAATTAATGATTTAGGGTAATTATTTTTTATTTAAAAATACTGTTTGCAATAATATTACATTTCATATTTAAAGGATGATTAGAATGATAATTCAAATATCGCCAACTACGAGTTTTTTTCTGAAACCAATCAATCGAAAAAGAATTATTATCATTACGAGTAATTTTGGTATCTAAAAAAGAGATTGAATGATTATGTTCAAATCCTATTGTGAATTTTAAACGGGAATCAAAATCATTAAAAATGTTAAGTAGTTCTTCTATGTCATCTGTTAATAATATGTCATCTACATATCGGTAATAAAATGAAGGTTCAAAAGATCAAAACTTAATTCTTCTAAGAATTCCATTACCAAATTAGCTACAGTTGCTGATATAGGAGAACCCATCGCACATCAAATTTTTATTGATAAATTTCATAAATTGTTTTTGGTTCAATTTATATATAATTTTATATATATTATATTATATATATATATATATATATATATATATATATATATATATGGTGTCAATCTTCTACAACTCACCCCTCAGACTACAGCCTCTCCACCTCAATTTTTTTTAATTGGACTACCACATGGGTAATACATCATTAGAAAGCTCTTTAAAAATGCTATTCATCAGTACCAAACAAAATGTTAATTAACCGATTATTTTATAAATAATACGAAAAACAGTATTTAAATCAATTTACTCAAATTAATTGATTTAAATGTCAAATTAGGTACTATAAAATACTTATCTTTTTTGGGGTTTTTTAATGGTGTACTTTAAATTATACAATCTAAACGTTTCGATAACACTTACAGTTATCTTCGTCATTAGTAATGTTTGTTAAAAATTGTTAAAGATGTAGTAAACAATTTTGTCAAATTTGAAAAATTAAAACATAAACATAAGCCTGCTATTAATATAACAGTTTGGGAAACATGAATCCAACTATAAAATTTTTAGTAAAGAATAACAAGGTCATAAAAATTAAATATTATTAAACTGCCTCAAAGATAACAAACCAGAACACTCTCTACGACGAAAGCTAATAATGAAATTTGTCAGCCAAAAAACACATTTAACAAAATTTAATCGAGTTATGATGTAAGTGTAAAGTTGTGAAAAACGTCAATTTTAAATTGATAGAAGCATTCACAAATCCAAACATTACATCAAATAAAATAACCCAGTTAAATCTAACAAAGAGATATATTTATCAATAATTGGAAGTGTTATTAACAATGAAAAGCACAATGCAGAACGTTATTTGCAATTTTTAATTTTAATTTAATTCCAACTACTTATGTTAAATTATAGTGCTGTGGTAATTTAACATATAATTGGTAAAGCATTTGCTTCAAGGTCTAGGAAAAACACAGCAAAAAACCTAGACATACCAAAAGTTAAAATTAAAATCAAAATTAAGGCGTATCATTATGCTTTTTTTAATTATAAGATGCCAAAACCTATTTAAACGGAGATTTTCTTCTTGTCTATTAAAATTATTCGGGTGTTTATATATTTCAATAGCTTCACGTTGCAAACGAACATAATAATGAGTTTGTCTTGACAATATTTCCATATTGTCAAATGTTCTTTAAATATGGTATTAGGACTATTTTTAAACCTACAAGAAAAATTAAAGAACATTTAAGATCACCTAAAGATGTGTCAAACCCTTTGTCATCTTCCGGAGTGTATAAGTTATCTTGTTCATGTGGAAAAGTATACATCGGGACCACAAAATGTAGCTTTGACGCAAAGAACATATGAGATTTTGTAGATTGGGTCAACCATAGAGGTCTGCTGTGGCTGACCATGCCCTGAATAATCTAAATCATGACATTCAAGTGTTATCGAAACGTTTAGATTGTATAATTTAAAGTACACCATTAAAAAATCCCAAAAAAGATAAGTATTTTATTATGAGTGTTAATGATGAAAGTTTACATTTTCATAAATTAGGTACTATTTTCCTAAAACAGCTTATCTTTACAAATAGGTAGTCAAAATGAACAGAAAAACTCGACAATAACCCATGGAGAATTATACATTCATGTTAAGCATCACTGAATCTAATCTAGATTAGATGCTCAAAATGACTTCCATTACTCTCAAGGCAATAATAAAGTCTATTCTTAAATTCATATCGTGCATTTTCAAAGGTTTGTCTTCAAATTCGTTGCGCAGATTTGCAATCGACTGGGGTTGAGTTTTGTAAACCACAAATTTTAAGTGACCCAATAAGAAGAAATCTAATGGAGTCAAGTTTGGATACCGGGGTGGCCATTCCACTGGTTATCTTCTACTAATCCACTGATGTGCATAATTGTACCCTAAGAGCTTCTAATACGTAGTGTACAATGTGGAGGTCTTGTTGAAAATGTCACAAATTGCCATTCAAAACTAGTTCATGATCTTAATTTTTTACAATCTTTTTGAAGCAGTGATTTGATTTCATATTAGTGGCGTAAAAACTTTTTTCTGCTTTTTTCAACAAAATAATCGATTAATTAACATGATATGTCACACATGGCGTAGTACAATTTAAAAAATAGGAGTGAGATGGCTAGAACCTAAGGGGTGGGTTGCAGAAGATTGCCCTGCGGGACATAGTGGTTCCCCCTCTATCTTCTAGAAACAGTTTCGAGAAATATTACTTATCTGTTATAGTTTCGAAGATATGAGGTCTGGTAAGTTTTCAAATTGACACTCGATATATTTCCGCAGTATTATATGTGCCCATAAACTCGCGTTCTTTCTCCTCATAGCCCATTTTGATAAGTTGACGTTTCGGTAGAATCGAATCTACCATTTTCAAGTCACTTTACTTCTGCTTCTCGTGATTCGAATTGAACTGCGGTTTTATATATATATATATATATATATATATATATATATATATAGTTTTAGCATTAAAAATAGGGTTATTAGACTATTTCACTCTAATTACCAACAAAATGGTCTTAAGACACTCAGACAAACTTTACTAGAAAATTCATTTCCGAGGCATTTTATTAATAAACTACTTTTTAAAACATCTTACCAAACTAATATTAACCAAACCAATGCCCACTTTTCTATTGAAAGCCTACCGGACACGTATAATATATTTTTTGGTTCATTACCTTATATACTTCATCTTACCACTCAGATACTTAAAGTAGAAAAAGGATTGACCCATGCGAACATTGCTACTAGAACGCTAAATCCATTCGCAACTTATATTCCAAAATCAATTCTCCTTTAACATTGTTTGAAAATTCTAACATTGTTTATTCTATTCCGTGTAAAGGATGCTGTAAAAAATACATAGAGCAAACTTCACGTAGCTTGTTAGGTAGGATCACATCACATAAAAGTGATTGTAAAAGAAAAATATCAACGTGTGGCCTAGCTGAACATGTAGCCCAACAGCATCATGAGATGAATTACAATGAAACAGTTATTTTATGCAAAGAAAAAAACTTAACCAAACGCCTTTTTTTACAAATGGTTCACATCAGTGCTAATAGTGATGGTTTAAATAAAAGTTCAGATATCGATAAACTTAATAGTATATTCAGTTACATTCTTTCATTCGAAAGAAATGGACAAAATTCTAGTGATAATTAAGTATTTTTCAATTTATATTGTTATTAAATTTATTTATTTTACTTTTTTGATTGTTTAGTGTCGTTAATTTTAAAATTAAATTGATAAATTATTGCATTACTTATCCTACTCATTTTAACAAATTTTGATTTCATACTTTAGCATTGTATTCTTTTTTTTAAATTTTAATTTTAATTTTAACTTTATATTTTCCTCTTATCTAAGTGTTAATCGTACATTATTGACAATTTTTGTTTTTGTAGTATCGGATAGTTTCGGGCAACTTTGCATATGCTGTCACATTTTATGTTAATCGTCACTGTATAAGTAACCTTTTTTGAATGTTTTATTTTTTAAGTGACAAATTTTAATGTGTGTGTGTGTGTGTGTTTAACTTTAATTAGTGACTCACGTTAGGTAGGTGTTTATTTATATTTATAGTTATGCAAGCATAATTGTTCATTCTAATTTTAGTGCCTTGATAATGGAATAAATTAATTCCGAAAGCTCGGCTTAGTAACAAAGAATTTTTTCTTTCCTAGGCTATTTACTATTGACCGCAACCTCAATTACTATTTACTCATTTAAATTAATTCAGTCAAGATTACCCGTCTATATATATATATATATATATATATATATATATATATATATATATATATATATATATATATATATCGATAAAGACGATTTTTATATTCTGAATTATTTTAATTCGCCAATAAGGAAGGTTTATTTAATGGCTTTACCGGTGAAGAAGACTTAAGACTATATTTCGCAAACTGGCTATTTTGAAAATTACTAATAACTTTTTTATTGATTACAACGCCATCTTTCTGAATAATTTAAAAATCAACCACAATATTGATTGCAATGCCATGTAGGTAGTGATTTAATTTTAAATTATAAAGATAAGAAGGATATTATTAATTATATCGGTATAATTTTGAAACTTCATTACAGCGACATCTATTAGTTTAGCTTGATCACAATACTATCTCGCGATGCAGTTCTCTTTTATTAGAAATGGTATAATAAAAAGATGCTTTCTTGATCCCAAATTATTTCGCACTTTACCTAGTTACATACTGCCTTTAGTCTTTCCACGTAATGATTTTGTATACCAAAGAATTCTTGATTCTGAGTCTCATAGTATAATTAAAAAGAGAGAACAGTTTGATGCGAGGGTTAATTAAATTAATTAACGGTCTGATTTGTAAAATTAAATTTAATCGCAGCTTTTGTTATATTCCCGGTTTAATTAAAATACGCACAGACGAACAGACATGCAGGTATGCACGCACATACACCCTCACACGCAGGCCGACGAATCCACACACGCACGCACTCAACCACACACACACACACACACACACACACACACACACACACACGCAGGCAACTCAACACACGCAACACAACTCACATACACACACACATCCACCCACATACACCCATCCACCCACACACACCCCTCCCCCACACTCACACAAATATGCACACACATACACACGCTGACACTCCGACACTCGGACTCACCCACGTACTTGCATTGCCACACGCGCACACACACACACACACACACACACACGCGCGCGCGCGCGGATATGGACGCGCACAAACGCGCGAATTGCGGACACGCACACACGCAGTCACGTGGACCCAGCGACACGCGTTTAACAATATGTTGTTATATTTTTTAGCTTTTAAATTTATTTTCAGAAAAAGCTTAGGTCCTTATTTAACAGTATGTCTATTAAAACAATACTATCAGTTTGAGAAAGAAGTAATTTTGCAAAAATTGAAACCGCTTTAGATTGGGGCATAAGAACGAGAACATAACAGCTGCGGTTACATTAACAAGTGAGGGAGAACGGAAATTAGCCGAAGGAAACTGGAAATAATAAAAATAATAAAAAATGTGAGGTATGAAAATATGAAAGATCTTTACTACCAGCAACCGTCTGCAAACGATATTGTTGTTCAGCAACAAGATAGTAATACCGAAGCGGAAAATGTTTTAGAAAATATTGCGTTTGAGTTTGAGGTGAGATTCAGCTTCAATAAAGAAATGCAAAGAGTAAAACAGATCATTTTCAAATAGATATTTCACTAAGAAAATTAAAAACGGCCAATTACTGGAAAGATTTTAGTTATGTTACATAATGGTAGGGATTTGATCTGACCTGAAGACTGTATTCTAAAACCCCTTGTCAGTACACAACTGAATTTTGTCATTTGAAACACAGAGAATTTAATGAACATAAGTTGACGTAAAAAAAGAATACGTCTGTTTTAGGTCTAAAACGGATTATTGAAGTGGTAACATTTTTGAGTATAAGAGGATTATCATTCCGAAAAGGGTAAGGCAGGGTTGCTGTTTGTTTCCTATTCTTTTTAATTTATATATAGTAGACATGATTGTGAAAAGCTGGGAAAATGATTATGAGTATTAAAATAGGAGGAAGGAATATTGTAAACATAAGGTTTGCAAACGACATGAAAGTATTTCTGAAAATGAAAAAGAGCTAGAAGAAATGTTGAAACATCTAGGGGAGCTGAAAACCGGGTACGGAGCAAGAATAAATAACATAAAAAATTAAAGTAATGAAAGTGGGAGTAGATCAAATTAAGGTTACAGTGGATGGAGAGAGGCTAAGACAGGTATCTAGGAACGGAATTAACGCAAGGATGGAAATGTGGAAGAGAAATAAAGACGTGTATAGCAATGGCAAAGGACGTGTTCAATGTGAAGGTCAAGATCTTGAGCAGTAAGGTGGACATATGCTTGAGAAAAAGGCTGGTGACCTGCGTCGTTTGCAGTGTCATTCTGTACAGGTGTGAGGCCTAAACATTGCAAAACAGGGAACAGGAAAGCATAGAGGCGTTTGAGGTGTGGGTGTGGAGAATAATGCTAAAAATCAAGCGGTCAGACAGAGGTTTTAAGCAGAACTGAAGAAGAGCGCAGGTTGTTAAAAGTAGCGTCACAGAGAAAGGGTAAATGGTTGGGGCATGTTGTAAAGATGAACTACCTAGTAAAAGACGTAATGGAGGTGGTGGTTAACGGACAGCTGAAAAGGAGAAGACAAACAAGGAAAATGATTGACTACTTGTAGGAGGGAGATGAATATGTAAGTGTGAAGAAGAGACTTCAACATAGAAGGCACTGGAGAAGATCAACTAACCATTAAGAATCTGCAGTAATGCAGGCCCCATGATGATGACATAATAGTAATTTTATGAGTGCTCTGGAATTGTTTGCAGATTCGACCCATCCATTCACGAACATATTGAACAACGAGAACCTCGACCAAAACCGACAATATACACTTATCAAAAACAGTATATGAGGAAAATTATGGACGAACAAATAAAAAAATTATTATAACTCACATAAATAACGACGACACAAAGTACTATTCAATGGTAATGAATTCAACACCAGATCTGGCCAACTTGCTATTGTACTACGATATTGTTTTCGGGGAAAAGTATATGAAAGATGTGTCTTATTCATTATAACTAGTAGTGACACTGGCTTATGTTTAGTTAATTCTCTACAAGACTTTTTAGAAACAAAGAGACTGTTACTAGATAATTATTGGCGACAGTCTTTCGACAACGCTGCTAATATCGCCGGCGCCCTTAACCTAGTTGGTGAACAATCGGTTAAGGTTGCAATTGAAAGTGTGAACCTTTTTGGAGTAGTGGAAAAAATATGTTTCTTTTTTGCTTCGACTAAATTTTGAAATAAAACTAAAATTTATGTTAAAAAGTTTAAGCCAGACCAGATGGTCGTGTCACTATGATGTCAGAGTTTTAAAAATAATTATAATATGAGGGAGGGAGGGAGAGAGGTGGGGTGGAGAGAGAGAGAGAGAGCGCGCGCGATAGAGAGAGAGAGAGAGAGAGAGAGAGTAAAATTTTCATATAAATCAGCAGTGAAAGTCACAGAAAAAAAAATTAAAAAGACATGCTAAACTTTGCGTTGGATAAGTTAAATTATGGATATTCAATTTTTTAATAGATTTGCCAGACAATTTATTTGGAAAACATCGATCTGGAAAGCGTTATGTGATAATATTGATTATTCAGATGACGTAGACGGATATTTAATGTATTCGTTCAATTAAAGTCTTACTATTACAGTCATATACCTCTTGCCGTGATATGTTTAAGCAAATTTATTAAAAAAGACTTGTGGGTGTTTTCCCAAATTGATATTCTATCTTACAGATTTTTAACGCTGTGAAGCCCAGAGTTCTCTTTCTCCAGGATGTCGTATATGGAAAACAAATATAGGACAATAGTGTCGAATAATAGACTAAATTATTTATCATCTCTTTCCATAAATTGTGATTTAACCAAGGAGTTACAATACGTGAGCAAATAAATGAATTTGCGGCGTAAAAATGCCGAAAAGTTGGTTTTTAATTTATGTAACTTAACAACTTCTGTTTATTTATTAATTTAATATCATGTTTTGCTTAAATTTTTTTCTGACTTAAAAATTTATTGTTTTGAGTATTTATTCGTACAAAAAAGAGTTTCCAATACCGTCTTACATTTTTTCTTATAGATTATGTTAAACATGTAGTGTCCCCACGTACCCTATCTTTTAAAGTGTAATTTGAACGTATTCGCAATAATGTAAATTCAAGAACAAAGCAATCGCTAAGGGATGTATCTGACTTTACTGACAATAATGCTACTATTACTCAAATTAATTGCTTGCCTTACATTGACTTTCCTGGCAATAATTAAAACGTTAGAATTTATTTACAAGTCTGATATGTAATTACTCGCAAACCTTAAATCCGATCTAAAGAATTGGCCGTCTAGTGGTAGCTACGCCGTGTTATGCGAATGAAATAGGCTTGGATGCAGTTAAGTGTTTCATCATGCGGAACAGGTAAACAGTGAATTAACGAGCTTTGCGCAATGATGGTTCAACCCGCTAATTTACTAAGTTGGAAAAGAACCACCAAGAAAACCCAATTTATTAATAAATAAGTAATTGCACAAGTACATTAATTAAGCAACTAACAAAAAAACAATGAAATGGTTCAATATATAACAAACCACCATTAGATCAGGTTAAAGTGCGTAAAAAATTGTAACATTAAGGAACAAAAAAAGAAAAAGCAGTTTAGCTACACATAAACACAATAAAAAAAAACAAACAGTGTAGTCACACCCACAATTGTGTCATAAATAAATCAGAATAAAAATTGTAATACCAAGCATGTGACCCTGTACAACCAATCATGCAGGTCTTTAAGTAAATAAGCAAATAAGAAAATAATAAGGCAGATTACGGTACGTATAAAATCCAACAAAGCAGTAAAATTACACAGGTGAAATGAGGTAACTGCAATGCAGTGTCACTACACTTAGACAAGAACAAAAAAATAGGCAAGGAATTTACACATACACAATTGTATAGTGAATAATAGAAACACAAAATACATACGTACAATTACAATAAATTAGATATAAAGAGAAAGTAGTTAGTAGACAAACAATTCTAAATAAATAGACTGAATTAAAAGACACAAAAAAACTCATTAAAACAAAGCCTTGCAAGGGTAAGGTGCAAATAAATCACAACAAATTGACCGGTACACAAGCTTTAGTGACTGCATTAGAAAACACAACATCCCTTTCTTGGATTACACATTAATCTATACAAAACAATAAGAACAGTAAAGATGGAATTGGAGGTGTTTTAAGGTCATCTGGACCTGTGTCTGTAAACCCTAGTCACGTTTATATCGAATTAACGGAGGTCTATCGTACCACTTCTGTTTACGCCTTACTACCTCTACACAAATATTGATAAACAGTAAAAAATTCCAAGTCATATTAGCAATAAGGAGGGACGCGGTACTCTCTAATCGCGGAGTCCTTTTATTTTAACAGATTACAACTTGATGAGCCTGCTCGCGTAATTAAATAGATACTTCTTGCAAGGCAATGATCGATTTTTAATAGGTTACGGTAGGCTTGTTGACTTGTTTGCTGCGAGATTTAATTTATATTAAAATCCCTACTTACGTTTGAATATTATAATACTTCAATTAACCACTTATTCACCGATATTTAACGGTTTAAGATACGCCGTTTAAACCCAAGACGTTAACGATTATTTATAGATATAGTGTTTACACGCCCGCTTATTAAAACCCGAATATTTAGTTTAGTAAAATAAAAAAAAACAAATTCGCGGTTTTAGTTTTACAAAAATGTACACACTCAAATATTTATAGCCTAACCGGTTTACAGTGAGGGTTTGTAATTAAACAATCCGATCGATCCGGCTGAATCAAAACTCCAACTGCAACTGCCGTTTTTACTCTCCAAATTTACCCCCGTTTTTAAAAGTTATAGAAAAACAAAAAATATTACGTGGGTATATTTTCAATATTTACTACTACAAGAAGTATTAATTTTAAAATATGCATTCGTCCGTAACAAACTTTATCGGTCTCGAATTTCCTAATGCCAAACAAAGTTGTCTTTTGATTTGCGGTATGTTCCGACGTAATTAATTATTAAACTAGTGACGTTTTACACCAAGAAAGTGCGTATACAAATTTTCAACGATTCGTTACTCTCCTTCGGTAAAGGCTGTTTCGAACGTACACCTGTTTTCTACCCTAACACATGTTTTTCTTTTTCTTTTCAACCCTTATTCAAATATCAGTTTCATACATTCATACATTTCTTACATAAAATACATAAAGAAACTATCCCGAAAAATATTATGAAATCACGACTTATTGTCAAGATATTAAAAAAAACCATTAATTATCTTTTCTTTCGCGGGAACAATTACTATTTGAAAATGTTTATTACAATAAAAAAAAATTCTCGGTCGGCTACCTACAAATATTTTTTTGATAACATGGCGATTAATTTGCTTAATTATATAGACCGCCAAATAATGTTAGTACAGAGCCGCGAAGATTCACGGTCCGTCCCCAGACACACGGATACGCGAACATACAGTGCAGCTTACAAATTGCATGTACTACTGGAGTAAGAGGGCCTGCAGTATCTAGGTAATTAAATTGATTACTTTTTAAAATACAGATTTAAAAAATGTGTACAATTTTTTGGTAAAATGTGATCTTTTGTGAAGCTAAATTAGATTTGTATTAATTATATTATTTTTTAAGAACCACACAATGGGGTTGTGTTTTTGTGTATCATTTTAGTTGTATAATTTCGGAAACATTGAACTGTTATATATTTTGACAAAATCAGCTAAATATTATCCTTTCTTAAAATACAGGCTACAAACATAATTGGGAATTAAACCTACGGTATTCGCAGACCAGTGACGAACTCCACTGAACTACCCTAGTCGTGTCCTAATACATAATCTTAAAGCTGTAGATTAGAACCAAGCACAGGCGTACAGATAATCAACTGCCTGGAAGTAATACACTTTCTTTCAAGTGCAATACAAAGCAGATAAATGCAGTCAGGAATTTTAATTTATGATTTGAATTTTTAATTACATCAGTATAACTAATTACATCCTAATAATGACGATGAAATTTTTAATTACATAAGTATAACGGATCACATCCTGATTACAACGAAAAAGTTGCCTTAAGAATCCACATCTGCCACAACTTGTTCGATTAATATATTAATCGTATTTTACGACGTATTTAAGTTATGTGTGACCTATGTTGCCTAGTAACGTACAATGTATTTTTTCTCTGTGCAGTTACTAGATAACAATTAATATTATGTGTTAGATCCATTTTTTAACAAATTTTTGTGATTTGTGTGTAAGCTTGTAATTATACTTATCTACTAAATGTTTATTACGTGTAACTTTAGCTACGTAAAGCTAGAAGTACATAATAAACTCATTTTTTAGATGTACTGCTAACTTCACAAAATGCGGGATTATGTATGTTGTTTTGAGCCGTAATCAATTTGTCAGAAATTCACACCGTTCTAAAATTATCGCATATTTTAGATATACTGCTAACTTCATAACTTTTTGACGGCACAAAAGGTTCATGCACGTTGTTTTGTGCTGAAATGGTGCCGTAATCAGTTTGTCAACAAACATACCGTTCCAGTGATCGCATTTTTTATATGTACTGTTAACTTCACAACTAGTACAGTCAGTTTTACTGGAAATACACTAGAAGGTACGACTAATTTTGCACAAAATAATTTCTTTTCTTTTCGGTAGTGTATAACTTCTTTATAAACATACTAATAGTCTCCCCTCTTACTGCGGCGGAACATGTAAAGAATGACCGCAATTTTAAAATTATTATTTCTGTTCGGTATTCAAGAATACAAATTTTGATGCAATTTTTAACGCAATATGTTAAATAGTAACTGCGATAACCAAATTTGAAGTTCCTCTTCTTCTGGAAAATGCATTTTTTTCAGATTAATGATGCAGTTATCAATTTTTCGAATCACATAAAAAAAAGTCTGTCAGTTCAATCTTGTGTAAAATGTCAACACCTTATTGTCTGGGGAAATTAATACCTTTTTTCTTAATTGAGCGTCGAACAATTCGACAAGGTAGGTTAGGACGTAGCACCTAGGTATGTGAAATAAATAAAAAACCTGGATCACATTTTTCGCGTATATTAGGTATAAGTCGTTAGTAAAACGTCATTGATTTTCATAATCAAAATTATAGCCAAACGTCGATATTTCTACACTTTTTTCATGGTCTTATGCCTCGCTTAATACTATTATACTGATATATCTCGTCAACGGTACTTATATATTGCGAAGTGCCGAATTCACTGGCGTGCTTTTCTGGGGGGTGCGGTTTTTGAGTAATAATATAAACTTGCATGTTTTTAAATGGGAGTTATAGTTGTCTTGGCAACCATCAGCTGCAGTTCTTTCTTAGTTTTTCAAAAATATAAATATAGACATTCCTGAAAAACATATTCCAAATATTTTATTTCACAAGAAGGTGCCTAGTCTATAATGCTGTGGCAGTGAGAAATTACTTAGAAAACTGTTTCCCAAATCGGTGGATTGCAACATTCAAACAACCCCATAGGAAGAAATCCAGTATTGACAGATCCGGAGGTCGTGACGACCATAACACCGAATCCAACGATTTGGGAAACGGTTTTCTAATAACAAAGATATCTTTAAAAACCAACTACAACAACGAAATCGAGACACACTGTACATAATCGGCACAAAACTCGGGACCCTGTGCTGCAATTCGTTTGTTAGTAATAAATGCCGTTCCAAGTATCGCATATTTTAGATGTACCTACTGTACTGCTAACTTTACAAAGTTTTCACGGCACAAAGTACGGGACCATGCGCGTTGTTTCGTGTCTGTGTTGTCCCGAAATGTATCATAATCAGTTTGTCAGTAATCCAGACCATATAGGACCCCCCCGCCCACTCACTCTGACGAAACATTAATAAAACTGGCCGCCATTTTGAAAGTGTAGAGTATTTTTTATTCAGTATTAAAAAGTGATGCTATCTTGAATAAAATATGTTAAATTCGTTTGAATGGCCTATTTTTCAAAAGGTGAAAAGTGTGGAACATAAAATGTCGGTTTCATATGTTTAAATTGCAATTAAAATGTATATTTATTTATTTTCGTCTAATTATACCTCAAAATCTTCATCAACTGACAAATTCTGAAAATTCATTCCTATATTTGACCGAACACTTCAAACCCACTTTTGTGTATCACTACCCGATCAATTCTTACTGCAAAACAAGACTCATAACATCTGTAGGAAAAGCATCTTCATCCATGGCTATAGGAACTAATCCAATTTTTTTCTAACCCTATTCCAGTGGATTCAAACTATTTTCTAACTACTCTTGAATCTGAAACAAAAACATTGCAATGCCATTTATCCTATAGAAGTACTCAATTATCTGAAAATAAAGAATCCAATCCGAAATTAGATGCCAAAGTTTGCTTTGAAATAAATTTATTACAGTATATAAATCGACGTTCATTCAAATTTGTATCACAATTTCTTCAATTGGGTTTCAAGTTCCTTTAACCTTTCAGTAGGCGCGCGCGGACTGTGAGTCCGCGCTCGTGAATTATTGTACGTATTTCGGGTAAACTCGGTCACTTTGCTTTGTGGCTCTTTCTAGCTTCCTAAATATGCCAATATGTTATTAGTACGCAGTGACAATTCTAAGTAGTATCACTTGCCCGAGATAGCTTGTTGTGGATTGTGAGTCCGCGCGCGCCCTTTTGTGTTAAATTTTTGACGGATCTATCTTTTTAATCAAAAAGGTGAGTTTTGGTTAATTAAATATAATATATAATTTTTTTGTGCTGTTTTGTAATTTAAAAAAAGTACAATGATTTAAATATTGGCGGAATATCATTCCGCACGCGCCCCCTTTATGTCTCTATATATAGGAGTGATTTTTTTTAGACAGTATGTCGCATGAACCATATGAACGCGAGCAGAAGCGACTGGGGAAATTGATGCTGGAGTGCTTCTCAGAAGACGAAATTAAAGAGGAAGATTTAGACGATAAAGACTACTTAAATGAACTTGATGATTTGGAAGAACGAAGTGACAGCGATACGTAACAAGAATTAGATGAGAGAGACGACGTCACCTGGCAAGAAGAATCCGAGCAAGATGATGAAGAAAAGAAGAGAAAGAGAAAAAGTGAACTAACTTATACTGGCAAAGATGGTACAAAGTGGAACGTTTTGCCATGTTCTAACTCAAACAAAAGAACGAAAAGTGCCAACATCGTAAAACAATTACCTGGAACCTAAACGAACCACAAGAGACTTGAAGACACCTTTAGAAATATGGAACTTTTTTTCAATAATGAAATGTTGCACATAATTGTAGAATATACAAACAAATATATTAATTCCCTTTCTGAAGGTTACACCCGACAGAGAGATATAAGACCCTCAAACATAATTGAAATACGGGCCCTAATTGGACTTCTTTATATATCTGGAACATACAAAGCAAATCATCTTAATTTGGAAGATTTATGGATGAGCACTGGTAGAGGTATTGAGATTTTTCGACTCACAATGTCAATAAAACGATTTAAGCTCCTTTTGAGATGTCTTAGATTTGATGGCAAGGATACTCGTGAAAACAGAAAGCGTTTTGATAAACTAGCAGCAATTCGGGAATTTTTTGACCCGTTCATAAAAAAACTGTAAAAATGGTTATAGCTTATCTGCTTTCATAATTATTGACGAAAAATTGAAGGCCGTCAGGGGAAAGTGCTTATTTCGTCAGTATATACCCAGTAAACCGAATAAATACGGAATTAAAATATTTGCATTATGCGATGCCAAAATGTTTTATACCTCTAATTTGGAAGTATATGCCGGACGCCAACCTGAAGGACCCTTTTTCGTAGAAAATTCTGGGCAGGCCATTGTTGAGAGATGAAATCGGCCAATTCATGATACAGGACGAAACATAACTTTAGATAACTGGTTTATGTGCATACCATTAGTTGACAGTTTTATAAAGAATTATAAACTAACTGTAATAGGAACTTTAAAGAAAAACAAAAGGGAACCTGCTGAACTGCTTCAGGTAAATCGACCTGAAAGATCTACTATATTTGCCTTTAGAGAAAACTGTACTCTTGTATCTTATTGTCCAAATAAAAAAAAAGTTGTGTTATTAGCTTCTAGTATGCATTCTGATAATGCGATTGATGCTGAAACTGGGGACAAATATAAACCAGAAATACTAACAGACTATAATAAGACCATAGGAGGGGTAGGCGTTGTGGACAAGTTATGTGCAACATACAACTGTGCCAGGACAACACGAAGATGGCCGATGGTAGTTTTTTACGCTTGTCTAAATGTCGGTGGCATAAATACCCATGTAGTTAGTTGTGCAAATACTAGTGATGACATTGTACGACGCAAGTTTTTGCAAAATCTTGGGTTTTCATTGCTGGAAGACCACTTGCACGAAAGAGCAACAATTGTCAATTTACCCAAAAATTTGAAATTGAGAATTACGGAAGTATGTGGTATCAAAGAACCTGAACAAGGAAACTCCAGGAAAACTGATGAATATCCTGAAAAAGGTAGATGCTTTTACTGCGATCGAAAAAGAAATCGTGCATCAGGATACTTGTTAACTTGCTTTTTTTGCAGATTTTTGATAAAATTATAACCATTCTGTACTAAGGTAAGGTTTATTTTTTAGCAAAGAGGTAAAAACGTTTTGGGGTCGTGTCACTCCCAAACATAGCGTACAAAAATAATTCGCATTCCTTGTTTAAATCTAGCTTTTTTGAAGTTTTTTGGTATTTGTTAGTCTATCCTTTTTTCTTGTTACATGTCCAAACCGCAATAGGCGTCATGCAGGCTTACCGAAGTAAGCAGGTTGTCAACCCAGCTACAGTGGAAATGGGCGGGATCGATATAAGGAGTAAAATGATTGAAAGGTAGTTTTAAGCTTACACTTACCGTAAATCTACAACTCACAATGCTCAGTTCAGGAAAATCTGTCTCTAGGTGCCACCACAATCTTAAATTTTGCTAAAATAAATAGTCTTAGGCGGGATGTTAAATTAATCCTATCTGACTGTGGAAGACAGGATTACATCCTACTCAGTAAAACCATTCACCATTCAAGTTCACTCACACTTCAAAAGAAATTTATCCAAAAGCTTAAGAAAATTTTGAAAGCACGGGTCGTCGTAAACTTATTGAACACACCCCGTACTATATGAAAATTCCGTCATAAAACGTTAATTTGAAT
This sequence comes from Vesta saturnalis, assembly GCA_036346205.1. Lineage (NCBI taxonomy): Eukaryota > Metazoa > Arthropoda > Insecta > Coleoptera > Lampyridae > Vesta > Vesta saturnalis. Next base: position 3,904,932 of record JARFJB010000454.1, on the reverse strand, counting down.
ACTTTTTAAGTGTCCCTCCTATACCTATAAATTTATATTTCTGTTATAAAACTCTGAATTAAATGATATTCTCAATTTAGAAAAAAATCAAAATAAAAAGGCCGGTTTAATAATTTTTATCTCAACAAAATATTCGTTTGTAGCTGAAAATTTGAAAATAGTGCTTTCATCATAAATAATATCTATATTTTATTAATACTTTATCTTTAAAAATCGTATTTGGACATTCATCAATAGGTTTAAAGTTTAAAGTTTAATACTATAATTCTATAATTTATGCTTAATAAAAATACTCTGTTAGTAGTGTTCTGTATTTGCAAAATAGTTAAAATAAAATGTTGTAATCGATCTGGCTCATAAAGGAATTTCAAATCGATCATTAGGCTCAAAAATATTCACAGATTAATTTCAATTATCAATAGATGTAACCCGTTAGGTAAATTTACACAGGTTAATCCATTTTATATGAGCTGACACAAATAAACACCAAAGTAAATTAAATACTGGATATATATTGACCAATTTGCAATTGTAAATATGAACAAACACTGCTCCGAAAAGCACCACAACACTAACTCATAGATTAAAAATTCCCCCAAAATCTTAATACTAAACACATCAAAATGGATAAAGTTCGATTATCCCTTTTACTTACAATGAACAATTATTAACCCAACAAGCAAAAATGAATCTAAAAGATAATCGCACTTGTATCTGTTAAATACAACTTAAAACTAGTTCTTATATTTTATGTTAATTAGTCCTTTATCCGTGATATAGTGAAGTCAAAATGGTGTGCTTTCAGTAATCCTATTTAAATTTGCAAACACACTTGCACAATACACAGAGACAACCGTGTTCGCTAATACAGACTGTACACTCGCGAGCGCAGTGTCTGTCATTCACTCGCGTATTTCACATGTGCTCTTTGCTTTATTTTAAGGTTTGCTCTTCAACGTAAACGTTTTAAAACAATAATTGTTTCCACATACATATTAAAATTATTAGTTGCTTTATACAATCGATTTTATTTTACTAACGATTGTACACATGTACTTCATTCAATGTCAATGATGATCACCAATGTGTTAACTAAATTTACAAACTTTTAATTCGGTTACTTAAAGGGTTACTTTCTTTTTATTTATTATTGAAATAACTATTCTTTTCTTCACCTCACAATTAAACTATTTATTTATGAATGTCTATATATGATTTATCCCCTTTAAGGCTATTGCAGTCGCTTATCTATGCGTACTGCTGAAACTATAATTTTCACAAATAAAAAACTGACCATTTTGTCCCCTCAAAAACCACCGCACGCGCGATCTTTACTTAAGCTCTGACCGAATTTTACTTCGTCTAATCACAAAACCATTACTTTGTTTTCCTAATAATAAATTAAAGTTGCGCTATAACTTTAAAAAGGCTGATTATGATCAGTTGTATAATGCTTTTCTGTTAGTAGATTGGTAATTTTTAGATAATGTTAAAGTTGTGAATATTTCTCGTGCTAAATTTTATGATGTCCTGTATTCATTATTTGAAGCATATATTCCAATGTGTTCTTATTAGTCATTCAGTCAACCGAAATTAAAAACATTCAACGTAAGACCAAATATTTTTTCACTTTAAAATGTACGGGATCTATCCCATTAGCGGCACTAATCATACAACTTTTATCTACGTTTCTCTTCTTGTCACTGGATTCTAGGAGAATCATGAATGGTATCACGTTTCTCTACAGTCTAATACATAATCATATTGAGCCTTGTTACAGCAACCTATTCCCTACGTTCAATATTTTTAGGAAATAATCATCTCTTTGTTGTTTGCTTTTTAAAATACCGTTTTATGTCTTGACTACATACTGGCTCCTGATATATGTCAGAGGTATAAGTTTCTATAGGACAGAAGCTTTTTTCCTGTTTCTGCTTCTGGTAAAACTTTGGTATTTGGAATCCACATGAATACAACCATTTTGTTGTTTGCCACCATTTCATTGTAACTTGCTAAAATTTTATTTACTAGGATGTTATCCGAAAAAGCGTGGTTTAGTAATTTGAGTGCTGTAATTGATTCCGTGCGTATGGTAAAAGTCCGTGAAAACCATTTTTTACAAATTGCACAGCTCTCCACAATCCAAAATGTTCTGTATTAAGCGATGATGTTGAAGAATGTAGCGTCCATCTGTACGTCGCGTTGTTTACATGTCTTTCACAAGTTATTGGGATCTTTGAATTTCGTATTGTGTTTTTGTACATAGTGAGTATATGTTCAGATTTTCGGTGTTTAAAACATTTAGTGTTACATATGGGAACTTTGGAAACCCAGGGAGGTGCTGTTCGTTGTTCAAATTTTATTATATTAGGCATGTGTATGTTATCGTTTTCCATAAATTCTTTAAATCGTATTGATGCCGGGCGGTATATGGTGGGCCTACTTTCATATGTGATTTTATCTGAAAAAGTCGTTCTTGTATGGATGGTCGTATGTAATTAAAAGAGACAGTCTTCTGTAGTTTAAAGCATCACATTATAATGAGAGCAGAGGGGTTGTCCGAAATGCCCCAGTAGCTAATCTTAATCCTAGCGCTTGTATAGTGTCAAGCATCTGTAATTTTGTTTTCCTTGCCGATCCATACACAATACAACCGTAGCCCAATTTTGATTAAAATAAGTGTCTTATAGCAGGGTCTGTCTGTCGACTCCCGATCCAATATGCGCCACACTCTTTATAACATTTAGCGATTTCTTAAGTTTAGTCGTCAGTTGATTGAAATGTTCAGTCCAGTACATTTTTCTGTCAAGTATCATTTCTAAGAAATGTATACTCTCTACGAAAGGTATATCAGTGGCATAAAGTTTTAGTGCCGGAGCTTCGTGTGCAATAGTTTTACGTCTTAAGGGATTCCTTCCATTAAACTATTAATTGCAATAATAAATAGGGATACACTCAGAGTGGAACCCTAGGCTATTCCGTTTTACTGCTTAGCTTGGTCAGATATTGTGTTTCCTAGTTTCACCTGAGATGAATTTTCATAACCGTGCCCTTAGTCCCCATTGGAAAACTTGCTTAAGCATGCCGTAATGCCACGTCATCTCGAATGCGTTTTCAATGTCAAAGAAAACCCCTTCATGTTTTTTGGAGGCAACGTTGTCGAGTACATACTGTTCAAGAGAGAAACTAAATTGTCTATCGTAGATTTGCCTTTCCTGAATCCAATTTGGGATTCACATAGGTAGCCCTCATTCTCTAAATTCCCACATAAGTCTATAGCTGATCATTTTTTCTAGAGTTTTACTTAAACACGAAGTAATTGAAATCGGTCGATAATCACTTGGGTTCTGTCTGGCCTTCTCTGGTTTCTTAATAGATATTACCCAAGCCGTTCTCCATTGTTCAAAGTAATATCCAGTTTGCCATATTTTATTGTACAGATCTAGTAGTTTCCATTTCCATAGTTTAGGTAAATTACGAATCATTTCATAATGTACTAAATCTGGTCCTGGAGTGGAGTTTAATACCTCGTGTTCGTCCGAGACATATGTCCTTTATCGGAGATGATAGTTTTATGTATTGTATGTGTTTTCCCGGCAATATTTTTTATCTTTTTCTACATTTCTGAAGGCTGGCTATTGATATTTAAAGTAGACACAGTTTTCCAAAATAACTGCATACTGCTATGTATAATTTTTCAGTTATGGTGGTTACGTCTTGTTCAAGCGTGTTATTTGATAATTAATTTGAGAAGTACTTTTCAGAAGCAAATCGAAATGTGTCCCAATTTGCAGTCTTCATTGCCCATTTTTGTGGACGAATGTACCTTCATACGAAGTTGGCAATTCAATGCATATTGGGAAATTATCACTGAAAATATGTTCGTCTAATAGCTTCCACTAAAATGTAGGGGCAAGATTTGCTGAGATCGAGTGCTGAAAAGGTATTAGATCTACTGTTTAGATACGTTCCCTGTCCGTTGTTTAAAACTAACAGGTCCATTTCATCTATTAATTTTTCAATGATCATTCCTCTGAAATCGGAACTGTTTGATCCCCACAAACAGTTATCAGAGTTAAAATCGCCAACTAAAAGCAAGGGCGTTGACAGTTGGTTACATCTGTTTCTTAGGTCATTTTCATACCAATTTCGATACGGCAGATATATATTACAGATCGTCATTTCTAAGGGGTATTTCATTCGTACTGCAACCACTTGAAGCGTTGTCTGTAATTTTACTAATGTACATGGAACTGGATTTCCTGAACTTCCACTTTTATGTTAATTTCAATTATCCTAAGAAGCTTAAGAATATTTATTTAGGGTCGGAACAGTCAGGTAGTCTCGCCAACCGCTAGTAGACGAGCTCTATATGTGCTGGAGTATCTACAAATGTTCCGTCCCGGTTTGTACCAACTCGCCTAACTGCAATAACTCCTTGTTCTCGGCAGTCTTCCAAAATTTCATCTATTGTAGCATTCAATATGTCTCTATGAAACACAACTCCTCCATTGACATTAAGAGTATCATATAGTACTACATCTACTGGGATATCGCACAATAATCTAATTTTAATACCTTTACCAGATTGGGAATTAGACTTAGTTTCGATTAAAATACCATCTTTAACTTTTTTAATGTTTCTCAACTCACCAACTAATCCAAAAAGACTTTTATTGATTAAAAACGGACTAACTCTAGAAAAGTCGACGTCCACGTTTAAAGAGTTGGACGACTCTGTGTTTAATTGCAAACTATCCATACAATTCCCACTAAAACAGGCACAAAAACAGGTCCACACTACGGCAGTGGTTCCATGCCGTAGCAAGGCTTAACTGATTACAACTAGAAGCAACCAGGTATCTAGAGGGCTCCGTAAGCAAGTAACTTCGCACAGCCATTCATCTCTTGGCACGTATCGCGAACACCTTA
>JARFJB010000454.1:3687500-3895000 GCA_036346205.1 Vesta saturnalis | reverse complement strand
GTAACTAGGGCTGGAACTTAGGGCTGGTCATGGTTTAGAACTGAATTTAGGACTGGATCTTATTGGTCTAAGGATAAGTCTTGAGTTTTTTGGTGGTGGTGCTATCTTAGGGTTATTTCTGATGGTAAAGGTCCTTTTGGTTGTAACCCTAGTTACGGTACAATGTTAGAAATTTAAAAGATTATTATTGGAGAAAACGTTTCTAATAATGATGAAAATAGCAGTTTAAGGATTAATCATACTTGGGGAAATTTGAATGACAGTAAAATTTAATTATAGAACACTTATTTTTATTTAAATTTATTATCCTCAGTGAACTATAAAAAAATTACTGGCATTCCTAATGAAACAAAACATTTTATTAAGTTAATACATTAACAGTTTGTGTTTTCTAAAACCATATTAAAAACATAGTTTACCTGCATTGAAATAATATCTATGTTAAGAATTTGTACGCCTTAATTTTTTAAAGAAACTTAATGCTTAGATAACTGTAATTAAAAATCTGTAAATAAATAAAGGGTTAACACCACACTTACCAGCTCTGTAACGTTTTAAGGCACTGGTGATAGTCACTGCTTTTGTTTGTTGTCAATAAACTTTCTGTGTGAAAACCACCTATAATTAGAATGTAAAATATACAAACAACCTCATTGTCTTTATCCTTAACCAACATGCATTTACCTTTCTCTTAAAATAAATCGGTTTGAAAAAAATTCGTATACGGACACACAAATTGTTTTATAAAACCATATTAAGAATTTGGAATGTTTAAAATATGTAGTAAGAAATTACTGCTCACGTTTTAAATTACCGTGTAATTATATAATTTATTTAATTTAATAGTCTAAAACCAAAATAAATGATTAATATAATTTCTAAAAAATATTATTAGAGTTGATACGCCGTTTTATTTCAAGTAATTGATTTTCAATATATATAAAATGTGTAAGTGGACCTTATTATTTTACTTCTACTTACATAAAATCAACTTATACACGAATTAATAACGACCTCCACTAACTAGATTATAACACAATCGCTATGTAGCGTATTTTTATTTACCTGTACTTATAAACTATTAATGCTCCATTTTTAATAGGGTGATCAACTATCTGAAAAAGGTTTACTGTTAAAGTATACGATGAAGATCGTTTGAAGCAAACCTTGTATTATTCTTATATACGAATGATATTTCAAAAAGTACTAGTATAATTAACATCAAGGTTTATAAATCTACATCCAGACAAGGAAACAGTTTTAAACACAAAGAATTTATCTGTAAGGGGCAGACAATACTATTACATAAGACGTTTTACTAAAACGTGGTTTTTCCTCATTGAGTGGAGTTGTAGTTTGACGTAATCTATTTTATTTTGAAATTTCATGAGAGCATCACCATCATCGAAATTTTGAGATACTACCATCTCATCGTCTTCACCTTGAACGATTATATTGTAACCTATAAAGCAAACTAATAACCCTAATAGTTTATCAGACATTATTACATGGACACGAGGTTAGCTCTAAATTAAATGGTTTCAACCTGCTCTGGGAATGCTGTACACCAAAAACCTTTAAGTCTGCTCGCCGAAGTTGTACCGTATTCACTTTCTTCAATTTTTATCTGCACTCTGTTTCGAAGCTGTAATACGTTTTCTAATACATAAACAGAATCTTCAATACTGTATGTTAGCAGAAAAAACACATTAGCTAGTTAGTTTCACCTCTATATTACTTTACATGCAAGCCTGATCTTATCATAAATAAATACATCTGTCAAAAAAGCTGATTAAACATAACTCCACGGCCAGATATGCAACAACGCCCAATTATAGCTCTTAGTCAACAAATAGGGCCTACAACTACATACAATGCAACCTGCTTTAACGAGGATCAAACGAAAACACGCACGCACCACCCATCTCCACACGCTCACGTACGCTCCGTACGCCCGCACGCTCGCCGACGACGAACGTCGCCCGCACGCTCGCACGTGCACGAACGACGCCGGCCCTCCAACTCCACGCACGTGCGAAGCTCACGTACGCCCGCCGCTCGCACGCACGAACGTACCACGCTCGCACGGCAATCACACGTACGGCGTTCGCAGCCCGTACGACGCCGTAGCCGCCGGCGCCACACACACAAACACACAATCGGCTTCAAACGATCTTCATCGTATACTTTAACAGTAAACCTTTTCAGATAGTTGATCACCCTATTAAAATGGAGCATTAATAGTTTATAAGTACGAGTGTAAAAAAAATACGCTACATAGCGATTGTGTTATAACTAGTTAGTGGAGGTCGTTATTAATTCGTGTATAAGTTGATTTTATGTAAGTAAAGTAACAATAATACAGGTCCACTTACACATTTTATATATATTGAAAACAATTACTTGAAATAAAACGGCGTATCAACTCTAATAATATTTTTAGAAATTATATTAATCATTTATTTTGGTTTTAGACTATTAAATTAAATAGAATTATATAATTACACGGTAATTAGTAAACGTGAACAGTAATTTCTTACTACATATTTTAAACATTCCAAATTTTAATATGGTTTTATAAAAACAATTTGTGTGTCCGTATACGAATATTTTTTCAAACCGATTTATTTTAAGAGAAAGGTAAATGCATGTTGCTGTAAGTGTAATAAAGACAATGAGGGTTTGTTATTTTACATTCTAATTATAGGTGGTTTTCACAATCTAGAAAGTTTAGTTGACAAATAACACAAAAGCAGTGACTATCACTCAGTGCCTTAAAACGTTACAGAGCTGGTAAGTGTGGTGTTAACCCTTTTATTTACAGATTTTTAATTACAGTTAAACTAAGCATTAAGTTTCTTTAAAAATATTAAGGCGTACAACATTCTTGGGACGGATAGATATTATTTCAATGCAGGTAAACTATGTTTTAATATGGTTTTAGAAAACACAAACTGTTAATGTATTAACTTAATAAAATTTTTGTTTCATTAGGAATGCCAGTAATTTTTTTTTGTTCACTGAGGATAATACGCAATTTACAATAAAAATAAGTGTTCTATAATTAAATTTTACTGTCTTCAAATTTCCCCAAGTATGAAATCCTAATACAACTGCTATTTTACATCATTATTAGAAACGTTTTCTCCAATAATAATCTTTATACAATTTCTAACATTGTCCGTGTCAACATCCAGGGTTACAACCAAAAGGACCTTAATACCATCAGAAATAACCCTAAGACCTAGCACCACCACCAAGACCAAACTCTAAGACTTATCCTTAGACCAACCCTAAGATCCAGTCCTAAATTCAGTTCTAAACCATGACCAGCCCTAAGTTGCCCTAGCTCTACAGCCCCCCAAAACAGCTAAAAACCATAAGTTCCAGCCCTAGCTCTACAACAGCCCCACCCCTAAATACAGTTCTAAACAAGACCAGCTCCACCCCTGTCCTCGCGTTAGCAAAAAGCCCTGGCAAAAGGTCCTTAATACAGCCATAAGAAAAAAATAATAAAGGGGTTACGGTCCTTCTTAAGCGGGTAAAAATAATTAGGGTTGAAAACACGGTCTCACACGTGGATGTGCAAAAATTGAAAATAGATGTCCTAACGTAAGCGAGTAAAAATAATTAGGGTTGAAAACACGGTATCACGCGTGGATGTGTAAAAATAAGGGTGGAAAATCCTGTCTCACTGTACGCGTATAAAAATAATTAGGGATAAAATAGGGATGAAAATCCGGTCTCACACGAGGATGTGCAGAAATTAGGGTTGAAAATGCGGTCTCACACGTGGATGTGCAAAATAGGGATGAAAATGCGTCCTACACGTAAGCGTGTAAAAATAATGGAAAATCCGGTCTCACACGTGAGTGTAAAAATAAGGGTTGAAAATCCGGTCCCCACGTAAGCGGGTAAAAATAAGGGTGGAAAAACCGGTCTCCACGTGGGCGGGCTTGTGACGTCAAAATCCAAGATGGGGCCTGTCCCCTTACTACTTATATATATATACCGAGCTGGTAGCGTAGGGTGACACGATCTGCTTAGCATTGGGAGGTAATGGGTTCGAATCCGTTACCGTCTACCTTATGAGGTTTTTCAGGGGTTTCCATAACATGTAGGGCATGGTCACTGCGTATATGCACAGCATGTGCGGCTGTGGCGAATGCTGGGGGTAGTATTTTCCCCTCAGAATCCTAACTCCGTTCGTTCCGATCCTATCCTGACTAACCCATCCTTAATCCCACCATGCATATATACGTAATTATGTTTTATGCTGGGAATCCATGATTGTGAAGGATCAGCTCAGTACCCTCCCCTTTAGGAATGAAAATGGACTTTTTTCTTTATATATATATATATATATATATATATATATATATATAATCTCGTTAGTGGATAAATTTTGATATAGGTAAATGAACCCAAAGGGCTTAGTAGCTGAGATACATGGTGTTGAAATTTTGAAATCAAAATAAAAAATTTGCCATAAATCAAAAACGCCTTTGAATATTTTTTTCAAATTTGGTGACCAATATGCTCTTTAGGAAAGTAATATTTTGACATAAACTAACTTTTGAAAATTTTAACCAGTGGCACGCTATCGGAGTTGGTGGAAACTTGTATTCCCCTATTTTTGACACCACTGGAGAAAATATTTATTTTTACTTTTTTTAAATTCTCCGTTCATTTTTAGTTAAAAAAGTAATAACCTTTTATGAATCTAAAATGAACGGTGTTGTAGAGATTGGGCTCTAAACAAAAGTCTGCAAGTTCTCATCTCAGATAATTAACAAAGTATGATTTGTAGTGTAATTTGCCTGTCGGCGTTTTGATAAACAACTAATATTTGCTTTAATCCATACTATTAATTCGATTTTGAATAACGATTAAGCGTAAATAGTTGAAAAAGAAATACAAGTTACTTATCGGTTTAATTTCTGAGACCAGTTGATGCAATTTAATTAAATAAAAATAAAACTCAGGATAGCGTAAAGGCTATCAAAATTAAATTCAAATAAATGTATTACAACAGTAATAAAATTCACAAGATTACAATAGTTACAATTGTTCAAACTGTAGGCCGTTTACTTGCATGTACGTTCTATACCGTTTTCTCATTGAAAAATGTGTCTTTGAGAATAACTCCGGATTGGACTGAACGTGTTCTGCCGCAGTTTGAATTCTACCTATTAGAACTTCTTCAGTTTCGACGATGCTTTCGTACACTAAGGACTTCATGCAGCCCCAAATAAAAAAGTCGATAGGGTCTAAGTCGGGTGAATTACACTACAAATCATAATTTGTGAACTATATAAGTACTTGCAGATTTTTGTTTAGAAGCAAATCTCTACATCACCGTTAATTTTAGCTTTATAAAAGGTTTATTACTTTTTTAATTAAAAGTGAACGAAGAATTTAAAAAACGTAAAAAAAATATTTTCTGCAGTGGCGTCAAAAATAGGGGAATAAAAGTTTTCACTAATCCCGACAGCGTGGCACTGGTTAATTTTTTCAAAAGTTAGTTTATGTGAAATATTACTTCTTAAAGAGCATATTGATCACCAAGTTTGAAAAAAATAATTAAAAATGTTTTTGATTTAAGGCAAATTTTTAATTTTGATTTCAAAATTTCGACACCCTGTATCTCAGCAACTAAGCCCTTTACGGGTTCATGTACCTATATCAAAATTTATCTATTAACGAAAGCTCTCTGGGTGGAGCGTTGTCTCGATCGATATATATATATATATATATATATATATATATATATATATATATATATATATATATATATATATATATATATATATATATATTATTGACTGAATAGCAACACTGTTTACAGGGTGTTCATTTTTTCAGTTAAATTAGTAGAACATTCATACTGAAATATTCGACTTATTTTAAATGGAACACCCTCTATTTTATACACTTATCGTTTAGGTTACTCAATTACCTTTCAACTCCTATAAGGGTTTCCTATACCTAAACCTTCAAATTTTCAACTTATTTAATAATTTTGGAATTTGTCTGTTCCTGTATCATTTGTAGATTGAAGTATAATCCCAAAATGCCTACTCTTTATGATTTTTGGCTAATGTAACACACTTTCAAATTGAAATGATAGTAACTTTAATTTAAACGTTTATAAAGTTATTTCTACACTATGTACATTAAACTAAAAATCGCAATAGAATTTTATATACACAATCACATATTTTGTCTAATATTTAAAGGAACACTTTCTAAAAGTTCCCAACAGTCTATCTTTAAACATCTAAGGAAATTTTTACCATTTAAATTGCCATCGAAAAAATACAGGCCAATAGCATGATTGCCAACAATTCCACCATACACATTAACACTCTATGGATTGTGATCAACACTATTAAATAAATGTTTATTTTCGGTGTCGTAATCCATTATTATGGAATGTTGACTCGTCGGAGATAATACATTTCCAAAAAAATGTCCATTGTCACTAACTTTCAACTTTTCAAAAACCTTTTTACCGGGATGCACCCGCTCAGGGTATTTTTCTGAGTACACTCTTGAGGCAAGTAAACAATTTTCATAGCATTCACGAATGGTTAAAATTATATCAGTTCTTTCTTGTTGTAAATAAACCATTATTAAATTGAAAATATTTCAACAACTTTCAACAGACTCGGAAAAACACACAATGACAAAAGTCACGCCCAATGTCAGAATTTTAACATTAACAAATGCGTTACCGGCAATTTCCACAGCACACTACAAAACTTACAAGATTAGCCACATTAACATTATTTGTTAATATGTAAATTACAAATATCTCAAATCTATCATTACACATAAGATTGCCACCGAGCTTTCTACTTATTGGTAAAGAAAAATACTGCTACATTAGCAAAAGACATTAAGTAGGCATTTTAGCAGGATATTTCAATCTATAAATGATACAGGAACAGACAAATTCCAAAACTTATTAAATAAGTTGAAAATTTGAAGGTTTAGGTATAGGAAACCCTTATCAACAACAGTAGACCAAATTAGCAACAGAAACAAGGTCTTTAATTCGTCCCCAGAGATAGAAGTCTAAGACAGTAAAATCTGATGACCTGGCTTGCCAAAAAATAGGCTTCCACGTCCTATCCATCTATCAGGGTACGCATCATCTAAAAATTCTCTAACTCTTCTGGAGAAATGCACCGGACACTCACCGTGCTGGAACAACATGGCCCTAAGAATTGCTAGTGGTATATGTTCTAGAAGAAGAGGCAATTCATCCCTGAAAAAATTTAGGTAACGTTCCCCATTAATTGAGATCGAAAATACAGGGTCCAATTATCTGACTATCTAAGATACCACACCATCGACCCTGATGTTGAATCTCTTCCATCCGGCGTGGATTATTCTGACCAATAGTGCATATTGTGACGGTTTACCATACCATCATTTCTAAATGTAGCTTCATCTGACCACAAAATACGTGACAGCAATTGAGGGTCGTCACATATCATATCTAGCAACCGGTTACAATAATCCGACCTTCTATCGTAATCGTGATCATTCAATCTTTGATGTAGTACTACATGATACGGATGTAACCTAAAAGAAATATAACGTCCTAATAAATATCTTTCCAGAATTGTAAAATAAATAAATTAATATGTTACAAGTTAATCATGCCAACAAAGATTATTGTGTCGGTATATTTTGTTTAAGAAACATATATTATACAGATGGAACGGTATCTACTTTTAATTTTACACCTAATTAATTTTCCTGTGTTCTGTCAAAATACGGTGAACGGTGGTTCTGCTTATTCGCAAGTCTCTACCTATTGCTCTGATGCTTAAATGGGGGTTAAATGTCGCGTCTTCTATAAACAGGAAGATTTACATTTCTCGTCGCGGTGTGTGAGTCGACGGAAACGCTACTGTTGAGATGACGTCTTTGGGGATAATGTATTGCATACACCCTAACCGCACTACATTTCTCTTGCATTCAAAATGCGTGCCTATCATGTCAAATGCTTGTAGGTTTGTAATAATCATCTTAGATTTAACTTTTAAAGTAAATTTTATATCGAATTTAATACGTATACATCGCAATGAAACGTAAATGAACGAACTACTATGTTTAATAATTTGACACATGCCTTTTTGTTTTTTTTTCCATGGCCCACTACTTGTTCTGATATATTTCCACTTTAACTTCCTTAACGCCGTTTCCGCGTGACAGTAACAGTAATATTGAAATTATCATTGATATCATTATTTATAGAACAGGAAAGTAAATTTTAGGCAGTTCAAAATTGTTAAAAGTCGTTCAGTAAAACCCGAGTAATCTATATTCAAGGAAAATGCTTACAATTTACACATTTCTTAAGATAGCTCGGGATAAGAAAAAGATATCGACATGAAGTTTTCACCATTCTGTTCCTAATTTGGTCTACTTTTGTAATCCACGATTAAAACTGCATACTCTTATATAATATTTTCCAAAGAAAACTAGATTTAAAGAAATAAATAAATACCACCCTCTAGCGTGCACGTTACTAGGTTGTGTCGAAATTATTGCTCTTACATTAGTGGAAAAAGAGCTGTTTTCAATAAGACTAAGTTTGCAAATACCGATTAAGCAGAACCGGAGATACAGGCGTTTTTTTCATAGTAAGGTTCCCACTCTCCCCCACCTCTTATTCGAAAAGATGGACTGAAACTTGTGAAATCAAATATACGCAGAATTTTTAGAAGTATATAATGATCGTATTTTCAATGCCTCTTAATTAGGCGAAATTTGTAAAATATTTATTTTTTAATTTTTAATTTTCAGTTAGCCCTCTAGCGGCGGTCCTACAATTCTATAAATAATTTCCAGGTTTTTCTCGAGGCCACTTTTCTTATAACATTTTTTTTTCCGGAGCTGTGCTATAACCCATTCTTATTGGGACACCCGGTACATGATATACACGAAAGGAGCTCGCCTTGTTTAATATGGTTGAGGGATCTCAGCTTATTAAGTTTCTGTGATGTAAATTAAAATTACAAAATTAGTTTCCCCTCTTAGGTAATAATAACTGGGGACTAACCCTTTGCACAGTATTTATAAAATGCATACACGCAAAATTAAATTTTTAGGTAGGATCTCAGGTATTTAAGGATTATCCGGATATCGGCTTATATATATATATATATATATATATATATATATATATATATATATATATACAGGGTGTATTTTAAAATCACCGACAAACGAAAACTGAGATTCTATGATCCAAAATAAGAGAAAATTATCATTAACGCTTTTCCGAAAATGCTTCCTAACCGAGATACAGATTGATTAAAAAATATTTTTTTTAAGATTCCTCAAAAACTATAAAAGATATTACACTGAGATTCGGTACACCTAAATGTCTAATTAAGTACAATTAATCAGGTGAGTTTCAGTCAACTGGATCCATCCAGTGGCGTAGAATATGTTAGTTAATCACTTTAAGTAAAAAAAACGCACGTCCCTGCTTTTTTTGAAGAAATATTTTTTTGTTAAATTCAACATTTAATTCTGCAAATAAAATCATACTTAGTTTTTTTTCGATTCGGCACCCGTTTTTGAAATATTTTGCATTAACATTATTATACATTATTCAGTAATAGCCAAATTAGAGATTGCTTTGTATTTGACAGTTACGTATCTTATGTTTGCTAAAATAGTTGCATTTACGCGTGTTTTATAATTCATTGTTTGTGTCTAATTACTGTGAAAAAATGAATTATTCCAAACGAGAACTGGTCGATATGCATTTATGTTATGGTAATACTAATTGCAATGCTCGTACAGCGGCTCGACTTTATGAACAAAGATTTCCAAATAGAAGACATCCACATCATACTACGTTTAGAACCGTTCATCGTAACTTGTTAGCGTATGGAAGTTTAAAAGGAAAGAAAAATTCCGGACGAAATGCTCGTGTACCAGTTGAAATTGAGGAACAAATTTTAGATAGAGTTTATGAAAATTCATCAATAAGTACGCGTAAGTTAGGTTTAGAATTTGGTGTGTCGCATAGCAAGCCTTGGAAAGTTTTACGAGAACAAAATTTACATCCCTTTCACCTACAAAAAGTGCATGCACTATTGCCTGCTGACCATCCTCGTCGAATGAATTTTTGCGAATGGTTTTTAAATAAAAATGCTGAAGATGTACAATTTGTTAGAAACTTTGTAATAATAAATAATGTGTATAACGTAGGTGTAGTATACAAAGTTTTGAAATAATAATAAAGTAAGTTATCCAAAAAATACTAACCTTACACCACTTATAATTGTGCCTTTGGCTCATCGGTAGATTGATAGGGTTGGTTCACTAAAATGATTTGCTTAATTACCACTTACCATTAATAATAAAGAATATAAAAAAATGAAGTTATCTCGGGCGCCAAATTGTCTTTTTTTTAAATTATCGGACAATTAAACCGACTTGACAAAATGTAAAAATAACAATATACAGACTATGTTTATTGAATTAAATGTAATGATAAAATAATGAAGGTCTTAAAATTATTCTTAAAGTACTAAATAAAACACTACATAAATACCTTATAAATTTTTGTACACAAACTTTTCTTTTTGACAACCACTGGTATCTAAATATGAATACGGAGAGGTTAACAGGATGAAGTCATTCTTGCGTCATCATGGTGCAATCTTGACATAATGTTATCAGACACCAAACTGAATTATCTTTAAAAAAATCCGTATAATTTCTTCTTAAAATTTTTAAATCCACTTCTTATTGCATTATTTGGAAGTATCCAATCACAAAAAAATGCGTGCTCAAGATGCAATTACGTTGTAAATTGAAGTAATGATATACGTGTAATTAAAGTAAAAACCTTATTAAAACGTAAAGAAAAAACAAAGAAAAACGTACAGAAAACGTGTTACATTATTAATATTAAAATTCACAACTCCGGCAGCTCTTTTTAATTCACGGCTGACTTGGTCGTGGGTTTGGAGAATGCATTTAAAATAAAATAATTACAACTGGGCACCATAATAACATTTTATTACTTATAAAGAAAATCCCCTAAAATATATTTTTATATGTACATGAAAAAGGGCGATTATGGAAAGATAAGTTAAAGAGCTCGCCGTTATCACACATTCACAAATATGTTTGAATTGATTCAAGGTAACGCTAAATGTAAAATTATTCGGTAATATTTTAGATGTAGTATATTTTATTATCGTGGTACTTATTAAATTAGATTGCCTGTATCAGTTGCTGGTCTGTGGGTCAATAGGAACGGACTCACCAGATGTATCTTAGGTTCAGGAATTTCAGGTTCACCGTTGTTTTCCAGACTTCCAGGTGTTATCGAGTTCAGTAATGCCAATTAATTGCCTATTAATATACATAGAAGACAAAGCAGTCTTTAACTTCAATGTACGTGTTAAGGTGCCTCTATTTTAAATAAGAACACAATTAAATTACTTATTAGTATTGAACAGAATTAACATATATTTACCCTTTTTCTTGGCGGACTGGCTAAATAACAATATATACAACGTCTCGTTGATTTATATGTAATAATCAAATGGTTGACTTTTTTGTATTATAGCCAAACAGAACAATATATTCAACAAAAAAACAAATATTGAAATTTTACGAAGCTTAATAATTTATCGGCAAACTGGTGCTGATCTTCCATTCAAGTTGAGGACAAGATAGCAAGTGTCAATCTTAGCGGAAAGAAATGAATTCTTGCGGAGTGGGAGAACGTTAGCGAAAGGAATGAATGGGGGAGAGAGTGAGATTATAAATGAAATGCGAAAGAGAGAGAAGAAAAAAAGTATAAAATAAATTAAAGTAACTTTTAAATAACAATTATTTGGATTGTTACAAACGCCACCAAATTGATGGCGTTTTTCACATAAATTTAAATAAAATCAAAAAGAAGCAGCTTCATGCTTCGACATTAAAACGGAAGTGAAAATGGAGGATTTCGAAGTAGATGATGAGGTCATGTCTACAAGATATCAGCAGATTAACTTAACGCAGACGCGTTGCTTATAGAATTAAGTCACGATGCATTGCGCAACTCAGAAAACAATTTATGGGAATATACACTATGAAGATATGCAAATTAAGTTGCCTACCTCATACCAATATTGTAAAATAATTAAAATTTTCTTGTATTTAGAACTAAAGGTAGGAAAGATCCTAAATTGAGGTATATTTTATACAACACTAAAAAAGAGCTGTTACAACTTATTGACCACTGATGAGTGTATTTTTTCCCGAAATGGAATAATAAACTTGCATAATTCCCACAAATGGTTAGATGGAAATCAGCATCCAACTGTAGTTACAGCTCACCAACATAGATTTAGCGAAAATATTTGGATAGGTATACTAGACGATCACCGAACCGGACATATCCGTTTTCCTCAAAGACTTACTGGCGAATTCTATTTAAATTTTTTGAGAGAAGATTTGGCAGAATTGTTTAACGACGTACCCTTAGATGTTAGAATGAACATGTATTTCATGCATGATGGTGCACTACCACATTCTACACGAAACGTCAGAGAATTTTTAAATGCATGGTTCTCTGGACGCTGGATTGGACGAGGAAGTGAAGTACCGTGGCCGGCACGATCACCAGATTTAAACCCATTGGATTTTTTTGTGTGGGGGTATCTGAAAACTCGTGTCTATTCTGTTCAAATTGATAATCGAGAGCAACTTTGGAATCTCATACAGATGGCATGCGATGAGATTAGGGTTATGCCACAAATTTTTCAGCGGGTTAGGTTTCATTTGCTAAGAAGAATACAAGCTTGCATTCAAAAGAAAAGAGGACATTTTGAACAAAATGTATAAAAATAATTATTATTTTGTTTTTGATTCTTTCAATATATCTTTAATAATGTACCTAATAATTAACTGTAAAATAAAACAAATTTTGATTTTTATTGAATAATGTGGTCGTTTATGTTAATGCAAAATATTTCAAAAACAGGGTGCCGAATCGAAAAAATCTAAGTATGATTTTATTTGCAGAATTAAATGTTGAATCTATCAAAAAAATATTGCTTCAAAAAAACCAGGGACGTGCGTTTTTTTTTACTTAAAGTGATTAACTTAACATATTCTACGCCACTGGATGGAGCCAGTTGACTCAAACTCACCTGATTAATTGTACTTAATTAGACATTTAGGTGTACCAAATCTCAGTGTAATATCTTTTGTAGTTTTTGAGGAATCTTAAAAAAAATATTTGTTAATCAACCTGTATCTCGGTTAGGAAGCATTTTCGGAAAAGCGTTTATGATAATTTTTGTCTTATTTTGGATCATAGAATCTCCAGTTTTCGTTTGTCTCTGATTTTAAAATACACCCTGTATATATATATATATATATATATATATATATATATATATATATATATATATATATATATATATATATACGCTTTAACATGCCGAGATCCGGATAAACCTTAAATATCTGAGATCCTACTTAAAAAATTTAATTTTGCGTTTATGCATTTTATAAACACTGCAAAGGGTTAGTAGTCCCCAGTTGTTATTGCCTAGTAGGAGGGAAAACTAATTTTGTAATTTTAATCTCCAGTTTTCGTTTGTCGGTGATGTTAAAATACACCCTGTATATACATCTATGTATACTATTTGGTAACTTCTGAAAGCTTAAGACAGTAATGGGTAAGCACCCACAAACGTTATCTGCACACAGGCCCAAGATGTTTAAGTTACGCCATTGAACGTGTATATGCTCACGCACTTCTTTAGGAAATATTTTTTGTCTTAGCTCAATTTTGAATTTTTTAACTGACCACAAATCTTTCCCTTTAGGTGAGAAAGTTAAAAGTACGGAACTGTGAAGCCCTACTAGGTGACTGTTTTAATTCCCAACTGTGCGTCACGATCATTCACCTTTAAAAATATTTTAGAAATTGTTAGCATGAGTTTTAGCATTTCTATAACCAATCAAACACCAATTGTGAGTTCTCTTGAAATAAAGATTGGAGGTGGGTCCACACAAAATTTTTCAGCTTACAATCAAGGCAATTAACCCTTCAAGTTCGTTTCTTGTACAATTATCTTATTAAGATTTTATTCGATTGAATAATCAGTTTAATTGGTGTATAGTTCAATAGCCGGTTCAGTAGCGCGGAAATACTGAAGCGCTAATTGGGGCATGTTATGAAAAACGCATGTGATGCTAATGTAAATATAATCATTACATAATTCTAAAGAACTTAGTATCTGAAATTGTAGGTTTTATGATAAGTGAAGCGAAAAAATATTTGCTACCGAAATCGCTGCCCTGCATTGTAACAAATACCTTTTGCGCAAAGAAACAATTGCACCATTTATTCCTTGGTTAAAACTTTTACACCTACATGTTTGATGTATTATTTATTATACATAGTGAACATATAAATTCTTAAAAAATGTATCATTTGTAGCATAGTAATATGTATAGATAAACTAGAACGCACATTATTGCGAATAAAGTAGTATCCTTAAAGTAGGTAATAAACTTAATGAATAACATGAACACTTCAATATTTAATACTGAAAACTGTTTTGTACTATAAATCAACGCTTAGAATAATCATTCTATAAATATTTGTTCGACCAAACTTGATAAAGTTATCTCTATTTATATAAAAGTCTATACAGTGTTTAAGACTGGCTTTAAAGGATACAAATATAAACACAATCTAATCCGCAGAGAGTGAAACACTGCTTTTCTACGTATTATCTAATTATACCATGACGTTTATAGAAACGAAAGCAAAGCAACGTATTGTGCCTCCAAAATACACTCTTAATACCTTCGCGGGCCATGTTCGCTAGGACCACTCGGTTTGCGCATTCACACCATAATTACACATCAAAATTCCATATTGTCACACTAAACGAGCGCAATCTATACATTTTTTCACACGGCCACCAAATTGTGGAATGCACTACCCAGTTCCCGTTTTCCTCCAAACTTTGACTTAAGCCAATTTAAGGTAGTCATTCATTAACATTTCTCGGCAGCCTAACAATATCCCTAACCCTTCCAGTGTTCCTGAGTGCTTTAGCACTTTAGGCAAATTTTAGCTTGTTCGGGAATACTATAAGTAAAAAAAAATTTCAATCCCACCCCAAAGGGGAGGGCGGGTTGCTCGAGCTTTCCACGCTTTTTCAGTCATAGGCGAAGGATTCCCTGTATACATGTATATATTACGTATATATTCATGGTGGAATTAAGGATGGGTGTAGCCAGGATAGAATCGGAAGGAGCGGAGTTAGGTTTCTGAGGGGGAAGATACTACCCCAGCATTTACCTAAATATGCCGCTATATGTGTATGAAGAAAATCCCCTCAAAAAACCTGATACATGGTAGACGGTAACGGAGATCAAACCCATTACCTCCCGACCGTTAAGCAGGTTGTGTTACCACAGATCCAACTAGCTCCGTATTTATAGAGAGGACTAAAGGAACGAATTCTAAAATTGCGTAATGCTATTTATAGTATTTTAACAAATAATTTAGGTACTTAACGCTTATTTATTTGATATTCATTTACATACAATATAATAAATTTCGCTTTTGGCCATTTAATCCACGATGATGTTTACATGTATCCTCTACAGAGACGTAACCCGGATTTTCACACGGGGAGTGTTCAATCATAGAAAGAATTATAATTGCAAAATCTGTTTTGTATATACAGGCTGTACGATAATTTCATTTACAAACAATATCGCGGTTATATGAAAATGTACACTTTCACCATTTCACCACGTTTATTAAAATACTTATCTTTTTTGGTTTTTTTAACGGTGTATTTGTAGATTAATGTAATACAATCTAAACGTTTTGATAACACTTACAGTTATCTTCGTCAGTAGTAATATCTATTAAAATCGTTAAAGCTGTTGAAAAAATTTTGTGAAATTTGAAAATTAAAGCATAAACATAAACCTGATATTAATATAACAGTTTGATAAACTTATAAAGTCAACTATGGAATATAATTTCCTTCACCAAATTTTCCCTTCATTAATTATTTGTGAATTATCCTGTTTTAATAAAATTTTGCAGAAATCATCAAATAATGAATTTTATATCCCCTCCGACACTCATTTCAAAAACATCTAAAGTTTTCTACGTCAGAGCCCCCCCTGTTCAACAACCAATGGCAGCCCGATCTCAACCACTAGAAGCCGGCCCCGCCTTCCGCGGATCCGCAATAAAAATCGCGATGCGCCACCGAAGAAAGAGAATCCGGTCCGCGCGTCAGCCGCTCTTACTCGCGTTACTTTGTTACGCCGACCTATCGATCTCGGCGTTTGTCATAGTATTCATCTGTTACCGTCGTGCATCATTTGTCGAGATATCTCGAGAACGCCACCTGAAAATCATCTCCATATAACCGAGCTGCTGGTCGTTGTAATCTGAGGTTAAAGGCACGTAAGTTTTTATTGCACAATATTACACAATACCCAGATTGAACAATGTCACACAGGTCTGAAGGCCCGTAGTCATCTTTCATTTCCTCCGTTGCAAAGAAAGGTTCTCGCCTTAATTCTACCAACCCCGGAAGTCTCATTTACACAGCGTAACGGGTTAGTCCCAGATTCTTGTAAACTACCTAACACCAATACGCCACCCAGTGAAAAACTAGAAGCGCCAGAAGCCTGCAGATAACATTACTACCATACGCCGCTTGTAGATCACATCGTGATCCCCTCAGCTCTGTAAAGCCGCTTTGCGTTTACGTCCGGGGGTTTCATATTTAATCCCGCCAAACGTGAGTAACCGCTTAAAGTTAGTTAGTTAGTTAACAACACTTCTTAATAGAAATCCCGTAACCAGATATAATATCCGCTCGCCCACGGCGAGACACCCAGAGTGCTTCTCTAACAACCCTGGTAGCTACTCTTGACGCAATCGAACTCAGAATCGCAAGGAATTACTAAGCGTGCCAGCCGCCCCCACCCAGAATATAATACGAAAGTATTCATTCCATTTAAGAAACGTCCCAGATTCGAGTGACCGGAGAACGGAAGCACCGGAACCAAACCAGGCGTCCCTCCGCAAACTTCTGTAATTTATTACATTTTAGTGTAAAATTATTTTCTTAGATGAAGTGTGCATTATTTACTATGTAAGGAATAGGTTAATATAAATATCAAACCCTTATATGACTATAATTCAGTGTGTACAGTGATCGGCCCAAGTAGAAGTAACGAACCCCACCCCTTTTTATTAATTTAAAATCCGATTGAGGTAGTCTGAGGCAAATTAAAGTAATATAAAGTAAAATCCCTTTCTTCTAAAGAAAGAGCGTTACAACTTTGGCTTTATATGTTTATCAAACTTATATTAATAGTAGGCTTATGTTTATGTTTTAATTTTAAAATTTCCCAAAAATTTTCAATGGGCCATCCTATTGACAACCATGTGTAGCTTACTTATTTTCGTGGTGGCACGCTCATTAATTTTATGTTTTTATCCTAGTGTGCTATTCGCCATATTTAATAAAAGTGCATAATACGAGGTCTGTAAATAAAGTAGTGAGACTAGTTCGATAACAGCTTTTATTGACAATATAATTAGACATGGACTCTATCCCCTTCAAAATAACTCCCTTTCGAAGCCACACAGCGCTTCATCTGGTTTTTCCACTCTTCATAGGAGTGCTGGAATTCATAAACTGGAATATCCGTCGGTTTTTTTTAATGTCTTCTACGGTTCCAAAATGGTGCCCTTTGAGGTGGTTTTTCAATTTAGGTAACAGGAAAAAGTCACATGGGCTCAAGTCAGGACAATAGAGTGATTGAGGAACGACGGGAATGTTTTTGTTTGTCACAAACTCGGTAATTGATAGTGCAGTGTGACAGAGAGCGTCTACAATAAGAGAAAAATTAGAATCACAAGACGTACTGCAAGAGACCACACTATATAAACTAAAGGTCACTCAAGTTGCCATATGCATCTTATCAAGCACAACAAAAGTTGTTTAACCAATCAGCGGTAGTTTTTTTTTTTCAGAAACTTAGGTTGTATGGAAGTCCTACCATCATCTCATTGGTCTACAGCGAGATTAATAATATCCACATTTTTAAAAAAGCAACTTAGGGTAATGATAAAGTAATGAAATAATTTACAGTTAAACTTGGAGTAATTTACTAACTGAGTTTTAATCCATAAACCTTAAATTTACATTCTACAATGGAAACCTTTATAAAAAATTGAAAGTCGAGTAGCGATTAAGATTTCCGTATTTTGCGTAATTATATAAAGCCTACTCGCGAGAGTAATGTGAGAAGTTTATTATTTCAATACCACACTGAGTGAATTTAATAAACTAAATCGACATTACGAGAAATTTCTTCACTTTCTTCTAGTAAAAATATGGCGCAATATTAATTTAACGCGTATTGGAGGTCCCTGATATCGCTTATTGCATTTGACGTAATACCTTGTAGATTTTATGATTGGCCAAATTCAAATTTAGAGGAAAAACGTCATCCCCTACGATGACGAAATTTTAGTATACGAGGAAATCATAGGGTGGGAATAGTCACTCTTCATGTAGTTCTCAGACAGTTTTAAAGGAATCACGGCGTAAATACATTAGCTTAATGTCGAGCTACATATACCTGTGTGGGATAAACTAAATAAACATTATGTGAAAAGTTAAAAAAAAATTATTGACTACGGGATTGTTTTAAAAATTTAATTAAAGCATTCTAATTTATAACAGTGTGGTTTTTTTAAAAGACGCTGCAGAAAAACTAAAGTGTAGTGCCAAAATTCATTAACGTGTCTAAAGGTTCATCATTTCGTAAGTAAGAGAAAAAGACATTAATGAATGAATTGATGCTCTTGAAACAGTTACTAGGCATTACGTTGACAATAATCAGGATAAATAAATAAACTAATTAAATTAAAACGAGGATTATTTAATCTAAACAATCATTAATTGGCACATATCTGTGAACGTTATTACACATTTGGCACCACATATCTGTGAGTCTTAGTGTATGTTCATGGATTGGATGGATTCAACAAAAAATTAGTGAACCTCAATCAGGTCTGAGATTGGCGGTGGACTGCACAGATAACTTTAATTTCTGTTTATTGTACATAAATACTAAATATATAAACATTAATGTTGGATTGGGGTTACAAAATATTCGCATGGCTTTTTACCAATCATTGATGAACGTTTAAATTTTAATAAATGCGAGCTCTCTTTAACTAAACTGAATCTATGCGGTTATGAAGCTAGAAGGGCGGAAGAAAAAGCACAGAGAGTTGGAAAATAATAAAAAAACTAAGGAAAGACAAAAATAGGGATATCATAACAACAATTATACCCCAAAAATGGCACAACCACTTCAAACAACTATTGATAGAGAAGAGAACACAGGTTCATACAAGAAAATGATACAACCCAGAATAACATAAATATTATAAGCTCACCGATAAGAATTGCTCTAAAAGAAGTCAAACAAGTATGTAACAATTTAAAAAACGGAAGGGCGACTGGACCCGGAGATATACCGGCGGAACTAGTAAAATATGGCAAAGATAAGTTATACGAGTACCTGAGAAAATTATTCCAGAAATGCGCAAATGGGGAAGAAATACCAGAAGAATGGAAAACCTCGTATATAACCACCATACATAAGAAAAGCAGCAGAAAAAATGGCGACAATTACCGGGGAATCGCCGTTACCAGCTCCGTCAGTAGAATCTATGGAAAAATAATAAAGAACAAAATTGAAACAGAATACCACAATATGGAAGCTGAAGAACAGGCCGGTTTTAGACCAGGTAGATCGACACTGAACTACATATTTTGCGTAACGCAAGTTAGTCAACCAGAAAGTACACCTACTGTATGTCGACCTACAAAAAGCATACGACAGCATACCCCTCAATAAACTTTGAGAAATCTTAGAAAAAACAAATATACAGGTGAATCTAATAATTGCAGTTAAGAAACTATACGAAAATAGTAGCACAAAAATAAAAATCGGAAACAATATAACAAAAGGATTTAACGTAAACAAAAGTCCTAAGCAAGGATGCTATGTATCACCAATACAATTCAAAATTTACTTGGAACAAGCCTTAGAAACGTGGAAAAAGAAATGCAAGTACTGGTACAAGACTACGAGGACCTACCTACAGTATATGAGACGTAAACTAATCGAGTAATATACAAAATGGGGATTGGAAGTCAATAGGAAGAAAACTGAGTATATGTGCATCAATGGACAAACACAAAACCTGGTTCTGGAAGATGGGTAATATATCAGAGTGTGCAATGAGTATGGATACGTAGGAATGAAAATCACGCACGACGGCACATTAGAGGCAGCAATTAAAGACAGGAACACACAAGGAAGGACAACCATAACAGTAATGAATGGTATACTCTGGTACAAAAACATATCTAAAAGTAACAAAAAAATAATATATAATACAATAATAAAGAGTATAGCAACATATAGCTTTGAAGTATGCCAAATCAAAGGTAGATCGGCTAAGATGATAAATGCCACGGAAATGGACTTCTGGAGACGGGCCGCAGGAAAATCAAAAAGAGACAAAATTACAAATGAAATAATTCGGGAAATAATGGGGATATCACGCACTTAACTCAAATGGTATGGGCATGTGCAGCGTATGAACGAAGAGAGACTACCGAAACAAATGTTAATATGAAAACCCCCCGGTAAAAGAAAATGTGAAAGACCAAGAAAAAGCTGGCGGCAAGGAATAGACAACGAAATGAGAGTAAGAGAAATAGAAGAGAATATGTGGGAAGACAGTGATAGATGGAGGTTGGGCATCGGAAAATGGCGTAGAACGTTATAAACCGATATTATATATATATATATATATATATATATATATATATATATATATATATATATATATACACATACATATACATATACATATACATATAATCAACTTAAAGATTTAATGTGGTATCAGTTCAAGAGCATAGAAAATCCTGACTAAATTAATGTGTAAATATGAAATAAGGCAGTGGCGTAACGAAGCACAATTGCGCTCACCCGCGATTTTTAGGTCGCACCTGATCAAAGCTACGTTTTGTGATACCAATGTATACTTTTCCACATGAACAACATAACTTATACACTCCGGATGATGAGAGTGGGTTTGAAAAATCTTTAGGTGACCTTAAATGTTCTGTAATTTTTCTTGTAGGTTTAAAAACAGTCCTAATACCATGATTAATTAGCATTTTTTTAATTCTCTCTGTAACATTAGTTATAAAAGGAAAAAAAATCAGTACCAACATTAAGCACTAGCTTTTCTTTATGGTAATGTATAGTAGGTGTAATACCATTATTAATTTCTTTAAGTGAATATCCATTAGCTTGTAGTGATTCAATAATTTCAAGACTTTATTTTATTACTACTGAGGACGATAACTGTAAGTATTATCGAAACGTTTAGATTTGTATAAACATAAAATAAACAAAAATACACAACTAAAAAACCCAAAAAGCTAAGTATTTTAAATTTCTCTATATTGAAAATCTGATGTTTGGTGAATTCTTTTTTTTCGCATATCTCTGGAAATACACTAGTTTGGATGTAATAACAACTACTTATGTTTCAGGTTTTTAAAACCGTACATACATAGATCGTATATTTTATATTGAGGTACATGATTTAAAAGACCCAAAATATAATTATTTGTAATTATCAGCTTAAATCATGAAAGTTTACATATTCTTAGTTCGGATTTTTTGTGCCATCTTAGAAATATATAATTTTTCCTATTTAACCAATCCTCTATCTTTTACGGTTACCGAGATCACATTAGTGACATAAGATAAAAAAAATCACGCTATAGATTATTCTTACTGTATGTATTGACTACTATTCTATAATAATGTGCATGTAATCCCTACTTATTTTTTGTCTATTATGATATGGAATTAACCAATTTTTATTAACTTAATTTTTAAAATATACGAAAACTTTGTGCGGGTGTTAACATATTTATTGTGTTTATTTTCATATAACCTTTTTATTAGTAAAAAAATTTACTGTTAAATATGCTTGATTTATTGCAGGAAAGGTAAACATCTTTTTGGATATACGGTGTAGGTGTATTGCTCGTGTACCTTGATCATTCCCTTCTGTAGGTGTATTTATTAGTTGTAACAGGAAATATTAATATATTTTAACAGAGCCAATAGCAAATGGTAAAATCACCTTTAGTTACAAATTCGTATTTCACATTTCTTCTAACATCGATGTTATTAATTTGAAGATTTGTCCTAAACGTGATCCTTCAGAATCCAATTCAATCTGGTAGAAAAAAATCAGAACGGTCACTTATCTCTGCAGCTGGACATGATGAATTCAAAAAGCGTATTTGCAAGGTTGCCAAGGTTAGGGAATTTTAACATTTTAAATAGAATACCTTACTGTTTATTATTGTAATCGATGGCATTTATCAATCTTATTATGAGTTGATATTGGCGTGTTATGATTCCTAACAATATAGCATTTCTCTTTTTTTTTGATTAAATGAAAAAAGAACACAAGATCCAGCATTTCATTCTAAAATACCATAACCCTGAGATTGGTGTGGTGTAATAAAAATTTTTATTCCTTCTACTTGCATCTTAGTGAAAAATCAAGAAATAATCAAGAAGGCGTGTAATTTGTCTTTCACAATTAATCGAGAAAGTATGTTATTTATTTTTTTGTGATGTCACGGAGGCCTCAGACGATTACTATCAAAACAATTAGAAATGTTTCCAAATTAGGGCAAATATTGCATGCTTTGTACTTACCGAAAAGCAGCCAACCAAAATTGCTATTTTTCGAGAATATGGGGATAAACAAAGATCTTATCAAGAACTTTACAATTTCTTTAATGCGCTCTACCCTGAAAAATAGACAGCAAACAAAATTTCTTGAAAGCGGCGGAGTAAAAAGAAAATCAGGATTTGGGAAACCGAAAACTACTGCTAGTGATGAGAATAAGTTAAAACCCTAAAATAAGTACTAGACAATTGGCTATTAATTCGTAAATAAGTCTGAAATCAGTCAAAAATATTTTGGGCGAATAAAAAATAAAACCTACAAAATTCCTTTCTTTCACGAGCTGCAAAAATGTGATACTGACCGTATCCTCCGGTTTGCAGAAACTATTATGGAAACGATAACGATAACCGTAATTTCTACCAAAAAATTTTTGCAATGAAGCAACTTTTTACCTTAATGGACAGGTGAACTGACATAACTGTACATTCTGGAGTAAAGAAAATCCCCGTTCGATGTCAGAACTTCACACTCAATACTCGGAAAAAATTTAATTTTTGGGCAGGATATTAGGCAACCATATCATATTTGTTCACATTTCATACTTTATTAAATAAGTGATTTCCAGGACGATGGGTTAAAAGACGTGGCGCTCTGGATAGTCCAGTTTGAGCTCTGGGCATGACTCCACTAGATTTCCTCTCTTGGAGTCATCTGATGTGTGGAGTTTAGAAAGGACGATTTAGAAGAACTTAGTAAAAAATGTTTGCTGCAACCTCACAAATTACTCCAGGCATATTATCGAACACTTTGGCAAAATTTTATGAGCGCTTTAGATATTGTTTAACCAAAGATAGTAGTCACCTGAACACCTGATTAAGTAGGTAGGTATTTTGTTGTTTTTTTAAATTCTTATGTTATTATTTTCTGTAATTACTTGTTCAATGATTACATTTTCCTTATTCATTTTGTTTATTTTGACTAATTTTGGTTGGACCACTTTCGATATAATTGGTCATAACTTGTCGTTTATGTATTTATTTCGAAAAAAGCGAGATGCATTGTCTCCAAAATTGTCAGGGATAACAAAACGATAATATCAGGTCATAATAACGTTGATACAGGCTATCGATTGCAGTAAGAAAACCTAGGGTTTTCCATTTAAAATTTTAAAATGCCCTAACCTACAGAGAAAACAATATACTTGGTAACCTTGCAAATAAGATTTTTGAATTGCTATTGTCCCATTACCCATTCGTACAAAAGTTGGTCGATTTATGTATTTATGTTTAATGGTTGTTGAGATAGTTGAACATTCCGATCTATCCTAAGAACCGGTATATATATATATATATATATATATATATATATATATATATATATATATATATATATATATATATATATAGAAATATTTCAGTTTCTTTGAGGTCTATAGACACATAATACAAATTGTATCTGCATCAGTTAGAATTTCAACTTCAGAAAACTCAACATTTATTTTTATACTAACTTTGACAAAGAATCAATTTCTTGCGCACTATACCTAGGTTTAATTGGAATTACTGTACCTTTAGTTAGTGCGACAAACGTCAATATCTTTTGTAACATCAAAGATAGCGAAAAAAAAATTTTCAGGAGTTATTGAGGGTTAAGACATTCATCTTCTAAAATTATTTTCGAGCATACAGGGTACTCCAAAAAGGCGGCGCGGTAAAAATTTTATATTTTTTAAATGGGACACCCTATATTTTTACATATTTTAATTCGCCCTAAAATTCTGTATTTAGCACCGAAATTTGTATAGCATATTTTTGCAACGTCGCCAATTACATTGAAAAATTCCTTAAATTTGTGAAAAAACATGAGTCAATGAAAATTGTAATATTTTAACTTGTAATAACTGGAAACTAAATGGAAATAGAAACGGAAAGGGGAATGATGACAGAAGTCCCCTAAGATAACACAGATTAATGTTTTTCTACAGGGTGTTTTGTATGGTCATGTCAACATTACTTGGGTTTGTAAGGAATTTAATCCTCTTTAACTTTTGTAAAGGTCTTCCTATGCCTATCTTTACTGACTTTGGTGGTATTTCAATTTTTATTTAAACTCTAGCAAAAAACTGAATGTTTTTCACCATTGTCGTTTTTCTTATCAGCTATGACATAAAATAAAAATAAAATATTATCATTTTAAATAAAACGTTAGTTTGGTACTTATTAATTACCATCAATATAAACATGAAAACAATATATCCATAGTGAAAGATATGCCACAAAAACATCGGGTGTTCATTAGAAAATGTCATGTTACATTTTAGTTCTGTCAAAGCTCAAGTTCAAATGAAATAAGAATACACAAACTTTTTTCGATGTATCTGTCTTCTTTCAACAGAAACCCAAAGCCAACTTGATGTCTGTGTCTAATGATGATCCGATATTTTAGCGATTCAAGCTTGTGGACAATTCTTAAAGTAAATTATTACATAATTATTTGTTCAAAGTGGCCCCCGTTAACTTGAATACACAATTCAACACGATTTTCAAAAGTATGAGTCATGTTTCTACACATTTCCCGAGCAACAGTTAGAAAACGGTTCGTAATACGAATTTTCGTATCATCTCTCGTAGTTTTATAAATCCCCATGTACTGAAATCCATTTTTGTTAGATCTGGTGAACTAGCCGGCCATGGTACTAGTGCTCCTCTTCCAATCCACTGCTACCCATATGTGTCATTTAAAAAGTTAGTAATAGGCCCTGTATAATGCACAGGGGCTCCATCATGTAAGAACCAAAGACCTTCACGAACTTCATTTGGTATCTGACCCATTAACCGCGGTAAATTATGTTGTAAGAAATCCAAATGTACTTGTCCAGTTATTCTTCCCTCAAAAAAATACGGTCCAATACTCCTACAACCCCTCCCCTAACATTTAAAGACTATCTGTTTTGTGAATGGGTTCTTATGGAATGGGGATTGCTTGTAGCATAATAATGAAAATTGTGCCTATTCACGTTTCAATTTTTGTGAAATGTTGCTTCATTACAAAAGAACTTTGGTTGTTTTCTCACTTGCTACTGCACCCATGCACAAAAATGCATTCGCCTCTGAAAGTCTTCTTCATTTCATTCTGGTAATAACTGAACATGATCAGGAAGCATTTTGTTTGCTGTCAGTATATTCTGAATCGATGATCGTCTAATATCTAATTGATTAAAAATATCTCTTTGACCAATATGTGGATTTTCACTTACTGTTAAAAGCACATTTAATAGATTTTCTTTGGTTAAAACACGTTTTGTTCTTTGATTTTTCTGATATTTTCCAGTTATTTGAAATCGTTTCATTATCTTCTCAAACGCTATTCTATTAGATTGTCGTTGGTTCGGATATCTCTCGTGACATATCCTCGTCGCTAACAAGCAGTTTTTGTCGCTAGCTCCTAGTACAAAAACCATATCCACCATTTCAACATTTGCAAAATTCATTTTTGATATTTTTTTAAGAAACGACACACAATTGTTAATACAATAGAAAAAATACCAACCTACGTTTTATTCAAAATGATAATATTTTGTTTTATGTCATAGGTGACTAGACGACAATGGTGAAAAACATTCAATTTTTTTGCTAGAGTTTAAATAAAATTGAAATACCACTAAAGTTAGCAAAGATAGGCATAGGAAGACCTTTACAAAAGTTAAAAAGGATTAAATTCCCTATAAACCTAAGTAACAAAATACAGGGTGTTAAAAAACTTTCGAAAGTTAGGTTTAAAGTTCGCAATGTTGGCATGACCATACAAAACCTTAATCTGTGTTATCTTATAGGACTTCTGTCATCATTCCTCTTTCCGTTTCCGTTTCTGTTTTGTTTCCAGTTATTACAAATTAAAAAATATTACAAATTTAATTGACCCATGTTTTTTCACAAATTTAAGGAATTTTACAATTTAATTGGCAACGTTGCAAAAATATGCTATACAAATTTCGGTGCTAAATACAGAATTTTAGGGTGAATTAAAATATGTAACAATATACAGGGTGTCCCGTTAAAAAAATATAAAATTTTTACCGCACTGCCTTTTGGAGTACCCTGTATACTCGAAAATAATTTTAGAAGATGAATCTCTTAACCCTTAATAACTCCTGAAAATGTTTTTTCTCTATCTTTGATGGTACAGGAGATATTGATCTTTGTCGCACTATTTGGCCAACCTGTGTGTGTATATAGTATATATATATATATATATATATATATATATATATATATATATATATATATATATATATATAATGCAGTTCTATTCTATTCGGATTCGATTAACATTTTATAACTCAATTAATATTATTTTTATTGAAGTAAAATAATATTTTTACGTAGCCGTTTTGGAGAAGTTTGCTAATATGAGAAGTGAAGTTAAGGTGTTGGTCAAAAATTACAACTAGGCGTTTAGATGAAGTTTTAAAAGTTAAAGGCACATCATGAGTTGCTACCAAATGTAAAGTCAAATCAATTTTAGAAAGAATAGCTTTTGTGCCAATAAGAATAGTTGTAAATTTTAATAGGTTTATTATAAGAGAATTAATTTTTAACAAGACTGATTCACAATTTAAATCACACTTAATGCAAATAATAACTTAAGCGCACCAAATGGATAAAACAAGAAGTATAATTGATCATCATCGGCAAAGCTTTGATATTTAAAAAATACTATTCCGTTACCAAAGTCAAACAGGTAAATTGCAAACGGCAGAGGGCCCACGGTAGAACCTTGGGGTGCCACGCTAGTAATAGGAAAAAATGCAGAACATAAATTCTGGCCATACTGATCAAAACAAACTTGTTGAGACAAGAAGAAAGCCAATAAACGTGAGGATCATCGAACTATTAGTTTAATAGGATAAAGAACCAAACTAAGGGACTAGGATAGACGGTTGAAAACGGTTATCGAATAGGTTGTTGATCATTTGTTTGGATTTAGAAGAGGCTTGGGAACGAAGGATGCTTTAGATGTTGGAAAAACAATCCAAATCGGTGTCCATAAGGTTGAAATATCCAGATACAAACGGCAAGTTTTACCATTCACCTTTTTTTCAATGAATTTGAACTAAAACTACAGATTTTGAATATACCGGGTCCAGAGCTATGTTCAAAGAATTAAAATAACAGTAACGAGATCAGTCTTTTTTTTAATTAAAAGTAATAATTTTCAGTATGCCGGATCCAAAACGATGCCCAAATCCATAAACCGCTATTAAAAGTCATTTAAAGATTAAATAATTGACTTCCAATATTTACAAACCTAGAACATAAAGTAAGTTTACTATGGCAACGTTACTTATGAAATTTAAATTATCTGATCAAAGTGTTGACCCTAAACTAAGTGCTAAATCTGTTTCAATCCAGTAATCCCATGTGTGTAAAGCATCTGTCAAATTCATCAATGCATACAAAGCTTACAAATGCAATAGCCTTTGAACTCCACTGATGTCGAGTAGTTCATGGTTTGCCAATAATATAAATACTGTCTGATTTCTATGAAACATACTTCCAAATGACTCTAATATCGCATCATATGCAAAATGTTGTGAAGTTGAACCTTGTCTCAGTAGGTCAAAATAGGGCGTGCACATTTTCTATTACTAAAGTAATAGAATAGAATACTTTACGTTATACACGCTTTGCTATAACTTATTAAACCATGCAATACAATAGAATGTAGTATTCCATTTAAAGTGTGATTATATTTTTAATTTGTGAAATATAGAAATCACGGCTATAATAAAACAGAAAGTTTCTTTCAGATAATGAAGTGAGTCCATTGACTACCTATATACATTTTTTACTTAACTAATTTAATTAATTTTAGTATTTAAAGACAACGTATCTAAAACTGATTTATCTGAATAGTATTTCAGATATTTATTGCCCGTATCAGGGTTTATAGATCACTCTAAAAAACATTCATAAAAAATGGATTGCTTGTTAAAAATTGAGTTATCTTTCAAGAATGCGTCTACAGTTTTTGCTCCAAAGTTGATAGCTTTTTATATATTCACAAAAGGTACTCAAAGGACACTTTTAAAGTATGCAACTAACATTTTTTAGGGTTATTATTCTAACCTATGAAGAAAATGTATCTAAAATTGAATTATGTTTAAATAAGGTCTCTGTTTTATTGATTATTCTATACAGTTAATGGCCTTTTAAGTATTTACAAATTCAAAAAAAATATTAGTGAAAATTATGTAATTCCTTTGCTCTTGCGGTAAAAGGTGATTTAGTTTTCTTGAATAGAGCACGGCAATTAGGAAGTTATTCATGAACATGAAATACATATTTCAACCAGAAAACTATTTTTCAATAGGTATTAAATGGATAGTAAATGTAAATATACTATAAATTATACTTAAGGCCTTAAGGTTGTATGTAAAAGATTTTATTGCAGTACACGCCACGGAGAGGTAATAAGACAGGAAACGACACTGTTACTTTAACCGCAAACTACAAAAAAATAAATGTTAGTATCATGAATGAATCAATTTTGCATGTTGTATACAGAGTAAATTAAAACTTGTTTATTTATATTTTAAGATAATGTAAATATTTGAAACTTATGTTTTGCATATGTTTAGGTCCTCGTGAAATCATTTATGAACTGTAATATTGGATAATTATGTAAGTAACCTACATACTCAGCAAAAGTGATATAAGATTGTGCTTGGCTATAATTCTAAAATACATTTTGTTTGTACTGGTATATAACTCAGGATTATGTACAAGTTTAACTCGTTCTAAAGCCAAAGGCGTAAATTTTTTTTCCAGTATTTTAAATAATCCAAATAAACTAAATGAGATAAAAAAATTACTAACATGCAAGGAATAAGTAATATACATAATGTAAGGGCGTCTGAATGTAATAGAACAATCCATACATGTAAAATATTCACAATTAAATTTAAATAAGGATATGATGTTATTGTAAAAGATGTGTAAAGCCTTAATTAGCGAAATTGACGAACATTATGTTCATCAAATCCGTAATGTCCAACGTTTTGGAATACCTGTTGCAAGCGAAATACAGCCTACAAAAACTATTTTTCATATTATTGACTTAAAAAGGTCTACTTCAAAATAAACACATTAAGATACATTTTAAAAATAGAAAAAGATGCAGCGGAAACGATCATTCTGCATACATGTAGCGAAATCATTTAGAAAACTGTCGCAGTAATCGAACAAAAGTATAGCTCATAAAAGTAAACCTCAAGATGTTGAATATCTTTTTTCTTAAAGCTAACTATTCTGGCCTTAATTATAACTCTGAACATAAAAAAAATGAAAATCAGTTTAGTCTGGGGATTAAAAAATCAAATAAACGCAATATGCCATCCAACATTTAAACAAAGTAATAAAATATTCTACAAAATTTTTAATTCTTCTCTTGGTAAATTATTAAAAAGGTAATTTATTCGACACCTACTCCGTGTAATAGAATTTATACTTTTTTTTTTTATGATTGTGGACCTGAACAGGCTAAATTAGGCCTATCGTGCTAAAGCACTTAGGAACACTTAGGAGGGTGGATAGAGGGATAATGAATTGCCAAGAGATGCCTATGAACAGCTACCTTAAATTTGCTCATATCATAAGTGAGAGGAAAACAGGAACTAGGGAGATCGTTCCAGAGTTTAGAAGCCGTGTAGAAAAATGTGGATTGCGCACGTTTGGTACGACAAGTGGAGATTTGTACTGCATACTGATGATGTGAATAAGCGAACCGAGTGTTTCTCGCAAAGATAGCCCGAGATGGTATTAAAGAATATAAATCAGCAGCACAATAGCCGTTGTAATAACGATAATACAAAGAAAGAACTGAAACCATCCTTCTATGCCCAAGGGACTGTATGTGAGAAGTTAAAGACGGGTCATTTATAAGCCTAATCGCTCTCTTTTGAATACGATCAACGATATCGAAAGCGTATTGGGGAGCACTAACTCAGAGGTAAGAATTATATTCCAGATGAGGCCGAATTTGGGCCTTATACCGCAGAAGGAGTTGTCGAGAGGTAAAGTACTGCTTAGATCGGTACAAAAGCCTATTTTACGAGCAGCTGTTTTGGTAGCTGACAGAAGATGGTCAACCCATGAGAGATTTGAAGATACAGTCATACCCAACAGAGTAATAGAGTCTGAAAACTTAAGAACTGAGCCAATCATACTTACAACAGGAAATGATCGATCTTTTTTGGCGGATATAAGGCAACACTGAGTTTTGTTAGCATTAAATTTAACTAGATTATTGCTTCCCATTCGTGAATACGTTGAATGTCTTTGTTGATTGAATTTGCCATTTCAGCTTTAATTTCTTGATTTGACATAGAAGGTGGATTATCACTATGAGTAGACTGATATGAACTACAGCGAAGAGTGCTATCGTCAGCAAAGCAATGGATGGGGTTAGTTGTTAAGAAATAAGGTCATTTATGTACAGCAGAAAAGTGTAGGCGCTATAACGGATCCCTGTGGTACGCCCGCGTTAATGCTAACTTCTTTTGAAAAAAGCCATCAACTACGACACGTATTCGTCTTTTATCAAGGAAACTAGAAACCCAGTTGATGAGCGTATCATTTAACCCAAACGAGGTGAGTTTGGCAAGTAAACACATGCCAAACTTGGTCAAATGCCTTTGAGATATCTAAAGCGACTACAACTGTTTCACCGGACTGCTCTACTGTATTGTTCCAAACTTGGGTCACATATGAAAGAAGATCACCTGTTGAACGACTTTGCCTAAACCCATATTAGTGGTCACTAAGGAGTTTGTTAGTTTCAAGGAACTGAGCAGTTGCTGATTGATGGCTTTTTCCATGATTTTAGACAAAATGGAAGTGATGGCAATTGGTCGGTAATTTGAGGGATCGGTCTTATCGCCTTTTTGGGAATAGGTTGAACATTTGCTAACTTCCATGATGAAGGGAATTTCAGAAGACATAGAGATCGTATAGAGCTTAGATAGGACTGGTACTAGTTCGGGGAACATTTGTTTAAGACAATAGCTGGATACCGTCTGGGCCAGTCGCCTTATTGAGATCAAGCCTACTGATGATCGATTCCAAGAGCTTGTACCGAAAATGAATTGGTTTCATAGCGTATGAAGAAGAGTTGACTAGGGCACATCTTTTCCAGAATCATTGAGACACGAGTTTGATGCAAACAAATCCACAAAACGTTGGCTTTGTCTACAGAATCAGCAACTACCGATCCGTCAATAGACGTCAGGGGAAATGAAGATGTTCCAAAGTTTTTACTAATGGCTTTAGCTAAAGACCAAAATTTACGACTGCCTAAAGGAGATGTAGCTAGTTCATTGCATTTTCGTTGTTCGAACAACTTTTTAGTTTTAGTGATGACACTTTTGCAGATATTTCTAGCACCAACGTATTCTACATGACTGTCGACCGATTTCCATTTAATGTAACATTTATTTTTTAAAGATACTGCATCAGCACAAGCCTTATTGAACCAGGGTTGGGAACGTGAATGACCTATACGGTACTGTTTTTTGGGAATGTATAACTCCATTCCCATGAGGATGACTTCAGATACTGAAAGAGCGATGTCCGAATAAGAGGACGACTTAAAACAATATTCACGCCATGGAAAGGTTGCAAAGAAATCTCGTAAATCACTCCATCGAGCTGACTTAAAACACCACAAGGTTTATCGGTTTTGCGAACAACAGTGGAATTAGGTAAAGTAGAAATGATCTTTATTAGACAATGGTCGGAAAGACCTAAAGGCGAAAGAACGGAAGTTTTATAAACAAGAGGGTTTGATGTAAGAAAGAGATCTAGAAGATGTTGAGTATGGTTAGGGTTATCAGGGATTCTTGTGGGTTCAGAAATCATTTGTGTGAGATCAAATTTGTGCTCTAAAAGGGTTGTTGTGTACGAAAATATACAGGGCACTCAAAAATCAAGTGTCAACTTCAGGTACCTAATATTGCAAATAACTGCCTTTTTTTAAATAGCACACCCTGTATTTAATTTTATAATCTTTCAAATTATACTAGGGTTCCCTATGCCTAACAGTTTTTGAGTTATTTTGCAATTTTTAATTAAGTTATAATAATTCCGATACTCTTAGGTTTACTTAAAGATGGCATTGACAATATTTAATTATTATTTGACATTTGTTAAATAATATAACGTCATAATATTGTATTTCTAAGGTAGTCACTTTGTAATAATAAGCGAATTTGTCCTACGAAAATTGTGTAAAAATGAAAACATACTTTGTACACAAAAGAGTTTATACTCAAAAATATCCCGCTCGCAATCATCCAAACAAAAGGGTATTGTAAGGATTGTTGGAAGTGTTCCGTAGAATGGGAAGTATAGCATACCAGAAAATTAATGGAAATGGAGGCAATGAGATTAAGATAATTGTCGCCGTTGTTGAGAATCCTGACACAAGTCAGTTTAAAATAAGTCGAAAAGTAGCTTTCTGCAAGAAGCGTTGGTAAAATAATTAAAAGACACAAATTTCATCCATACCGTATTCAGTTACATCAGGATCTGCCTGATAATGATTTCATTCGAAGACTTGATTTTTGCCTATGGGCTCTCGAGAAAGTAGGCGAAAATGATAATTTTTGCGACTATTTTCAAACGAGTCTACGTTCCATAATAACGGATAGGCCAACAGACACCATTTCCATTACTACAGTGATAAAAATCCCCATTTAGTTCGCACCCTTGGTCATCAGCAAATTTTTTTATTAAATACAGGGTGTGCTATTTAAAATAAGGCAGTTATTTGCAATGTTAGATACCTGCAGGCGACATTTGTTTTTGAGTGCCCTATATATTTTCTTAACAAAAATTTCATGCTGTCTTACACAACAACCCTTTTGCAAAGTACTGACAGAGGCTACGCTGTTTCAATAATAATAAACGTAACATAAATAGATTTTTAATTCACGCCTGTAATTTCAAAAATCACTAAATATCTTTTAAACGGTAGGTTTTAGGTATAGGGAATTCTATTGCAACTTGCCTTTATTTTATTTTATTCATAGATGCCAAAAAACGTGTAATATACAGGATGTTCCATTAAAAAATATAACTTTGAGATGGATCTTTTTTGTAAACACCCTGTATAGTTGAAACTATTTTAAATTGTGCTCCTAAACACTGTATATATATATATATATATATATATATATATATATATATATATATATATATATATATATTTAGCGTCCCCAGGTACCCTATCTTGAAAAGCGTAATTTGAAATTAGTCGCAATAATGCAAATTCAAGAACAAAACAATCGCTAAGTGATTTATCTTGACTTGACTGACAATAATGTTACTATTACTCAAATTAATTGCCTGCTTTACTTTGACTTTCCTGGTACTAATTAAAACATTCGAATTTATTTACAAGTATGATATTTAATTGCTCGCAAACCTCAAATCACAATAATAAAAAAAACCACATGTAGTCACACGCACAATTGGGTCATACATAATCAAAATAAAAATCGTAACACCAAACATGTGGCCCTTTAGAAAACAACCATGCCGGTCTTTAAGTAAATAAGCACATAAAACAATAAAGCAAATTACGGTACATATAAAATACAGCATACAGTAAAATTGCACAGGTGATAAGGTAGAGGCAAGGACAAAAGAAAACAGACAAGGAATTTATACGTACCCAATCGTTTAGTGACCACTAAAGCACAAAATACTTAAATCAAATTGCAATAAAGCAGATCCGAAGAGAAATCAGCTCGCAGGCAAATAATTCTACTTAAACAAACTGATAAAAAAACCCATTAAAACAAAGCCTTACAAGGGTAAGTTATAAATAGATCACTAACACCGTATCCGATATACAGGGTGTTTAAAAAAGATGCGGCAATATTAAAAGGGGTGATTGCCCAGGTCATTTTATACAATAAAGTTCCTATAAACATAGGTCCGCAAACGCTTCGTTACCGATCTACAGCGTGTTGAAGTTTAATTTAAAAAAACAGTCAAAATTAGATTTTTCCAAAACGGCTTGAGATATCATAATGAAATTTTACGTATCAATAGCTGTAGACGCATACTTTGCAATACAACACGATGTTTCAGTCGTACCATTGGCGCGCGTGTTGGCACGTCACAGGCTATTTTCAAGAAAAAGTAGGATGCCGCTGATTCTCTAAAATAAAAATATTTTTAATTCTTTGTTCAATTGTGAAGAAAAAGCTCTCTTAACTTTTATCGTACGACGTACCGTTTTTGAGTAACAAAAACATTTTAGTTCATGTCCATTTATCATGCGTACAAAAATATTTTTAAACATTCCTGTATTATTCACTGACATATCACTGACATATTGAATGAGTCTCGTGATTAATAATTTTGTATGTGTCGAATTTGTTGAAGTTTCTTATCATGAATCGCTATACGAATGCCGAGATGACCGACATGCACTACATGTATGGACTTTTATAGACTTATGGAATGCATAAGTAGTACAGGGGCACTTGCCCCACTCCTTTTTTTTACGTTACTAACCCCGCCCCTTACACTTTTTTACACATCCACGTGGGGGACCGGATTTTCCACCCTTATTTTTACACGCTTACGTGTGAGACCGCATTTTCAACCCTTATTTTTTATATACCTCGTGTGAGACCGGATTTTCCACCCTTATTTTTACACGGTTACGTGTAGGACGTGTATTTTCACCCCTATTTTTGTACATCCACGTGTGAGACCGTGTTTTCAACCCTAATTTTTAACATCCACGTGCGAGACCGTATTTTCATCCCTACTTATTTTTTATGGTTTCTTTTCGGATGCCTTTTTCAACCTAATTTGTTACACACCACGTGTGAGACCATATTTTCAACCCTTTCTTTCGGAGGTCCTTTTCAACCTCTGCTGAATTTTAATCCTTAATTATTTTTATTAGCTTACTTGGGGCTTATTTTGAACCCTCTGCATCCCTAATTAAGGTCTTTGCTGCTAATGCGAGATGTGTATTTTAGGTTAGCGTTGAGCTGGGGACTTAGGGTGGAGTTGAACTGCGGCTTGGCTTGCTAGGGCTGTATTTTAGGTTAAGGGCTGAACTGGGGCTTGGTTTTAGGATTGTATTTAGGGCAAGGGCTGGAGCTGTGTTTAGAGTTAGGGTTATTTTTATCTTGTAGATCGTTTTTCTTGTTGTGCCAGCTCGGGCATTTATAAAATAGGTCTTTTCAATGATTTAATTTGACCTTTGACCCTGGAAAGATACTATAAAAATGTATATTTGAGTTGACGTGCATTCATTATGCTAAGAAAAAATTTTATTAAAAAATATTTCAATTAATACATTAATACGAGATTACAATAGCATACTTATTTTACCTTGAGAAACAGTATTGAGCATGTTATATATGTAATTTTAACGGAATTTATGCAAACTTTTTCAGTGCCATTATTAACAAGTATTAATGTTTACCTAATACTATAATTCTGATATGGATGGTTGTTTTAAATGTAATTTGTAATAGGAAATTTATTATAAACGAATTAGCTTTAAATTGTTTTTAAATTTCACTTGTATGTTATAACCTTCTACAGGTAATTAAGACGACCTTCACTGCATACTTTAACCGTTTATAGTCTATGACACTATTGCATGGTAGCGTACGTTCATTTACGACGGTAACATATAAAATTATTAGCGCTTCATATTAATGGATCCATCACCTATTGAAAGGTCAACAATTAAATTACATTTTGCAAGGTTGTTTAAAGTCAACCTTGTAATATTCGTATACAGATGATATTTCAAAAAATATTTGTATATTCAACATTTATATTATAATCTACATACAGAATAAAAAGCGTCAGCTGATTAAGATGTATTTTGTTAATAGGTATAGACGACCGATAGATTTAATATTTTATTAGGTTTGTTTGACATAACAGTTAGAATATACCACTATATTTCTCGTTGTTAGTAAGAGTTGTATAATCAATATAAATTTGAAATATTACATTTGCTTTAATTTACATTGTGCTGATTTTCTTTTAAGCAATGAATTGTTTACAAAAAGGTAAATGTACGATTTCGTAAAACGAAAATTCAATATACAATTCACGTGCAAGTGATATTTCGAGAAAATATTTAAAATATATTTTGGATTAATTATCACCCTATGCTATTTATTTAAGATTTAAGCTAAATTTTACACACAAGGTCTCTCAGAAATAATTCCATTAAGAAGGTCTTTTATCAGCGAGAGCTGTTTAAGGATAATAGACAAACACATTGTGGCTGAATGGATAAAATATCTAGAACAAATAAAACAAGCTACGTCTGACTTCCGAGAGTTTTGCATTAAAGCTAATAAGGTACCCGTTGTAAAGAAACCATGCGTAAATCTACAGTGAGAGATTTACTCGAGGATGCAGGTAACCTTTAGACATTGTGCGAATATAGTTCTGTAATAGAAGCTGACGTGCGCGTCTCTCTCTCTCTCTCTCTCTCTCTCTCTCTCTCTCTCTCTCGCACTTCTCTCGCTTATCTCACTTCACTCAATCACAAGCACGGACACAAGCTCAAGCCCTCAAACGCAAAAAACACTCAGACATACAAATACGAAAATCTGCAAACACACGAAACGAAAAACGAAAACACGCAAACACACCAAACGAAAAACCGAAACATGCAAACACACAGACACACAAAATGGAAACACGGAAATATGCACGTAAAACGAAAACCAAGATTTCGCTAACACAAGAAATCGGTAGCACGAAAAACGCGAACCAGAATTTTACAAACACGAAAAACGAAAACAGAGTTGTAGTATGAATCAGGATAGGGTATTGAAGTCTATAAATAAAATAATTCTATCTGTTTTATTCCTTATATCCAAAGGGGAGAGTATCAAAATTTTCTATTCTACGTCGTTTAGAGTAACTTATTCTATACTGTTTAGATTCTGGCCTACTTAATACATTATAACAACTATCTCTAACAATTTTTCTGTCATTATATACAAACAAAGAGTCTTTACTATTACTAAGTACCATATCTTTCATCGCTTCAAAGTTTATTACGCGCGAGTTCTTATAATTTAAGGTAATGCCTTTCACTTTACACACAGATTTAATTGTCTGTTCACTGGTTGAAAACACATTATAACTATAGTTTTTAGGTCCGGCACTAACAAATTCGGCTATATAGCTCCCAGCACCGTACGCCTCCAGCTAGTCGGTCATCTGGCCAAGAAATCCCACATGCT
Source organism: Vesta saturnalis (assembly GCA_036346205.1). Classification (NCBI taxonomy): domain Eukaryota; kingdom Metazoa; phylum Arthropoda; class Insecta; order Coleoptera; family Lampyridae; genus Vesta; species Vesta saturnalis. The sequence goes on along the minus strand of JARFJB010000454.1, from coordinate 3,856,835 downwards.
GGATTCCAGTCGTCGGGTTTTGCGACAAATATCACACTGTCTGTGTCGTAATACAGAACACGGCGGTCTAGTTTCTCCAGGTAACTATATAGTTCTAATCGTGCATGAGCTGTCGTGTATGCGGCTATGGACACATTAATCGTTTTTTGTGATTCACCCTCCCCCTCCGGTCTATCCCAATTCACCATTACAACGTTATCGTTAATAGGTATTATAGACTGTACCTGAACCAATGGATCTGTGAGTAATTTGAAAAAGTCCTTTGGTTCAGATACAATACTGCACTGGGTTAAATTCTCGCGTTGACCAAACTTACCCCAAAAAGAATTCAGCATAAGTTTGGCGAGGTACCTTAAACCGGGGTTCTTCTTAATATTACTAGGTCTAACGAATCCCTCTTTCTCATAATACTCTGTCACGTACTGAGTTTTCTCGATCTCTGACGTACAATGACTAGGCCACCCTGAACATTCCTGCTTGAGTTTCAGGAAATTATCTATGTACCCGCTAAATAACCCTCCCTGTTTAGTTGATCTGTCATACGTGGTTACCTCGTATTCCCAAACTTCAAAAACATTTAAAACTTTATAGTTTTTAGAGATAGCCTTACGCAGTTCGTCAGCTACAAATGTTCCAACGAAACTGCGCTCAGCTTCACTATGTATACATTCCCCCTGATTTAGCTCAACACCGCACGTCTTACACAACACAAACATCAGTTTGCCGTGCATTTTAACGGTAAACAGGGTGGTAGAGATTAGAGGTGGTAGTACTGCATTTAACTAAACCCTCCACCGTGTCTAATGAAATGTTCTTACATCTAACCCTACATGAATTTTTGGATGACCTATGGGATATTTACAATATTTATTTACAAATGGGTATAATGAGCACACATCGTAATACATAATTTTCTCGTTCACTCCGTCACATTGATGATAAAGCTTACTAGCATTAGTGCGGCCTCCGTAAAAGGCGTCACGTGGATTTAAGGGTTCGTCATCTTGTTTGCCTAAACCTTGAATAAACGCTTTTAATTCGTCGTTAACGAGTATTTGTTTTTTAAAATCGCATTCGCGCATCTCCACAAGATTATAACCGCGCTCGCGTATAAATTGAGACCGCGCCACCGTGTTCTCATTCCGTGCAAGCATGGAGGTACTTACACCGAGTTTCGGATCCATGTTGGCCTGATTGGGGAAACACTCCTCGCAACCGTGCCAGTAACAGCCAAGAAATTCAAAAACGGTATTTGATTCAGCACAATACCCGTCGACCTTAACACCTTCAGGTGTTCTAAACTCGCGAGCTTTTCCTGCGTGCTGTATAGTCACCTGCTGAGAATGTTCCACCCAACGCAACCATTGTATTGCTATTTTGGATTGGTTGTCGGCACGTCTATAACCGCCTTTTGGAATAAGCCCTATAGTGTTTTCTCTGAGGAAACGTCTGCGAAACACTTTATTGCAAGCGCTAGCAATAGTGGTCGCCTCCTCGAACGGATCGACTTTATTCTGGGTCGTGAAGGTGGACCAGAAACTAATGCAACCTTTAACGAGGATCTTAACATCCATCAGGCAATATCTCTCAATCTCCTCACTCATCTTAAAAACATAATTACTCTGGGTCGTGTGCCAGTCTAAGAGTTTTTGTCGATCACCCGCTGACATCTGATCTGCACAATAATATTCCAGTGCTGGCAGAGGACCCTCGTAATTCTGGTTCTCGGATGTGTTGAAGAGGTATGGGAAATAACCTTTGGACTCGGGGAAATTGAAGGTTTTTGGAAATGCCGAGAGCGGTGACGGAATGAAATTAAGGGAGTCAATAAACCTGATATCGTCACACTGGATAGAAATTAATTTTAAACCGTTGGAGATGACTTTAGGTCTCCACAGATTATTATTAGCTAGCATGCATCTAAGCACAAAACACCCATCGTACCCTTTCATGTTATGTGCGATGCATGTAACTTTAAATTTTCTTGCTCTCTCGGCAACATATGACAGAAATGATTCAACTGGGTTTTCCCTGAAAATGTGCACTCTTTTACTACATACTGAGCACTGCTCATCTAAATTGTCAGCATGTTTGATACAGACAGAGCAAACATTCGCGGCCACGCATAGATTGGGCTCATGCAGAAACCTATCATTCGTCCCCTCACACACTTTTTCTTGCATACACTCCAAATCGTAAAAGATAAACATAGATGGTTTACCATTACCGCTGTCACGTCGAGCCTTGTTAACGGCCATGTAGCAAAGATGACCGATAGGTTTTTCGCTCTGGCACGTGGGGCAGCGACTGTATCCGCATCTATGTTTACCCTTTACTTCAGTAGTTTTAAGACAATTTGAACACCTACGCAATTTTTTGCATAGCCCACTGGACTTATGGTTTCCTAAGACAATCCTGACCATAAAAAAATCTCTTGCAATCATTGCAAGTAATTTTTGGGTTTTCAATAGAACATGGCGGCTTTTGATGACACGCTGGGCACTGGTACATACATTTCATATGTCGTTTCTTGTCATTACAACGTTTTCTACATTGCTCGCAGTAATAACTGCAGGTAAATGCGGACGTGAGACTGGTAATTACGTTATAGTGTTCATCTTCTAATATTAAATTTAAAACAACTCTAGCTGGTTCCCTAGGGCCCTCAAAATAAACTGAATCACCTATACGCGAATTATAAACTACAATGGTATATGAATCTAAATGGTTTTGAAATGATTGGATGTGCTCGTAACTACCACCCTGGCTAAGATCTACACCGCTGTCTTGGCAGAGCTGTATAGCTCTCTCTTGAAGTAAAGGACAACCCATTTCCATACTATGGCGCAATGTATCGTTACTTTTAAATGCAATAGCAATGACTAAGGCGCGCGCTAAACAATTATTTTCGTTAATTGTTGATGGTACAACAATAAACCCCTTGGTTTTAGATTTACAAAAGTCTGCAAATTTTATCCCTGTCAAGTTTTTGCGCCCATAGCCTACAGGTAACGACACTCTATCAACGTTTAAAACTAATAAGTCGCTAGAGAAAAAACTAGCATTGCTCTGCATTACCTTTTCCAGCAGCGACATTATCACTTTCACCGACAACTGGTCCACTCTTCTAAATGAAATACCTATTGGCTTGTCTGGGAAATTTGGATTTCTTAGCGTGATACCGACACGATCTGAAGGAGCAGCATCCTTTACAATGTATGAGTACAGTTCCTCAAAGGCGCTCTGTAAATATGTGTATTAGATAAATTTTTAGTAAAATGGTATATTTTTACCTGTAGCCACGTTAAGGGATTATCCTTGCACGTCTCGTCATTGAAACTAAACCGTAGCGTTTTACATGTGGTATTGAATTTTTTTATAAATTTACTATTTGATTCCCCAATTATATTAATATGATTGAACCCTGAGGATGGTCCGGCCTGCTGCTGAGAACCTGAACCCGATTGGTTTTGCTGTAATGTACACGTTCAGTAATACAATAGAAAATTAAAAAAGACATACCGTTATCAGATCTTCCACAGCGGAAGTTTCCATAATCTCATCAAACACCTCCTCTAGATTTACTTGAGCAGGTCTATAAAAAATAATAATTAAAAACTTAAAATAAAAACAAGTATATACTTACATTCCACCCGCTTGTTGTACAGCCTCCACAAAATCATTATAAACATCCACCGAATCGATAGTGTCATTTTCACACAACATTTTATAAGTGATGATATTATACGCGTTTTTCAAACCCTCGTCGGTTAACACACCAGCACTGAATAACCTCAAAATATGATTAACTGAGAAAGATTCCATAGCTATGCTCTTCAAAACAAGAACTAAATTAACTAAACCAAGCGTACGCTTTTATACTATTCTTCCAGGTCCCGAGGCTAACTTCAAGGCTATCTTCAAAACCTATGACTAACTAACTTCAAGGCCAACTTGTTTCTCATAGCTAACAATTTTCTCAAGGTAGAATAAGTATACTGTTGTAAAATAAGTTTCATAACTCGCTTCAAGGCTAACTTCAAAAAGGACTTACAGCTGACTTCAAGGTCGTCTTCAAAAACCAATGACTAACTAACCCCAACGCCAACTTGTTTCTCAAGGTAAAATAAGTATGATGTTTATCTTTTAATACCGAATGACCTGAAGGTGAAGTTAGGTAATAACAGTTTGTACCAGAACATCATCCTTAATGAAAATGTAATAACCTTATTTTTATTTTAGCTAAGCGAATTATTATTCATTACGTATAAACACTTATTGTTAAACTAGGTCAGACGTTTTAACGTAAATAATTTTAACTATACCCATATAAAATCTGAAATATAACAATAAAAAAATGTATTTAAAGATTACTATCAAAGTCTATCCTGACCGGTGTGATTCTCATAATTAAGTTTTAAATCAAAGGTGTTAATCATCCTGTTAATATCAAGGCGTTGCCTTCTTTAATTGTATGATGCATTTACAGAAGTCCACTAGATAAACATTTCGAAATACTACCCGGTGTGTTTTAGTGACCTTGCAATTAGGAACAGCAGATAATTCCATTAAAATGAAACGTTGATAACTTTTACACGGGCTCGAAGTAAATAAAATGCAGTACAATGATTATATAAACTCGTGAAGGTCATTATTATTTCGTGTATAAGCTGAAGTTTATGCAAGTAGAAGGTTAAAATCGGTAATTAAAAGGAAGTGTAAAAACATTTAAAGCTAATTCGTTTATAATAAAATTCCTATTACAAATTACATTTAAAACAACCATCCATATCAGAATTATAGTATTAGGTAAACATTAATACTTGTTAATAATGGCACTGAAAAGTTTATAAATTCCGTTAAAATTACATATATAACATGCTCAATACTGTTTCTCAAGGTAAAATAAGTATGCTATTGTAATCTCGTATTAATGTATTAATTGAAATATTTTTTAATAAAATTTTTTCTTAGCATAATGAATGCACGTCAACTCAAATATACATTTTTATAGTATCTTTCCAGGGTCAAAGGTCAAATTAAATCATTGAAAAGACCTATTTTATAAATGCCCGAGCTGGCACAACAAGAAAAACGATCTACAAGATAACCCTAACTCTAAACACAGCTCCAGCCCTTGCCCTAAAATACAACCCTAAGCCAAACCAAGCCCCAGTTCAGCCCTTAACCCTAAAATACAGCCCTAAGCCAAGCCAAGCCGCAGTTCAACCCCCACCCTAAGTCCCCAGCTCAACGCTAACCCTAAAAATACACATCTCGCGTTAGCAGCTACAAAAAGACCTTAATTAGGGATGCAGAGGGTTCAAAAATAAGCCCCAAGTAAGCTAATAAAAAATAATTAAGGATTAAAATTCAGCAGAGGTTGAAAAGGACCTCCGAAAAGAAAGGGTTGAAAATATGGTCTCACACGTGGGTGTGTAACAAATTAGGGTTGAAAAAGGCATCCGAAAAGAAACCATAAAAAATAAGTAGGGATGAAAAATACGGTCTCGCACGTGGATGTGTAAAAAATTAGGGTTGAAAACACGGTCTCACACGTGGATGTACAAAAAATAGGGGTGAAAATACACGTCCTACACGTAACCGTGTAAAAATAAGGGTGGAAAATCCGGTCTCACACGAGGTATATAAAAAATAAGGGTTGAAAATGCGGTCTCACGCGTAAGCGTGTAAAAATAAGGGTGGAAAATCCGGTCCCCCACGTGGATGTGTAAAAAAGTGTAAGGGGCAGGGTTAGTAACGTAAAAAAAAGGAGTGGGGCAAGTGCCCGTCTTCTACTTGCATAGAAGCTAGGCGGTTGTATACTGAAAGATTTCCGGGCCGTATTGCTCCTGATAGAAAAACTTTCGAATGTATTCATCGGCGTCTTTATGAAACAGGCACATTAAGACGAAATGGAGGAGCAGGAAGGCCAAGGACAGCAAGAACGGTAGAGCTGGAAGAGGATGTGCTGGACATGATTGAAGAAGATCGAGGTACTTCTACTCGAAAAATTACTGACGCTTTGGATGTAAGTAATAGGACTATTTGGCACATTCTTAAGGAAAATTTGTTGTATCCATTCCATATACAACGCGTTCAAGCACTTCTTCCTGCTGATTTTCCTCCTCGCATTGCATTCTGTCAATGGCTTTTGCACAAAATGGTTCAAATCCCTCAACTCCTGATGTTGATTCTGTTCACTGATGAAGCGAGTTTTTCAAGAAATGCAATACGGAATTTCCATAATAACCATGTATGGTGTGAAGAAAATCCAAACGAAATTGTTGAAGATCGTTTTCAACATCAGTTTTCTTTGAACGTTTGAATTGGGATTGTAGGTGACTGCCTAATTGGACCGGTATTTCTACCCGGGAGACTTACCGGAGAGCTGTATCGCAACTTTTTGGAAAACACGCTCCCTGGATTTCTGGAGGACGTACCATTAGTAATTAGAGATGCAATGTGGTATATGCACGATGGCGCACCAGCCCACTTTAGTCAAGTAGCTCGTGATTTCTTAACACAAGCATACGGAAATCGTTGGATTGGCCGGGGTGGACCTCACTTATGGCCTGCACGATCCCCGGACTTAAGAAATCGAATCATTGCTGGGTGCAACTCAATTAAAACAGATCCTGGTGTTTTTGAGAGAGTTCGCCAGTCAATGAGGAGAAGATTGGATTCTTGCATCCGAGGTCGAGGTGGTCACTTTGAACAGTTTTTGTAATTTTTGGTTGGTAAAATTTTTGGTTTGGTGAAATATTTGTTTTTGCCCTTGATTTTTAAAACTTTTTTTCTGTAATAAATGACATGCACTAAAATGTTTTTTTTTTACTCAAAAACGGTACGTTGTACGATAAAAAGTCAAGAGATCTTTTTTCTTCACAATTGAACAAAGAATTAAAAAATATTTTTTATTTTTAGAGAAATCAGCGGGATCCTACTTTTTTCTTGAAAAATAGCCTGTGACGTGCCAATACGCGCGCCAATAGTACGACTGAAACATCGTGTTGTATTGCAAAGTATGCGTCTCCCACAGCTATTGACACGCGTAAAATTTCATTATGATATCTCAAGCCATTTTGGAAAAATCTAATTTTGACTGTTTTTTTAAATTAAACTTCAACACGCTGTAGATCGGTAACGAAGGGTTTGCGGACCTATGTTTATAGGAACTTTATTGTATAAAATCATCTGGGCAATCACCCCCTTTAATATTGCCGCATATTTTTTAAACACCCTGTATAAGTTTGAGTGCGTTAAAAAAATACAGTACTCCTCTCTCAGGTTACACATTCACCTATACAACAAATAAAAACAATAGAAATAAATATTCGAGGTGTTTAATGGTCTGGTCTGGGAGTTGTACCAACTGGCAATTGCCTTATACAATTATAACCAGCGGTATCATATACCCATTCACCAGCCACATAAATATAAATATAAACAACAACCAACAATACTAATACGCACAAATACCAGAGTGATAGGGCCCTGTACTGTTTCTTTATTTTAGCAGATTTCATCTTAATAAGTCCGCGTACGAATAAGATACCATTGCAAGGCAATGTTTGATTCTTTTAATACTTTACATGCTGGTAAAATGATTCACTGCGAGCTTTCAGTTATATAAAAATACATACTTACACTAGAATAAATATTCCCTTAATTGATTACAGACACAAAGCGTTAATATACGCGGTTTAACCCCCGAAAGAAAAGACAGCTTAGTGTTGGCGAATTCAAAAGAAAAATGTACACGCAAGAATTATTTTAAAGACAAACTGTTTACGATGAAGGTATTTAATTAACCCAAAAATCGATCTGGCTCGATTGACACCCTAACTGTCACTGCTCTTCCCCCGATCACCCAACAAACTTCACTCCCGCAATCAACCCCCATCTTTCAAAAGTAATATAAAAACAAGAAACATTAATTTTCGTTGGAACAGTTTCATATTAATTATTGCACCTCTTAATTTTAAAAATACCCATTCGTCCGTAACAACACTACATTTCTCTCTCGAAGTTTCAAGTAACAAACAAAGATATCTTATGATCGCAGCCCGTTCATCCGTAATTAATCATTAGATCAATGACATTTTTACATTAAGAGTGCGCATAAGAAATTACAATGATTCGTTGCGCCCCTTCAGTAAAGCATTTTCAAGCGTGCACATGCTACTCGCCCCCCAACATGTGTTTTACACCCTAGACAAATATCAGTTACAACATTCCTTACATAAAAATATATAAATAAAATATTTTGAAAACACTAGCAAATTACGACGTATTATCAAGATATTATTATTTTTTAAACTCTTACCTAGATGTTTTCTATGATGAGAAATTCAGATTTGATCATAGTTTTGTTGTATCTTCCGGAGGGGGGGGGGGCGCCACCAGCAGCCTATTGTCTACATTTAAAGCTCCATACCTTTTTCTGCCTTTGTATATCAAATTTCTAGTCAGAAATTCTCATTTCCTGATATGTTTTCTTCAAAAAAGGTATACCTTGTAGATGTCGCTTCGAGCAGCCTTTTCTGTGATAATCGAATTTAAATGTTTCATTGCGTACTAAAATTCATCATAGCCCTCCCTCACACTTTATCCAGGCTTACAACTGGTCCAAGAAGTTTGGAGGTATGTTTAGGGACCAACCGACCAACACCTACAGAACTTTACACAACATAATAACATAAGAATGTAAGAATGAACTGGCAAAGAACCAGAGGAGTGGCATACATTGTCAATAACAAACGACCAAAACAGCAAACTTTTATTAAATAATAAATTGTTCACTCTAAGTAAATACTGAAAGTGACCCCCGTTTTTAGGTACACAGAGATTAATTCTACAGAGCAAATTGAACTGCACCCTATCCAACATCTCTGCATCTAACCGTAAAATGTTTACTGAATTTTGTATTCGCGCCCACAATTATTCTTCAGTGTTTATTGGTTTAGAATATACCATCTTTTTAAGTGTTATCCTTAAAAAGTAATCATGGGCGTCAAATCTGGTAAGCGAGGTGACCAATTTGCAAGAGCCCATGCCAATCCATCGATTCCGAAAATTCTCATTTAAGTGACATGTGGTGGTGCACCGTCGTGCATGAACCACATATTTTGCCTAACAACTAATGGAAGTTCATCAAATAAATTCGGCACATTTACTAAATGTTCTCGGTAATTTAAACCCATTAATCGAGGTAGTAAGATTACAGGACGTATGATAAAACTGTCAATAATGCACAACCTTTATTGCATGTGGGTTTTCGTCAGCATAAATGTGTTCATTATGTAAATTTGTCATACCCCTTGTAAAACAGCACCCATCGGTGAATAACATTTTTCTATGAAAATTTGCATCATTTTCTCTCTTTTCATTAATAAAAAGACAGTAGCGTAGCATTAATTCGGGGTCGTTAGGTAAAAGCTCTTGTATTGTTTGGAGATGAAATGGATGTAACAGCTGTTATATTAACCGTATCCTCAGAAACACCAAGTTCCAAGCCAATGTGTCTGGTGCTCAGACTCGAATCTTCTTCAACTCGTTCTAAAATTTCTTCCTCATCCTCTGCTGTTGTAATAGTACGATTACGTCCACACTCAACCGTAGCAGGAGCAAAACTACCGGTTGCTCGAAGACGCCTTTCAACAGCGGCAAATGTTTGATGGTTTGGAACACGTTTATTTGGAAATCTCCCTTGTTGTACTCTGGCCGATTTCCGACCATTTCCTTGGCAATATATCGGTAAAATTGCAATAAAGATTTATCAAACTGAATTGTTTGACAATACTCTTTTGTAACTAATAACAATACTTAATAATGTTTAATCGTTGCTATAATGAATTTTCGTACGCAATGAAACATTTAAATTCGATTATCACAGAAATGGCTGCTCAAAGCGACATCTACAAGGTATACTTTTTTTGAGGTAAGCATATCAGGGAATAAGAATTTCTGACTAGAAATTTGATATACCGAGACAGAAAAAAGTTATGAAGCTTTAAATATAGACAAAGGGCTGCTGATGGCGCCCTCTGGAAGATACATCAAATCTATGATCAAATCTGAATTTCTCATCATAGAAAACCTCTAGGTACCAAATTTCATGCAAATCCTGTTCTTATTAAGATAAATATTTAAAAAAGAGTTTAAAAAAATAATTACTTTGACACCCTGTATTTCGGAACCTATCAACCTTTAGACTACATCATAAAAGGTAGAAAAAAGTTTAAGAAGCAAAAATACTCTACATTCAATTATTAATAATGCTACATATTCAGAAAAACAAATTACACAAAAACAAAAGAGCATCGCAAAACAAATGATTTTTTTTTAATGGAACGGGTACTTTTTTTTAATATTCTGAAAGAGCTTTAAATTCTCTTTACAATGGTACCAAATAAGTTATTATTATTTTGGCAATTATAGTCACAATATTTTTTTAAAGTTTGTTTTCTGTATTCCTATAAATACGAACAAAAAAAAACAACAATGGAACAGTAGTCTTGGGAAACGAATAAAAAGCTGTAACAGATACAAACTACATCACTACATTATAACTTAGAATTACGTGAAAAAAGACAAAAACATGAATTAAATGAGATGTTCGAAGTGTCCCCCATTATTTTGAACACATAGTCGGGCTCTTCTTAGTAAATTTCTGCGTGCCTTTTGTAACCACCATTCGCTATCCAATTATTTCTAAACATTTGACGTAAAACATTTTTAACAACTCTTCAATTATGTGGAGGTGCCACATCTTGCTGAAACCACATATCACGCCGAATAGCTACTGGTACGTCATCCAGCAAGTCATGAAATTTATTTATAAGAAAGTTTCTGTACCTATCACCTGTAAGGGTTCCTTCATAAAAATAAGGACCCATTACAAAATCATTCACAACGCCGAGCCATACGTTAACAGAAAATTTATTTTGATATCTGCATGGTCGTAATTGTCTAGAATTTACGTCATCCCAGTAGTGGTCGTTTTTCCTATTGGATATACCATTTCTTGTAAAGCATGACTCATCGCTCCAAGCTATGACATTAATTAAATGATTGTGATTAATCAGCCATTCACAAAATGTTATTCGCCATTGCTGGTCTCCGTCATTTAGTCCTTGTACTAATTTAATTTTGTAAGGCTTCATTTTGTTCCTTTTAAGTATTGAAAATATCTTGTAGTAGGTAAATCCTAAATCATCCACTGCTTCGCGTATGGAATTCCGAGGACGCGCTCGAAAGTACGCCAAAACAACAATTTCATCATTTTCCATAACACCTCGCCGATGTCTTTGCTGCACTGGTTTTGCACTAAAACCGCCAGTTCTGCGTAAATTTGCTTCCAGTCTAGTAAAAATTCGAGGATGTGGTTGTCGTCGCTCGGGATACAAATTTAAATGCATTGCACTTGCCTCCAGTGTATTATCATTGCCCCGAATAAAAACTCTTAACATATCCATTTTTTCATCATTTGTGTAATTATTATTTGCTTCGATTGTGACAGGTAATATTATGAGCACTGAACAATAATTTAACTGTCACAAACAATGCTCTAATATCGACAATTGTTTTTCATTTGTTTCCCTAGACTACTGTTCCAATTTTGTTGTTTTTGTTCGTATTTTTGGAATACAGAAAACAAACTTTAAAAAAATATTGTGACTATAATTTCCAAAATAATAATAACTTATTTGGTACCATTGTAAAGAGAATTTAAAGCTCTTTCAGAATATTAAAAAAAAGTGCCCGTTCCATTTAAAAAAATCATTTGTCTTGCGATGGCTCTTTTGTTTTTATGTAATTTGTTTTTCTGAATATGTAGCATTAATAATTGAATGTAGAGTATTTTTGCTTCTTAAACTTTTTTCTATTTTTTATGATAAAATATCTATATCATTGGACACGTGAAATCAATCAGACTGTATATATATATATATATATATATATATATATATATATATATATATATATATAATAATATGAAGTAACGACCTTAGTTATTATAAAAATATGGTATCGGGATGCGGTCTAGTTAAAAATGAAAATGACTCTTTATTTAATTCAAGCTTTCGAAATACTTTATTTCATCAGGAATCTGTGTAAAATGAACATAAGTGAGAAATAATCTATTAACATCATAAATACTACTTACTAAATGCGAGAATTATAAACTAACTAACATTATTGTACAGAAGAATTGATGAATAGAATGCTATGATTACAATTTAAAATCACAACTTAAAAAGACAGTTATTGAAATATTTCACAATTTTCAAAAATTGGCATGTATACCTTACTGCGTTACAAACTAAAATTCTTAGAAGATATGATTTACGAAACCTGTTGTACTGAATCAATTCAAATTAGTACTCAGAATATATGAATAAATGTTGCTTAGATTATCTAGATCAGTTTTGTAATTTAAAATATCTTGAGTACTGAAAATGTGAGTCATTTCAAGGAAAAGTCTGCTTCTATAATTGATTTCTGTGTCTAAAATTTTAACTTTAGGAAAATTTGGAATGTGATTGGTGTTTTTACTATGTTTTGCTAAAGCACAAGAATTTTTTCCTGTTTTACAGTCACTTCTATGCTGAGTAAGTCTTGTTTTAAGCCATTGTGATGTTTGTCCAATATCTACTTTATTGCATTCGCTACAAGGAATGGAATATACAACATTAGAGTTACTAAGAATTGGAGTTTTTGATAGGTTTAATGTTATATTTCGCTATACGTATTTGTTCGTTGTTTAAGATATTACATAAGATTGGTGTTAAGTTTAGTATGTAAGGGATTATTTTGTTAATCATGTTTGTTTGTGTCAAGTATGCCTTTTGAAAATTAATTTGAGAATTGAATGGTGTACTGTATAATAAATTCTTTAATAATGTTTTTGGATAATCATTGATGACCATTGATAACCATTGATAACCGTTGATACTAATTGAGGTTGCAGTCAAAGTAGATAAGGCCAGGAAAGTAAAACCCTTTGTTGCTGAGTCGAGCTTTCGGAATTCTTTATTCCTTTATCAAGACAAACTAAAAATTAACATGAAAAAATGTGCTTGCATTTAATAAATATTAAAAACGTACCTAACGTCAGTCATTAACACATATACACAATAAAATTTTTAACACATAACAAAAACATCGCAACTAGTCAACGATAAAGTAACGATTATTTGAAAAATGTGGGTGCCTATGTATCATTGCCGGAACATATCTAAAACCTGCAATGTCGAAAATCCAAAAATATTACAATTTTTGCAACATTAGATAAGCGGTTATATAAAATTGAACTTGAATTTACAATCAATACAGATTAAAATACAAAAATATATACACCATTCAAGTTTTAATAAAAAACAGGATAAGTAATGCGTAGAATTTACCAAATTAACGTTAAAGTGACAACCAAAAACAACAGTACGGCGACTGAAAAATTAAAATTAATATAAAATTAATTACCACCAGAATATTGACTACTTGTTTCAAATGATAGAACATAACTGTAGATGCTACTTAGTTTATCAATGTCAGAATGTTTGTTTAAAGTATCATTATTTGCATTAATGTATCTACTTTGACTGCAGCCTCAGTTAGTATTTATTTATCTAAATTAGTCAGTCAAGATTACCCGCCAATTTATATATATATATATATATATATATATATATATATATATATATATATATATATATATATAATATATATATATATATATATATATATATACAACGTCCCAGATAACATTTCCAGCATGGGGATCTCGCTTATTATAAAAGATACAGATTTGGTTAAATTAGATGAATTACTCCTAAGGATTAGTGAAATTATAGGACACTCTCCAATTTCCAAATTTCCATGTATTTTAAGACTTATGGCAAGAAAAAGATAAATGTCAAATTTCTTTTTCTTGTAATATCTTTTTTGTTATATTAGACATATAAATTTTATTTGCACTTTCTTAAGATATTTTTTATGCAGAATTTAAATATCAATTTGGATTTTTATTTGCACTTTCTATTTTTTAGTTTCAACCCCTAAATTAAATTTTTCTTATGGAACGACAACTCGGCTTTGAAATAATTGATCGTGTTTTTTTATCCTCTTTACAATGATATTATAGCACATGTACTATCTATTCTTAAGAACAACAAAGAAAATTAAAAAAAATGTATTTTATTAAAGACTCTAACAATAAGCAGGCCGTGAAAACACAATCGAATTTAATGTCACTTAAAAATTATTCGTTCCAGAATATTTTTGTGTCAAACATGGCTTTATTTACTAATACTGAAAAGTTTGATATGTTGAGTTGTTACATCTTGTCTCATAAAAACAGTTTAGAAGCTGAACGAATGTAGTTGAGGCTGTATCCTGAAAGAAGGCAGCCCAGTACTCGTACGTACAGAAATTTGGTAATTAATTTAAAAGAATATGGTTCATTTTCAAAACCTACTAGAAATCCGAAATTACGGAATGAAGATGCAGAACTAAATGTATTACAATCAGTTATTGAAAATCCTTCAACATCTGTAAGATGAATTGAACATAACACTGGTATTTCGAAAACTACATCACAAAGAATTTTAAAACGTCACAGGTATCATCCGTATAAGTACACCATTCTGAAGTGACTTAGAGATGGAGATCAGGGGAGAAGATTACAATTTTGCCAATGGCATGTTAATCAATGTGAGAATAACGATAATTTTGTGGTCTGACGAAAGCAGATTTACAAATAATGGCCTTTTCAATCGACACAATGTTCACTTTTGGGACCGTGAAAATCCTCACGTTGTTAAGGAAAGTCGGCATCAAGTGAGATTTGGTTTTAACGTCTGGTGTGGAATTTTAGGCGCTTAACTTATTGGGCCCATATTTTTTAACGAAACATTAAATAGTGAAAGGTATTTGAATTTACTACAAACTGATTTAGAAAATAAACTTGATGATTTACCACTGATTGAGAATATTAATATCT
Source organism: Vesta saturnalis (assembly GCA_036346205.1). Taxonomy (NCBI): domain Eukaryota; kingdom Metazoa; phylum Arthropoda; class Insecta; order Coleoptera; family Lampyridae; genus Vesta; species Vesta saturnalis. The sequence goes on along the minus strand of JARFJB010000454.1, from coordinate 3,841,828 downwards.
TCTTCCAACAAGATGGCGCCCCACCCCACAATTCAAACATCATCAGCTTAATAATCTTAATAATCTTAATAATCGGTTTCCAAATTCATGGATTGGTAATCGAGGGCCGATTTTATGGCCACCCAGATCTCCAGACTTAACGCCCTTGGACTTTTTCCTTCTGGGGCTACGTAAAAAATCGAGTGTACGTGCAAACATTTGAGAATGCCGAAGATCTTCGTGAAGCTGTTCTTGCAGCATTTGGTAGCATTAAACGCCAAAAACTACGCAGAGCAATTACGTCGACACTACGCAGGGCACAATTATGTTTAGAACGGAATGGTCAATTGTTTGAACATCTTTTATAATTGGATAATTATCTCCAATACTATTACCTGCTTAACTCTTGTTGTTATCTATTATTTGTCGTTTTCTCATGTTTCACGGCCTACTTATTGTTAGAGTCTTTAATAAAATACATTTTTTAAATTTTCTTTGTTGTTTTTAAAATAGATAGTACATGTGCTATATCATTGTAAAGAGGATAAAAAACACGATCAATTATTTCAAAGCCGACTTGTCGTTCCATAAGAAAATTTAATTTAGGGGTTGAAACTAAAAATAGAAAGTGCCAAATAAAAATCCAATTTGATATTTAAAATGCATAAAAAAATATCTTAAGAAAGTGCAAATAAAATTTATATGTCTAATATAACAAAAAAGATATTACAAGAAAAAGAAGTTTGACATTTTTCTTTTTCTTGCCATAAGTCTTAAAATATATGGAAATTTGGAAATTAGAGAGTGTCCTATAATTTCACTAATCCTTAGGAGTAATTCATCTAATTTAATCAAATCTGTATCTTTTATAATAAGCGAGATCCCCATGCTGGAAATGTTATCTGGGACACGTTGTATATATATATATATATATATATATATATATATATATATATATATATATATATATATATAATATATATATATATATATATATATATATATATATATATATATATATATATATATATATATATATATATATAACACACATATATATATATATATATATATATATATATATATATATATATATATATAAAGTCTATAATCTTCATGATTATATTTGTCAGCGTTTTTGTAATGGCACTTGAAAAAAAAATTAATTTTTTTTCTTGACATGAGGGTTAGAGGAAAAGGGAGAATGTGCTTTATATTTGAGCGCTGCAAAGCGCGTCGAGTTTTATATAAAGTATTATACAAAAGTTACATTTTAACAATGTTCGTAACCGATTTAAGACAACTTTTTTTTCCAATACTTTCCTTTTAAATTATTGTTCTATGACAGGCCAATAAATACTCGTAACATTTCAAACAGTAATCTAAAACTTTGTTTTCTTAGCCTACTTGCTAAAAAAACGAAAATGTAATCGGAAGAATAAAAGAAAATCAATATTTCTTTTAACATTTTCAACACCCTGTACCTCGGGAACAAACGAGTTTTGTACAAGTGTTTCAAGGAACTTTTTTCATTTTTTTGAGATGCTCTATCACCTCTTGAAGTGCATCCCACATTATGAAACACCTTGTATAGTATAGTTAGTAGTTTACGAAACATACAGACGTCCCCACAAATTTTCACCTATTTCTTTACTTATAGTAAGCCCCTCTCTAAAATTAGTCCATATTAGTTACGTGTGTAAGGTTACAAGAATTTTAACTGAATTTTGTGGACCTAGTCCGCAATTACCATATGCTGCCATCTACGTGTTGTATTGAAACATTTAATTTATTTTACATACTTTTGATGTGGTTCTAGTTAGTTCTATGTGAACATTGATTTAGAGTGACTGTACCTAATTTTGTGATTGTATTCGGTTTTATTTGTAAACATTTTAGAGTGATGGTAACTTGTTTTGTATATACTAACGTATATACGACTTTTAATATATACACAAACTGTACTTAGCTTTTGAGTTTTGATTGGTGTACATTTTTATATTTATACAGTATTCGCCAAAATAAACAGTGCCGAAAACAACTATTAATTTTTGTAATTTACATGTTCAAAATGAGCACCATTACGACGTAAACAAGGTTCATAGTGATTTTCCAGATCATTAAACATATTCATAAATAGTAGTTGACGCAGTTGTTGGAAATAAGTTATTAATGTATGCATCAGGTGGCGTAAGGTCAAGTGAATGTGAAGGGTAACCAAAGTTCGTTCCACGAGAAATTACTCTGTTGCCAAAATTATCGTGGAGAAGGTTCTAATGAGCGTCTGACTATATGGCTTGTGGCGCAATCCTGTTGAAATCATTGCTTGTTAAACTGTAAATTTCTGTGTGTTGATTCCCGTCCTCAACAAAATAAGGACCAATTATACTGTGCCCCAATACATCACACCAAATCGTAACTCGAGCACTGTGAAGTGGCTTTTCTACAATAAAGTCAGGGCGTTCAAATCCAAGACATCGAGTTGTTTATCTATTGATATAGTCATTTTGGTGAACATGATTTTCGTCTGAAAACCGTACATTTTTCAAGAAATCGGTAACTTGGTATACTAGGCTCAACACGCGTCCACGATAAACTATTCTTGAACGTTTGTCCACAGCGTTTAGTCGTTGTCCAGTTTGAACACGTTATGGATAACCATCAATGCCTTTGAACATTCCACGTGTGCATGTTTCACTGATGTTTAATTTATACGCAGTTCGTCTGAGACTTCTTTGTGGTGACTGCAGAACCTGGTCAAGAACCCGTTTTTCATTATCGTTGGTACAAACTGTTCTTCGACGATCTGAAGAACCCTTGCACTGACACAACGCGCTACCAGTGCAACGAAATTTCTCAACAATTGCTAACGTTACGCTTTATTAAATTGCTGTCGATATTTTTTAAAAACTTGTTTCAAACTTGAGTCATTGCCCCGTCCACTTCCGTATGAACGGAAATAATGTTCTACTATAAATACCTTTTCCTCAGTTGACAGAACCAGAACCCTCTTCAGAATGTATTTTAACACCAGCGTAATATTATTATGACAGTTAATAACAAACAGGCATCGTCCAAGCAATTCCATACTCCTTCATATTTCGGTACTGTTTATTTTGCCGAATACCGTATTTGTACAAATTTATGAAGTATGAAAAAGATGAAAACGCACAGATAAGCCTGCTATTAATACAACAGCTTGATAAACGTATAGAGTCAACCATGTAATCTAATTTTAGTAAAGGATAACTAGATCCTTAACAAATTAACTCGTAATAAACTGCCTTGAAGGTGACAAATCGGAACACCCTCTAACAGTGAAAAATGTCCTAATCAAAGAGCAAATTTAACAAAACTTAATCAAATTATGATGTAAGTGTAAAGTTGTGAAAAACTTTAATTTGAAATTGATAAAAGCATTCGCAAATAGAAACTTGACATACCAATAAAAGATCTAGTCAAATCTAACAAAGAAATATTTTTTTGTTAATAACTATAATTGTTATTTTACAGTAAAAACACAATGTAGTACGTTTAATATAATTTTTAATTTTAATTTCAACTACATATATTATAGTGCTGTGATAACTTAACATATAACTGGTAAAGCATTTACTTCAAGGACTAGGGAAAACACATCAACTAGACATACCAAAAGCTGAAATTAAAATTAAGACGTACCATTGTGCCTTTTTTTGATTATAAGATGGCAATACCCGTTTAAACGAAGATCTTCTTCTTGCCGTTTGAAGTTATTAAGATGTTTATACTGGGTTCCCCATAATAGACTACCTATTTTGATATTGAAATAAATTCTATATGAGAGTCATTATCTTCTACGGCCTTTGGGATTTTAATCAACATGTTATTAATTGAGTAGGCGCCTGTCACAAAACTAGGATAAAATTGATTTTCTTAAAACGTTAATTTGTAATAAATTAGTTAATTGTCATTAGGTTTTGACACATAATTTAACGTTTAGTTTTAATCCTCATGGATTATTCAGTTCAACAACGAGTTTTTCGCGTAGAAACTTACATAAGAAGTAACTCAATAGAAGAAGTAAGGCGTGCATTCCGTCGTCAATTTAACAACAATAGGGGTCATGCTCCAAACCGTAAGACTGTTATGTCATGGGTTCACCACTGGCGTGAAAATGGTTCTGTGTAAAATTTGAAGAAACCTGAACGTGGAAGAACAATTCGTAGTCCTGAAACTATTGAACGAGTCAGAACTGCGTCTCACATGGTTTGCTAATAGGCAATCCATATTGTGGGAATATCAAAAGAGAGCCTGCATTGAATCCTTCACAAGCACTTAAAATTTCATCCGTACAAGTACCAAATGGCGTAACATCTTAGTTATCAAGATAAACAAGCCAGATCAGGTTTTTGCCAAGAATTTTTTAATTTACATCGAGGAGATGTCCACAATCTTTTAATGACTGATGACGCAAATTTTTATTTAATTTAATAAACAGAATTTTATGTATCGGTCAAAATCCTTAAGAAATCATTACTAACAATCGCCATAATCCAAAAGTTATTGTTTGGTGTGCGGTAGGATCAGTTGGCATTATTGGTCCATATTTTTTGAAGATGGAAATAACTGTCGTCTAACAGTGACGTCCAAGCGTTACGTAAATATGCTAGAGACGTTTTTTATTCCTGATTTACAAAGGGAATTACTAAATAATGCGTTATTATTCCAGCAAGATGAAGCAACAGCACATACCGCTAGAAACTCCATGAGAGTTCTGCGAGAAGTGTTTAATGGGCGACTCATTTCATGATTTGGAAATTTAAATTGGCCTTCGAGGTCACCGGATTTTTTTTCTGTGAGGCTATTTAAAGGCGAAGGTTTTTGCAACTCATCCAGAAAACATCCAAGAGCTCAAAGTTCAAATTGTTGAAGAAGTCCGGTTTCATCGTGTCATGAATCATTTCTTGTCCAGTCCTATGTTACAGTAAATACTCTCTTCAGTGTAATAAAATGTTTGCTTTATTAAGTTTAAACAATTTTATTGAGGTATTAAAATGGGTGACTATTATGGAGAACCCAGTATATCTCAATAGTTGTAAACGAACATAATAATGAGTTTGTCTTTACATTATTTCCATATTATCAAATTGAATGTTATGATTTAAATTCTTTAAAGCATGCTCAACTGCTGCAGATTTCTCTGGTTGACCTAATTTACAAAATTATCATGCATATCTAGTTTTTATTTTTATTTCAAAACCCGGCAACTTAAGGTATTGACTTTGCTAGCGTACTGTTAATACGATTTCGAGAGATGAAAGAGGACAGTTCAATCACCCTTTTTATGCAATAGTTGTGAGATGGCCAGGCAACAGAAAATCTCATTTTTCGTAGAATTTCTTAAAAACATCAAAACTGTTTGCGCCATAACCTGTAATAAAGTTATCTGGTTCTAAAGCTAGTGGAAACCATTATTCAGTCTACAAGATATGAATAAGTTTGACGGCGTAAAATCCATACTAGTAATAATTGACGACCTGGGGTAAATGGCTCTGAGGGGACTGAGGTGAATATTATTACAAAGGATTGTAAAACCTGAACGCATTCTTCCTAAGAAAAATATTCGATTAAGGATGTCGCCAAAGAGAATGTACGCTACATAACCTTGGTTACGAATCCTCGAAACAGAGTCTATAAAACATCCACCAAGTAATATCCCACCGGAAGTTCCAACATTTTAAAAAGGAGCGTGTGACGAAGCTACGTACAAACTTCACGATTACTAATTGTAAGTTAAAACAAAATAGAGCTGATGCCATAGATTATAAAACAGTTTGTTGAATACAGTATTTTTTCCAAAAATAGGATCTAATCAAACCCGCCATGAAGATTAGGTAATTCTTAAGGATAATGGAACAATAGATAAATCCAATCCGTACTAGGTACGTCTGAGCATTACAAACCGCAAAAACTCAAGTTTAGGAAAGTAAGGGGGGAAAACACTTATTGGAGTTGTTATTTAGCATTTTATATTATGTAATTGTAGTAATAATGTTTGAGTAAATTATAAACCTTTTTGGTGTTGAATATATGAGATTTGTTAATGAAACATATTTGCGATTTCTTTTTCTTTTCGCGTGGCACATCCACATCTGGAGCCCATCGCTAACAAGTTGTTATAAACACAGATATGACTCACCGGTGGGTCACGTTTATTTGTTACAAATACATGTGGGACTCACCAATGGCACACAAACAGTCATTATCAGTAGTTTGTTACATAAACACAGGTGTGACTCATCTGTGGGTCACGCTTTTATTCGTTAAAAACACAAATATGACCCACGATTCTCGTTTTGGATCATACTGTATATGACTTCCGATATTTAGCCACGTAGCCATCGATATAAAAATAATATAGATCATGTACATAAAATATCCTACTACAAATAATAATTAATTTCGTTTGTTGAAATATGTACGAAGCGAGGAGAATTCAAATCTGGAATAATGTATAGGGTGTTCCATTAAAAAATATATGTTTGTGTTGTCATGGACTTATGGGCCACCCTGTATTTGTGAAAATATTTTTAAAATGTACTGTCTAGCAAGCATTTTATTGCTCCTTTTTAATATTTTTTCTAATATAAATCATTTATATGTAGAAGACGGAGCTAAGATGCAGAACGTTGCATAAATTCGTTCATTTAATCAACTCTCAACATTGTAGTAAGCATACAATTGAAATCACTATGTTCAATATAATAGCCACACAATTTCTACTTGTGCAAACAGGTAGTAGATTGGTGTATATAGTTAGTTATCGTAAATTGATTCCTTTGAAACCCGGTGAAATCATTGTAATTGTAGACTAACATGTTTCGATGTCTTCAATAAGACATATAAAAGTGACAGGTGTAGTCGTAGCGTGTGGATAATGGAGTTTACATTTGCAGTAAGTGATCTGAAATGTACACAGAAGGAGACCATATAGTTTTAGCGAGAATCGTGAAGATTATTTTTCGAACATAACCATGATGTTGATATCAATAGTACAGAAAAGCCCAGAAAAGGAAAAGTAGAAGTCCTCAAGCAATTCCAGATGTTTGATGTGTACTTAAAATAAAATCAATTTAACTCAGACATATATGTTGATATGAAAAACTTTATGGTTAACTCGTTGAAATAGGTATACAATAGCCCTTATTCAATATAAATAGTGTGTTGGATTACATCCTAATTAACTTGAGTCATTTAATTAACATTAAACATAGAATTCCAGTGCACGCGTTTCCAATTCAGCATCTTTTTGTAAAGAAATTATATTTTATATTAGATTCTAATTCTACCACTAGATGTCATAAAATTTTCTGAAATTTATATAATTATGTCTAAATTAATTTCAATGTAGCAATAGGAAAATAAAGATACATAAGGATGAGTAAAATAATTATTAAACCTACAAAATAGAATCACAATTTAATTATACATAATAAGAATGATATACCAAAGTCAATAGCGTAACATAGGGGTTTTATTTCAGGCAAAATTATTATGTATACTGCACAAAATTTACTAAACAAATTGTGAATGTGGACTAAAATAAAATTCAAATTACGCACGTCACAAGGATATGTTCAGAATTTGTTTTATTAAAATTGTGATAAAATTAATAAAGATTTCTTTGCATCGTTAAAAACTAATTCAATTCTAGTGCTACCCAACAAGAAAATATTTTCGTCAGAATTTTTGTAAATCATACTTTTGTTGTTATTTTTCATGGCATACGTTTTGACAAAATTTTGATCACCTGCTAAGAAAAACATACTAAAACTTTAAAAAAGTAGCGTTTTATAAATAAAAACATCATTTACAGTTTTTCTTTTCACTGTTAGCTCAAACTACTAAAAATGAATTAAACAGAGATCTGCGAATATTTAGAAAAATATTGTATTTAGGTGTACGGAATATGATAAATAGAAATGACAGAACATCAAATCGAACGACTTTATAATGTGGAGTGTTTCGTTTGAAAAAAAAATATACTGTGGCGTTTTGATTTACCCTATACACAAGAACACAAGAACATCTTATCAATACCTACAAGATTTGCAAACTGTATTATCTCACTTATCTATCACAGCTTTCAACTTTGAATTAATTTCTCCATTATTGGTGGTGTTCATAAAATTCTTTGATTTGTCACCCAGATATGGACCCCATTCCTCTTTAATATTAATCTAATCTTCCTTTAAATAGTAGTATACCATGACTGATTATTTTTTTAATTTGATCAACCAGATCATAGAAACTTTTTTTCCGGCGCTGAATAAACAAGTTTCTGTATTAATTCAAGTATCAAGTATCACTTCTGAAAATTTTTGAAACGCGAAACACAAATGTCTAACTTAATTTTGGAAAAAATTGCACATAAAATACCTCTTTCTGTTAAATCTTTACCAGTCATTACGTTTATGATTTTATCTGCTGTTTCTAGTGGTAAAGAATCCTTAAAACTTTGCAAAAACCATTCCAAACTCTCCCTGTCTTCACTCATCAGTATATCAATCGCAACTATGTCAATTTCGCCATTTCCATCAGCATTTAGAGTTATGTAGACAGGTGCTTTTATTGTTAATAATTTGAGGGTAGTATATAAAAAAATGATCTCTGAATATGCAATTACGGATTCAATCATTTCTTGAGAAGAAAAATATAGTACTTTAAAAATGTTGTTCTCGTCAATTAAAATGTGACAATATATATATATATATATATATATATATATATATATATATATATATATATATATATATATAGTGTGTCCAAAAGTTTGGAAACGCTTAATTATCTCAATTATTTGTAAAGTGACATAAATGAAAATTAGGTAGTTTACATTTTCAACCAAACTCTATCCAACAAAAATATTTTTAGTGATGCAGTCTTGCCGCTTCTAATAAAAATTCAAAGCAACTTTGATAATTCAAACTGAACAATAATGTATATTATTCAGTTTTTTAATGCCCGGAATAAATTATTTTATGTGTGAAGTCCTATACCTATCTTCAACCATTTACGAAATAATTGACAGACCATTACGACATTTTGACAGGCTGTAAAATCTAAACCTTAAGAGATTAAGAAAAACGGTTTGCGCATTCCTATCTTAGTTTTTCATAAGCTATCGATTAACAAATACAAAAACATCTAAACCTCTAACAACGAATTTATTAAAAAAAATTTTTTTTACGTCTTTCAAGTATGATGCGTTTCCACAGTTTTCATTTCTAATAGAACAAAGGTGGATATCACATATTTTATTTTTTTTAAACAATTTTTTAATAAATTCCTTGTTAAAAGGTTAGATGTTTTTGTATTTGTCAAACGATAGCGTATGATAACCTAAGATAGAAATGTACAAACCATTTTTCTTGATCTCTTAAGGTTAAGATTTTACAGCCTGTCAAAGTATCGAAATGGTCTGTCAATTATTTCGTAAGTGGTTGAAGGTAGGTATAGGATTTCATACATAAGATGTATTTAGATTTATTCCGGGCATTAAAAAATTGAATAATATACATGGTGTTCCGTTTGAATTATCAAAGTTGCTTTTAATTTTTAGTAGAAGCGGCAACACTGCATCACTGAAAATATTTTTGTTGGATAGAGCATGATTGCTAATGTAAACTCCCCAATTTTCATCTATGTCACTTTACAAATAACTGAGATAATTGAGCGTTTCCAAACTTTTGGGACACACTGTGTATATGTGTGTGTGTGTGTGTGTGTGTGTGTGTGTGTGTTGTTTGTTTGTGTGTATATATATATATATATATATATATATATATATATATATATATATATATATATATATATATATATATAATTGTAGTATCGGCTGTGTAAAATATATTAATAAAGTATGGAAGTATTTCAGGTAAAACAGTCTTATCTCCTACTAAATTTTTGTAGAATTTTCGCAAAATATATTTGCTTCGACAGGACCTAGAAGCAACAAATGTAAAATACATAAACTAAAGAAGTTACAAAAATTAATTAAAAATCTTAAAAGTCAAACAGGTTTGACATATAAACAGGTAACTATAATATATGTAACATGAATTTTAAACCACAAACAAACACTCAAACACATACACACTAACAAACATACATTCCTGCATTTATGTACATAAATTTATTATCTAATAGTAGTTTTAATTTTATTCTTATAATTTAAAATGTTAATATAAATGTCATTCAAACCAATCAACATCAGTTTCTTTATTAATGGCTGAATCATCTACATTAATTTCGATCATTTCTAAAAATTAGTCTTTTGGTTAAACTACAAGAAGTTTTGTTAAGCCTGCTAAGTTGTCAGAATTCATTCTTAAGCCCAAATTGCGAGAAGTTTGCCCTATATAGCAAGAACTGCTATCTTGACAGTTAATTTTGTAAACTACTTTAAAGGGGTTGATACATCTTTTAATTTTGAAATAATTTTTGTAACATGTTAACAGGTTTTTTGAAATTTTATAATCTATATTTAATGTTTTTAATAATATTTATAATCTTCGATGTAACATTGTATGTTGAAAACTGAAAAATTTATGGACAATATTAGTATTATTATTATTATTAGAACTTTGAATGAAATGATTACTAAACAGTAGTTTATTTAACAGTTTTTCAGGATACGAATTTTCTAAAAATATTTGTTTTCAGATCATTAAATTTTTATCAAGAAGAAAAAATTGTGGATGACATATTTTGGTTATTCCTCTTTTTTAAATATAATACTAAATTAATTTTTGTTTTATGCCCATGAAATATATTGGCCCCCATAAATAAATGAATAGACAGTAAACGCTTATGTCTTTTAATGAAATTTTCAGAAAACGTGTATTTTATTCCTATTAATAAACGAAGAAAATTTTAACAAGATACAAATATTGTTAACACAAATAATGAGTCCACCCTCCTCTGTTTCTCACACATTCAGCTAACCGATTAGGCATAGTTGAAATGAGTCAATCTATACTAACCTGAGGTATACTATCCCACGCTTCTAAAATCCGTTTTTGAAGGGCATCTACATTGTTTGGGAGTGGGTGTAGATCATTTATTCTCTGCCCTACTATATTCCACAAATGTTGGATTGGTGGTAAGTCTGACGAACGAGAAGGCCGTGGAAGCAGATCAACTCCATAGCAACCCTTGCGGTATGCAGCCTCGCCTTATCTTGCTGAAAAATTAGATTTCCTATTTCTTGCAGATATGGCAATAATACTGGTTCAAGAACGTTGTTAATGTACCGATTTGCATTTAATGTTCCCTCAATAACTACTAGAGGAGATCTGCTTCCCTGGCATGATCCCCCACACCATCACACCTTTGGTGAGAGCAGTACTTCGTTGTACAGAAAACTGCAAATTGCGTCTTTTTTAAACAAAATCGAGGTTCGTCACTAAAGATGGCTTGCTTCCAATGCAACCTCTCGTTACACCTTTGCTGCCATGCAGTACGATGGCGTGGAGAGATAAACAAAGCAATGGTCGGTATGATCTGGGTCCGAAAGATCGAATTCTTCCATACGTCGACCGTAAGGAGATTTGATGATCAGTTAATCCTCACCATCTATCACCAATTTCCCTTGTTGATGAAAAACGATCCCGAAGAGCTACAAGCCGGCCATCCAGGGACTGTCAATGCGTCTGGAAATTCTGGCATGTGTAATAAAGGCGTTCTTCCTTCATTAAAACCCATTGTAGCAAATTTTGTGAGGGTCCTCGAAAAGTTTACACACAAGATACAGCTCCCGTTGATTTTGAATAGATTAACTTAACTCGCTTTAATGTTTTCCCATTGGGTTGCCGTTTGGAGAATAGAGACTTTGTGCAATGTCCTGTTGTATCATGGGCATACATTTGCATTTCCGTTGATCACAAAAAGTGCTGTTATCTTTTTGTTTTACTCCACATATAGCTGTTTTATCTTGAAGGGTCTCGGTGTTCATTTAGTTAGATCAGGTTCATCTTCTTTCTAGAGGTTTAATAAATGCCATTCAAATTACACATATTGTTATGTTTGCTGAAGAAGTAATTTAACATTTTAGCTTGTTTATGTCAAAGAAGTGATAACGAAAATTTAAGTAGCGATACCGAATCAAGACTAAATAACTATCTCACTTTAAAGACCATAAAATACATTTTTAAACTTAGAAACATTTTTTTAATATTCAGAATTTCATATACCTTAAGAACAGAATAGAAAAGCACTGACAACTTTATCGTGGCCATTTTAGACCATAAAGTGATTTTTACAAAATTCTTATAAAACAACATGTTAAACTTTAAGGCGCATGTGCGAATATTGTTTAAACATTCTGAAATAATTCTGACAGTGTTCTAGTTAATAAAGAAAAGATCTAGGGGATCATCCGTTATATTTCAAGGTATCGTTAAATAACGGACACCATAACCCATAAATATCTAAACTACTTAAAAGCAACTCGCCCTAATCTAACTCTAAAAGGGCTATTTTCGGAATGGGAGCTCGTACCAGGCGTAGAATGTAATAACGAACTAGTGAAATTGAAGTATCTGTCCATGTAACCAGTGTATCTTTGACACATTCCCTGAATTGTGCCACGTCCTGAACTAAATGTGTACAAGCACAGATCTTGACCGCTCGTGAAAGCTGATAACGGCAAAATGTAAATAGCTAGTACTCACAATACCAAAAACTAAACACCGACCTCTTTATTGTTTTTAGGAAGGCGATAATTATCAAATAATATAAATAAATACAGGAAATTTTGTGCTGTTCAGATTCGCTCCAAACCGTGAGTTTCTTCAGCTTGTTAGTTAATCCGCTTCTCTTTATGAATAGTTCTCAACTTAATTTTGCCACGTTAATGGCCGAGCTTTTTAATTGTACATATTAAGGAATTTAAAAATGGCGTTATCAATATAATGACGTTTTTAACGATTCTAAAACCTAGCTTAGGACTTTAATTGCGGAAAATAACATTTCAACTACAGGATACTTGTGTGTATTTATATTAAAGATACTATTAGTTTTACTTGTGTATTCACACTGTCTATCGCAATGTACATCTGATATTTACTTTCGGTGAGTGGCTAAGTGAGTCAGTGAATGAGTGAGTGGGTGGGTAGAGTGGGTGAGTGAGTGTGAGAGAGTGTGAGTGAGTGTGAGTGGGTGGAGGAGTGTGAGGAGTGTGAGTGTGAGGAGTGTAAGTGAGTGAGGAGTGAGTGTGAGGAGTGGAGGAGTGGAGTGAGTGGAGGAGTGGAGGAGTGAGTGAGTGGAGTGAGTGTGAGGAGGTGGAGTGAGGGAGGGAGGAGTGTGAGTGAGTGTGAGGAGAGTGAATGAGTGTGAGTGAGTGTGCGTGAGTGTGAGTGAGTGTGAGTGAGTGTGAGTGAGTGTGAGTGAGTGTGAGTGAGTGAGTGTGAGAGAGTGAGTGTGAGTTAGTGGGAGTGAGTGAATGCGCGTGCGCGTGTGTGTGGACGAGGTCGTAAGTATGTGGGTGTGTGAGTGCTTGCATGCGTGTGTATATTTGTGTGCGTGTGTGTATGTGGAAGTGGGTGTGCGTTATGTGTCTGTGGCCACGGTAACTTAAAATATACGTATCCAAGTTTAATAAAACTACTCAATTTAGAGTAAACTATGTGGATGTAAATGAATTAAATGTTTCGTACGGAAATAAAGAAGCACTGAAAACAAAAGGGTCTATAAAGTACTTTTTGTAAATATGGAAAGAACTATCCATTTTATTACAAAATACGAATGTTCTGTTTTGAGGGTAATTTAATTTTGGATAAATTTTTCGTGAGAACTCTTAAAAATTAATTAAAACCAAAAATGTAGTGTGTATTTCTGTACTACTGGAGTTACACATCGAATATATACGGGAACTACCGATCATCAATTTTTGGTGTAAACAGTAGCCAGATGGTTTGTTATTTCTACCAAGGCTAGTTGGATCTGTAGTAACAGTGTGCTTAGCGTTGGATCTGTGGTAACAGTCTGCTTAGCGTTGGAAGGTAATGGGTTCGATTCCCGTTACCGTCTACCTTGTATGAGTTTTTTTAGGGGGTTTTCCCCATACAATGTTAAACTACTTCCTTCCTTATCTATTGCCATATATTACCCACATATTTAATTGTTGGTTAACCTTTGGTTCTTTTTCAAATATTTGGAAAACTTCCAAAGTGAGTCCTGTTTCTAAAATAAACCAATCAAATAATTTAAACACTTTCACCCAATTAGTAAACTTTCAAACATCTTAGAAAAACTTCTCCAAATGCAAACGCACTTGCCTAAAGGTACGATATCTTACCTTTGTTCAAGAAACATGATAGTTCCAAAACTGCCTTATTACATGTCACCTGAAATTTAAAACCTACCGACAAAGCAAAAGTGTTTGATCTTCTAAATCATGAACTTCTACTTAGTATCTTGCACTACGTAGGATGTAATAACCTTACAATAAAAGTTTTTAACCCATATCTTAGCAATCTCTTTCAAGGGGTAACATTAAATGACAATTCTTCTCTCGTTGCAATTACATCTGGTGTACCACAGTAGTCAATACTGCGACCCTTATTGTGTTTAATTTACATCAGCAACGTTTAACGTTCGAACTTAATTGATACGTCGATGACACGCAGCTATATCATTCCCTTCAAGTATTCCAACGCGCTCTATCAAAACTAAATGGTGATCTTAATAACTTGGTAACCTAAGGCTATAAATCGGCTTAATAAACCATTTCAATTGTGCATTGAGTCTCAACTTATATATTTATGCATACACCTAAAAATCTAGGATCAATAGTTTATGAGAGATTAAAGATCATATCTCACAGTTGGTAAAGTTAATTTTTTATACAAGAAAGATGTATTAAATAAAAAGTTAAAGTTTTGGTGTGAATCACTTATCCCATCGTCATTTAACTAGTGCGACGTAATGTACGACCCTTATATTTGATAGCATCGACATAAAGCAAATCTATTAAGTTCAAAATTTATGTTTAACGTTTATCCATCGTATTCGTTGCAGAGTGTCGGAATCACGCATCCAATTTTAAAATAGTTACATATGCGCCATTGAAGATTGGTTACTCCTCATGTATGCCACAAAATATTTATACCAAATTGGCCGTGTACGTACTACTTAATTTTCAAATGGATGCCCATAATTTAAATGTTCGCAATAGTGAATTAGTCACACCACTGCTACGCAAATTTGAGCTGTTTAAAAAATATAAATTTCATATACTTGCTATCAATTTAATAAACTATCAAATAATAAAAATGTGTAGAACTAAAAGAAAAAAACGTTGGGAATTAGGATTTAAGTGATTAGTTGTTTAAGGAAATGTCATTGTATTAATTAATAGTAATGTTACTGTGTAGGAATGGTGTGGGCATTTAATTGTTAAACGGCACGTTTGGTGATTTCCTTTCTTTAATTAGTATAGTTTTATTCTCGCCATCGGTAGTTTTATATTCGCAGACTTTCTCTAAACTAAAATCGGACTCTGAGGAACTTGAATCCAATTCTCGTCTGAAACTTAATCTTTTACAGCTGTTCCACCGGACCCTGGTTGACTTTCTGGGGACGTTTGATGTTGCGGTATTCGATTATTTTTCATTCTCGGTATTTTCTAGAACCATTTCATATTCTTACTCCCTGAAAACATTTTAATCTATTGGAAAAAGTCCTGTTGCGCCTTTCCCGATAGTAGCAGCTTTATTGAACTCATGTGCAAATAGTTCCGCTATATGGGTACGGTTAATTTATTCATGATTCTGTCTTCATGTAGGGGTTGCATTCTTAGTAGCAAGCAGTTTTCACGGATTTATAAAATTTAACGTCCAATGGCTAAATTTCGGTGATATACTGGCGGTATTTAAATTAAGTGGATGCCGGAAGACTTCGAAAAGTTGTACAAAGATAGACTAAAATTAGTACATTGGTTATTAAGGATTATTATAACCGCTTATTGTGGAGTAACGTTACCAAACTTTGTAAAATATTATACCCATTATGTGACCAGTTCTTGTTATCCGACCTGACTTTGAGCACCTATTCACGAACCCAACCTTCCTTCATCCAAATTCTTTTAAAAATGAACATAGGCGGAATAAACAGTCCTAACATATTAAAGGAGCGTAACACAATTGTGGTCTGACCCCATTCTCCACTGGTGATAGCACCAACTTGTGTTTGGTAGTTTATTTTGGTTTGCAGTCAAACCCTAAAATAATTTTATCATTTTCAATGTAGCAGAGGTAATTTTAGCTTCGTATTCCATACTAAAAACTGGTTTTCTTCCCAAACGAAATATTTTGGACCTATACGCCCTCTAAGGAAATCTTGGAGCGTTCCGTATGGTATATGAAAGATATTAGTTGCCCCCTTATAGGTATCTTCTTATATATTATTTCTTTAATGACTTTTTTCATAGACTTCGAATGGTGAGAATTTTGACCACGAAGAGTAATACTGACAAGCATGATCGACCCCAAAATACGCACCAAGAAGAAAAATAATTCATTAAGGTTTTGTTAAAATGCACCAAAGTGTATTGTGAGCACAAAAAGGAGTAAAATCTAGTTAACTAACTATTAATTCTGCTGCTTACCTTATTAATGCAACTGGAGGTTTAGTAAGAAATGTAGCGATTTTATAAAGCGCGGATTCACGAATTACGTACGAACGAAAAATAATATAGCTGCGATGTACAATATAAATGCTCGTCAATAGTGTGTGCAGTAGAACCATAGAGTACCAACTTTCTGAGATTTGAATATGATCGATATTATCCGCTGGTCAGTATTACCTCACGCCCCCCTGCGCAAGTGGAAAGTGCTACGTGAAAAACTTAAATACAACCTCAATGTAGAGTAGTAAAAAAAATGTGAACGAAGTCATCTTCAGTTAGTTGTAAATACATTTTATATGGATGAAATAATGTTTCAAAATTCTCCAAACACCTCCTCGTCTCCAGTGTTCAACAACCACGTGATCAAGAACAGCCACTTCCACACTTTCGTTTCTTACAAGTCCTTCAAATTCTCAGTTTTTATTTAATACTGAGCCTGTTCCCCGAAATTATGCCACTAATTCGGGAGATATTTTCGATTAAAGTGCTTATCTGCATGTCATAGGTTGAACTGTTCAACTGTTATACATTGGCGCATTAGGTTATTACTGAAGAAAATTTCGATTATTTCCACCTTTTCAGCAGTGGTGTATGACATTATTTATTTTAATTTGGCAAAAAAAAACAAATATTACGAAATTTAATTCTTCATTTGACAAATGGTGGATAACTACGACATCAAAGGGTGCCTGGCTCACTGCACTAAAGTCATCTAGGTAATTTTGTATTGTAGAAGTAAGTAAAAGAAAAAAAAACATTTGTAAGGCACATGTACTTTTTCCAATATCGACCTTTCGATTCTTTGCTAAACAATTGTAACGGTCAATTATCAACATTTAAGGTAGGATCCATTTCATTTCTTACATCTGTATTGGCTCCGCATCTGCATTATTTTTTAGTTGTAATACAGGTGTAATACACGTGCAAATATTGCGTAACATGACACGCATTTCTAACTGAGTATGACTAATATAGCTAGCAACTGTCGTTAGTACCGGTAGTCCGATGTGTCCCGGAAAGCTCTTGCTCGAAATGAGAATTAATTAATCAAACCCTGAAAAGGGGAAAAATACTTCGGTAATTAAAACGTCGCAAGACATAGGTAACTAATACTTCGGTATTATGAAACGTCGCAAGACGTAGTTACGATATTTCAAGTTCGAATTGCGACTAGTTTATTTACACTGTATAGATTGTAAATGCGTGACTTGCACCTTTGTTGAAACTAACATAGATTTTGATTTAATTTTAATTACTTGTCTAAAATATCCACGATGACTGTTCCAGCAAAGAGTGTTATTTGGGAGCATTGTAATTCTCAAAGTTTTAAATATACATAATGAAAAAAAATTGTGAAAAAACATGTTCTCGGAAAGGACGAACGTCACTAATTCTTTCATTTCCTTAACGTCTATTTCTTTTCTTGTTAAATGTCCTTAAGAAGAGAAATAAATTGGTATTGTCGCTCCTCATAAGTAAAAACAAAATTATGATTTTTTTAATATCCGCATCTGTAGATGTTGCTCTTACAAAATCCATATCCGCAATAACCCTGGTTTAAAGCATTCAGCAGGGCTTGTAACAGCTTTTGATTAAGAAAAAAATAACCTAAATTATTAAAGAAAATAACTAAATTTGGCTGAAAAAAATAAGAAAATAAATAATCAACACTATCTTTTATGTTAATGTTTCCCAATTTATAATAAATGTAAATAACTTATAACAAATGTATGCCCATAAAAATAAAATAAGTTATAAAAACATCCACCCCAGCCTCATGAAGATAATTTTACCTCACATTCTTTTAAATGTTGTTTTTTTTTATAACGTTGAGTTATGGCTTGAAAGTCGGTTGAACTTATGTTTTTTTTTTTTTGCATACACTACAATACAGTTCTATGTTACTGTGCCGTTTTCCCCAAAAAGTTAATTTTATATCCTAATGGATCGATCTTGTCCAGCCACTTGGCTTGGAATTTGCACTTTTCATTGTTTACGAAAGAACAACACTTACGAACCTAACTAGGTACTAATACTGATCTGATGCTACAACAACCTGGGTTACGGCAGGTTGGAGCATGGGAATACCCCTCAGTGAGCAAATGGGGGTATCATCAGCATACCTCATTCGCCCACTTCTTCCTTGGGGTTTTAAATCCCTAGGTCAATAAAAGTAAAACACATTAAGAGAATTAAAAGTAAAGTACTATCCTTATAGTAAGGTTAGGTTAAGGCTCTGGGCCAGGTTTTAATTGGAGAGACTGAGAAAAAAACATATACGATTGGGGAATCTAACTAAGGCGTCTCAGTACATAGAAACATATAAGTGGTTCAAGTTTTCAGATGCGCTGCATTCTTTATCAGAAATGGGAAACAATTGCATAACCCAATTGGTAACTATCTGGTTTTCCTACGAATCTCTAAAAATTATATCCTTCTACCGAGAAGTTAGAATTTCAAATTAAAACATTTCACAAATTCAAAAATTACGGAATTCTACAAAATAAAATCACGTATAGTTTGAATAGTAAGAAAATAAACAAAAGTAACGAATTTGAAAAAAAAATAACTAAAACTAGCCAACCACAAAACAAAATAAAAAAAAATAAAAAAATAAATTTGTTACAAGTCCTGCATTGTGTACATTTGACACATAAAATATCACAATTGAAAATTATATAATAGCAATAATGTTTTAAATGCAATATAATTCCACAATTTTTGTTTATAATTATTTATTTCTTTACACGTTTCAATACAACACGTATCATTATCAAGAGAAAATATATAAGTAAAATAGCAAACGAGTAGTTGTGGTAACATACCATTCAGTTAAAACAACGAACTTGATGTAAATTATAATTCTATATTTAAAATATCTGTTAAAGGTGAGCCTATAAGATCAACCTGTTCGTTCATTCATTAAAGGTACTCTGTTTATTTTTATAAATTTCGAATGCTTCCAAAACATCGAATTTGTCTTTTTTATTAAAATGTAAAAGTTTTACGTTGTTTTGTGAAGTCATAAGGTGATTATTCACTATTAAATTAAATATTTGTAACATCTGTGTTGTTTGTATCTAATATCAAGTATCAAGTGTTTGTCCAATATAAACATAATTACATAATGTGCAGTTCAATTTATAAATACCCGACTGCAAAACGTTGTTAGTTGAATCTCTCGCATTAAATAAACATTTAAGAACGTTGATATTAGTTTTTAAAGCTACTTTGTACTGCTTGTTCTTTTGTAATATGTGAGCTACTTTCTCTAATATTTTTCCAAAATGTTAAATTCTGTGTTAATTGCGTAAATGTTTTTGATAGATAATTTTTATTCTTGATTTTTAACTGAAGTGTGGATTATATTTGAAATGTAACCATTTGCTTGAGCAATTTGTTTTATAGTTGATATTTCTTTATTGAAACTGGTTTAATGGTAATGGCATTGCTCTATGTACTAATGATTTATATGCAGCTAATTTATTTGTTTTATGCTGACATGAATCGTTTCGAATTGTAATGTCTGTATGTGTAGGTTTTCTTAATATGGAGAACTCAAACTTGTTCTGTGTATTAATTTGTATGCTTATATCTAGAAAATTAATGCCTCTATTTTGTTCTTTTCTAGTGTAAAGTTTATGTTAGGATGTAAATTGTTAATATTAATTAAAAACTCATCAATGAAGTCTGGTGAACTACCAAAACATGCTAAAATATTATGAACATGAAACGAAAATACAATCTTATCAGAAACATTTAATTAAAAGATTTGATCTAAATTATCCATAAAAATATTAACTAAAATGGACGAATTTGGACTACCCGTAGATAAATCTTATTATTGAATGTGAAATAATTTTTATTTCAACATTATAGTAAATAAAAGATTATTTAATAAACACTTACATTCTTGAGGGGGTATTTTAGAAAACATACTAGTAACATCAAAACTTGTAATGCTCCCCTACTTTTGGGTTGCTATATTTATATTGCGCCCTTCTGGTTTGGTAACCCAACGCGGTTTTATTTTGCCTCGGCTTTGCTCAATCGGGTTTATTTTATAAACGGGGTGTGGTTCGTAGTAAGTACTGGATGGGCTTAACATTGTAACCTTAAATAAAATCCGTAAAGCATTTTTAACACGTATATTAAACAAATATTTACAATAAATAAAATAAACGGTAACTAACAAAATATGTATGTGAGAACTCCCTGGTCCGGGTCCTGGCGTCACTGGGTGCGAAGTCGCTTCTGTGAACAAAAGATAGTCTTTTTAATCTATTCCTTACCTAAGAGGCAAAGTTTAGGTTACGGTCCTGCATGTACAGTAGCGCGAGCGTTATCCTTGATACAGTGGTTGATCGGAGCGCCAGCGCAATAAACTCGAATCGTTGAGAAAATCGATATCGTGCTTATATGTTAGTAATTCTGGAGCGCTGAAGCAAGGATGTCCTACTCCTCGGTAAATAATACACGCGAATGCGCGTCTGCAAACGCGAGATCTCTGGACGGTCTTTCTCTAATTATAACCGGTTTAATGTAGGCAATTAGATTATTTATCTAACTAAATTAATTACCGATCTCTATACTAAGTTTAAATATTTTATAATTAATCAAGGGAACCAAATACTTAATATTAAAACTACTCTAATAGGTTTACGTAAAGATAGAATAATCTACGTACTCTCTAATTTATTTACAAACGTTCTCGCACCAGGTATTTACGATGGTTAGGTGGACTACAAATTTATCTACAAATTTATACAACAAGTTATGGAGGTACTCTTTTGCGATTCAAGACACCGTGTACGGTTATTGTGTTTTGTCTGTAGGTAGTGTATGAGTTTCGAGCGGGATTTCAGTAATGCGCAGAAGACGTAGGCGATGGCCTGTCTTTACTGGATATACTAAGAGAAAGGTCGTAGGTCTTTACAGCCCTGTAACAACCCTTCACCCTCAGGTACTTTGTAAGATACGTCGGGGGCTACCCCTGCGTTCCTCTAGGTGTACTTTGTGGTGGCGAGTGACGTCGGGGGCTACCCCTGCGTTCCTCTAGGTGTACTTTGTATTGGCGAGTGACGATGGGATCTACCCTTCGTGCTACTCTAGGTGTTAGTGTACTTTGTATTGGCGAGTTCCGTCGGGGGCTACCCCTGCGTTACTCTAGGTGTATGTGGTATAACTCCTGGAGCTCAGCCCGGAATTATTTACGGTCTGTAGTGTTTGAGTGTAAATTGTTAGATTGTATAACTTTACAACTTACGTGTCTATCAATAGCAGTACAGAATTGAACTTTAGGTTGCCCGGTGCGTCGTGGTGCGCGTTCTCGCCAGATCGCGAAGGACTCTTCGTCGGTGAACAACAGGTCGGTGCTTACACTAAGCAAACGGTGCGGCTGCGGCTACTGGTTTCTGGAACGGCTTGACTTGAATCTACTGAGATTCATCTCCCTTATATTATGCGCGTCGCGAGTTTATAAAGGTGCATCTGTGGGCGGTTTCGCGGCTACCGTGCGGGGGATGCCGTTATGCGATTGGTTAAAAGCGTTCTGACGTGCAGAAACTTACGGTTTCTTAGGAATACACGTCAGCGGTGATGAATAAATTATTTGTTGTGCAATATCGCGTAAGCTTATGAAATCTTACATACAGGATGGTCCGCACCTAATTTATTCTAAAACACATATGTACAGGACGCTGGTTCTTTACAAACTTACAAGCATATTGTGTAGTCGTAACTTTATGTTCTGTAATATGAGAATGTAAACTTTCACCATTATTACACATATTAAAATACTTATCTTTTTTGGTTTTTTTATGGTGTATTTTTATATTTAAGTTATACTGTTTAAACGTTTCGATAACACATACCGTCAATCGGGGTGAATCGGGACTGCGGGGTGAATCGGGACAAAAAGTTGTTGAATCGATAATTCGCGTCGATTTCGCAAGAGGCGATATTTTCAGGATGCATAATAAATGTAATCTGCGCGGGAGACGTACGCGTGTTCGAGATCATGTTCAACGTGCAGTATTGTTGTAGTGGTGGTGGCGTACAGGTGCGGAAGAATTGTGGATCGGGACAATGCCCAGAAAATATAAAAAACGACCTGGTAGCAGGGTTTACCAAAATTATGACCCAAATTTATTTCAAACGGCCTTGAGACAGTTTAGAAGATGTGAAATAAGCCTTAGAGAAGCAAACGAAATATTTAACATACCAAAATCAACGTTTCAAAGACATGCTAGCAAGTGCTAATGAGGAGATCAGGCTTGTGGAATTAATTACAATTATGGGAGAATGGGGCTATCCTTTAGAAAAAATTGATATCCGCTATATAGTCAAGGGCTATCTTGATAGAAAGGGAATTAAAGTCCCTAAATTCAACAGCAATTTACCAGGTCCCGACTGGGTCAAATTTTATTCTAGAGACCAACAAGCCCTTACAGTCAGACTTTGTGAGAACATCAAACGGTCTCGTGCGTCCATAACTCCCGACATAATAAACAACTTCTTTGACAGTCTGGCAGAAGTTCTACAAAACGTTCAACCTCAATCCATTATCAACTACGATGAAACTTGCTTCGTTGATGATCCAGGGAGAAAATATGTAGCGGTGAAAAGAAAAACACGACATCCAGAGCGCATTATCGACTCGACAAAATCTTCGACTTCAGTAATGTTTTCAATAAGCGAATCGGGCGAGATGCTTCCCCCTTTCGTGGTCTATAAAAGTGAACATATTTATGATACCTGGACAGAGAATGGCCCAAACGGAACACGGTATGGTAGAAATAAAACTGGGTGGTTTGATCAAGCACTTTCCGAAGACTGATTTATAACTACTGCACTTCCCTTTCTAAAAAAGCAGCCAGCACCGAGAGTTGTAATTGGGGACAACCTATGTAGTCATTTATCATATAGAGTGGTAGAACTTTGTGAGGAAAATAACATTCGGTTTTGTCTTCTACCACCCAATTCAACACATTTGACGCAGCCGCTTGATGTGGCTGTGTTTGGGCCCTTGAAGAAAAGTTGGCGCAAGGTCCTGCAAGAGTGGAAAAAAAAATATAAGGGATCATTACCTAAACAGTATTTCCCTAGGTTGCTAAATTCTGCCATAAGCAGATTAGATACTATGCGTGCAAATATTATAAAATCATTTGCTGCAACCGGAATTAACCCACTAGATAGAACCCACGTAACAAAACGTCTGCCACAAAGAACAGGGCGCATGGAAGAAGTTGATCCTCAAGCTTGGACAGCGTCTGTTGAAGAATTACTGAACGAGAGTAGAAGTGTACGCAGGCCAACAGTCACAAGGAAAAAGAAAATTGCTGTTGAACCCGGAAAAGTGTTGCCACTACAGCATTTCCACAAACCTCGCAAGCTGGACCATCAACCAGTACAGCTGTGGAAGACTTCGTGGACTTTTATGATCAAGATGAAGTTGAACCTGACATAAGCTCCGAATCTGAAATCGATAAGGAAAACGAAGAAGAAGAGGATAATCTAGGAAAAGTGGCCGCGGAAAACCTGTCTATTGGGGAGTTTATTGAAGTCCAGTTTGAAACCAATAAGGACAAGAAATTCTTTGTTGGTCAAATTTAAAAACTAAACGATATTGAAGTTAAATTTCTACGTCCCAATAGGAAAAAGAAAAATTGTTTTATCTTTCCTGCAATGGACGACATATGCGTTATAAATTTATCTCAAATTGTAAAAAAACTACCATCACCAACTAAACTAAGACGTGGTGGATATGAGCTCCCAGCTCATTTAAAACTTAAATTTTATTATTTATAAGTGCCTTTGTTTTATATTTTGTTACATAATGTGCCTACCAAAGAAACAATAAAAAGACCTTTTCATGGAAAAATGCTTTTCTCCGATCATATTTCTTTTTTAAAGCTTAGTGTCCCGATTGACCCCATTAGAGGGTTACTTGCATTTTAAATGCAAAATAGTGTCCGATTTACCCCTTTTGAGGGTCAATCGGGACAACAAAAATATTTTTTAACTTCATCGGCAGACCAAAAATACTTTCTTCACGTTTCAATAGAGTCTGCCATCTAGAACAATATTCCCAATTTCTGATTTATTTCGTTATTTCTGTCAGAAGTTATCATTAAAAAATATTGAAAACCGTCCCGATTCACCCCGATTGACGGTACAGTCATCTTTGTCAATTGTGATACCATCTTTCAAAATTCTTAAAGATGTTGAACGATAGTATTACTACTGACGAAAATAACTGTAAGTGTTATCGCAACGTTTAGATTGTATAACTTAAACATAAAAATATACCATAAAAAATCCAAAAAAGATCAATATTTTATGTTCTGTAATTTATTAATTAGTTCTAAAGAATACTTAATAGAATGTTTTGGTTTGCATTTTAAATCGTTTGTTATTATGTCGTTTAGTTTATTTTCTAAAATATGATTAGGTGCTTGGATGAGACTATTGGTATTTGTAAATTGAACTGACATTCTGTAACTCTGTTTATATTGGACAAACACTTATGAAATTTGATATTGATGTTATATATATAAACACATAGACAAATCCAATTATGCCAAACATTTAATAATAATCACCTTATGACCAAAAAAGAACATTAAATTTTTACATTTTTGTAATAAAAAAGACAAATTAGATGTTTTGGAAGCATTCGAAATTTATAAACATAAACAGAAAGTACCTTTAATAAACGAATAGGTTGATATAGACTCACCTTTAACAGATATTTTAAATATAAAATTACAATTTACATCAAGCATTGAAACGCGTAGAGAGATAAATAATTATAAAAAAAGATGTGGAATTATATCGTATTGAAACATTAATTAAATATGGAATTCCACGAAGTAAAGTAAAAAAATATAATTTTTTACTATTATTATTACAGGAATAATTTGACAGTTTTAAAATAAAAATAATCTGATATAATGTTTTAAATACGGTATTGGATTGTCTGCGATTATTATACACTACTTTCTCGCGCAATGTATTAACTCATATGTTAATTTTCTTTTAATTAATAAATGCTTAGACTAAAGTTTGATTATTTCTTTCTGTCGGTAGGCGCATAGTTTCCAAAGCACCAGAAAAGGCATAAAAGTGTCACAAAAACACAAATATTAATTAAGTTTTCAAGAAAACGATAACATTGTGGGTCATTAAAATTGTATGTGTGCACCCTGTATCTGCATTTAAGAAAGATTAAACATTTCTTCTGAATGTATTGTATTATTAATACTATTAATTTGTTCCAGAACCGACAAATATCTACAAAAGTCTTCGATCAGTAGGATATGTGCTGTAGGAGGATTTTTCATATCAATACCAGTATTTCTAACAGGTATGAAGCATACAAAATTGTATCGTATTAATTGAATTTACTCGTAGGCATAATACTGTATACGTTTATTCAGTTTCATTCAACACCAGCAATAGTTACAAGTGTATTCATTGGACTTGGTATAATATTCTGTGGGTGCGCGATGGTTCATAACGTTTTTATTTGGCAAAGAGAGAAGACTAATGCTGTCAAAGAGTTAGCGTTACAACAACATGAACAATCAACAACCTTGCATAATTTAACTTCTCCACTTAATCAATCTCACATGAGCAACTACAATCACAGCTTTCTTCAATCACCCGCACAGGTTCATAATAATGGGCCTTATATAGTAAGACCTTCTACAACGACGCCACCTACAACTGAAAATCTTAACCTAACAAAAATGTCACATCCACGAGAAGCCAGTGGAAGTGTTAGTCCTGGAATGCCTAACACTGCTCTTGATATGAGCAGCGTTACCACCACAAATTCTCCTCACGAACTCTCAACGCTTGTATAATGAATGTGTATTTGTACATAAATTTTGTAACTAAAATTTTACAATGCACCTTGTGTGTATATAATCCCTTTATGCATCTATTATATACTTGTTAAAACAGGTGACCTGATCTGTCCTTATCCTATATTAGGAAAAATAATTGAATTAAAAGAATAGTAATACTTAAATAAGCAGACATTGGACGTTCAATAACTTATAACTGTAAATCTCCTGGTGAATGCGAGCACTATACCTTATTTACTGTAATAATTAAAAAATCACTGGGCCGATTCTAAAGGTACAATGCAAGTATGTAGTAAATTAATAGTACAAATTGAAAGTATAATTTTGTATTTAAATGTTTTTATGATTTCATATTACTGTTATAGAGTTAAGTAAGAAAGATAATGTAGAGAAGTGCTGCTCCTGCACCACTTTATACTAAAAAATGATGCCAAATTGTTATGTCTCTTGTTAAAGTACGAAACCAGTCAATATTCTTGTCATTTTTGTAATTCTAATTGCACAAATAATTTTATACGTGTAAATAATAATGTAATATTTAGTAATTATTACTTAAAATGGCAAGAGGGTATATAAGAACTATATAAGGCTTTACTTTCCAGCAATTGAACGTAATTGCTGTGAAACTTCAAAGAATGATTAGTACAAAAATCAACTACTTATTTACAGGTTGATTAATATAATAAGTACTTAATTTACTTTATGTAACAATTATATTATGCTGATATTTATGAAAAACTTGCCTATATTCTAAAATATAATTTTATATTGTGTTGCATATGTATAACTGAATTTTTCCCTATTCTTTAATTTACGCTCACTTAAAAGTTAGGCTCATGATGTGTTAATCTCAAAATCCTTACTAAAGTGCGCAAGGCAACAAGGTAGGTTCAATGTGTTGTTTGTTGGTTTTTATTAAAAATGCTTGTTGTACATTACATTATGTGTCAATATCCATATTTGTTTTACATTTACGTAAGTTAAATCTTAAACAAATGGTGTCTGCTTATGTTTGCATAGGCAGAAAAATAAATTCGATTAATACATTTAATTAAATTTAAAGGTTGCCGTGTTTAGAACATTGCGTTTCAAAACTAATTTAATGATTGTTTGGTTATTATTTCTAATTCAAATTGAAACCAGTGTTTGCAATTTTGATTATATTTATACTAAGTGAGCTATCTGTTTATTCTATAGTGATATGCACGATAACATTTGCTCAAGGTAATACCGTAGCTTTTTTTGCCCGTAGTGACATCTATCGACATATTTTCCGATTTTGAGTTACATTATGGTAAGTGAATTGTGTTCAAGTTATTATAACTATTGAGCAACTTACAACACTTACGACCGTCTCAATTGAGTTTAAACCTGCAACGTACTTTTACAAGCAGTTACAGCGCCTAGTGCGAATCAGTCCTATAACAGGAATCCCTCTATATTATTATATGTTTGGATGTCCCTTCCACCTTAGGTCAAACCTTGTGTTACATACCATATGGTTATTGTTTGTAATTTTTGAGTGATTTATGTTTTTAGAGAAAAAGGGACCATTTGCTCGTATTTTAATTTAATTTTAAATGAATGCGCGCAACTGTCTCTTTTTTTTAACAAGATAAATAACTGAAAAGTTATAAAATATAACCACATGGGTATGTCATATGTAGTGTTTCTGTTTATTTACATTGATTTGTAAGCCCGTGATGAAAGAACCCTATCAAAATAGCTCGCTGACAAAATGGTACATGCCAAATAGCCCGCAACAAAAGAACCACCTCCACAAAACAGCCTACTTCAAAATAGCCCCGAGTTAAACAACTTAATAAATCTTAATTTACTAATTTTAATATCTTTCGATTTTGTGTGACTATGAAATTTTGTGAGAAAACCTCTGTGACTCCAAAAGTAGGTATATTTATATATAAATTCAATATGACACAAAGGAAATAAAATACAGAAGTCTGGAGCAAGATAAAACTGTTATAAACACGTGTGAGATAAGACGCCGAGTTCAGTGCTCTGCTTTCACAGAAATAATCAATATTTTTAAAGCGGTCGGATTTCGAACGTATAAGAATACTGTAGTTTTATACCTGCTTTTCTTATGAAAATAAACTCATTCACGTTTAAATTCAATTTTGCCCTTTTAAATAAATGAAAGCTTTTCGTTTTGAAGGTAGAGTTTGCACGGTAGCTGCGGACTATTTGTTTACCTTCAGATATTAATTATACTGTTACACAGGTTTTTATTTATATGAAATAATTTTGTTATGTTGAGCGAGTTTAAAATATAAAACCTTTGTTTTCTATTAAACTGAATCGTTCGCGTCTAACAATAATGATATTAATTATTTAACGCGAAATACATCACCGGATGGTTTCTGGTTTACAGGTAACAATCTTACTAATTGCAAACGGTATAACTTACGTTTTTCGGTAGTGGCGGCGGCGTCGGTTTAATTACAGGCGATAATTTAGTACTGATGAACACGTCTAGTTTTTACGGTTACGTTTCGATTTTACTGGATTAACGGCGTAAACTAGGTGTTCAGCTTAATCTCCTGACGAGGGTGTAATTACAGGTACTCTGCGGTTTCTGGTACGTTTTTCGAGTTATTTTTGTTTTAATGTTAGTGTACATTTGTGTAGGTAGGTCTCCTTTGTTAGTAATCTGGGTAACTACCCGTTAAACCAAACAAGAGGATGTCCGGCGGTCAATGGAATGTAGGGCAACTACCCTCCAAACTCCACAGTGTAGGTGTCTAGTAATGAAATAGTATGTCGGGCTTCCAACCCTGCATATCCCTCTCACCAGGTGTACAGTGATGTAGGTATCTCAACTTACGTACGTTCAACGTTAGATCTCTGCAACTCTAGCCCTTTGACTTCGGTGATGATATCAAGCCGCGGTGTCGCGTTTTCTGCTCCGGACGGCGGTTACACGCTGGCGGTTTTAAACAGGTAGCAGTCGGCGAGAACGGGAAAATGGAGTACACGATTTCTGCTCGGATTTTTCTGGTAGAGATTCTTTTAGCAGCGCGTGTCGCGCTTTTATAAAGCATTTCCGAGGGTGGCTACAAAACTTTGGGGGTGAGGTTCCGTAGGCCAGTATTGGCGGAAGATGCTCTGACGTATACAATCTTTTAAACGTTTTTGAGATTTACGTCTGGGGGGAAGAATGCATGATTAATTATTGTGCAATTTTTTGCAACGTTATGAAATATGTTTAAATTTTACTAAAAATTCTACGAATTTTTATAATTGCTTGCACCTGTGCACTTAGCAAGTCACTTTATCTTAATAAATTCCGCAAATCTCATATCAGTACTGGTTTACAAGTATTTAGCGAATAATTAATCATGACAGGAAAATTTGGATAAAGGACGGCGTCTTGTTACTAAATATTAGGAAAATAATTAAAAATAGTAGGAAAATGGGATATCTGACGGCCTCCCTTTACAACCATGCATTAGGCGCAAGGGCGTAGATATTTTTTATATAGGGGGGGGGGCAATAAAATTCAATCTTTATTATGGCTTGACTCCTTTAAGCTTAAGAAAATTGGTTATTGAATATGCCGAAAACCTAAAAATACCACATCGATTCAACACAGAAAAACGTTTAGCCGGTGATAATTGGTTAAAAGGTTTGCTTAAAAGGAATCCGTCAGTTTCAATAAGAACGCCGGAAGCCACGAGTCTTAACCGATTAAGAGGCTTCAACAAAACTGAGGTATCTCTTTTTTTTCAAAATCTTGAACGTCTAATGGTTCAGCATGGTTTTTCTTCGCATAGAATTTATAACATAGACGAAGCAGGCATTACAACTGTTCAAGAGACTGGAAAAATTATTGGAGTAAAAGGACAGAAACGAGTGGAGCAGTTACATCAGGGAAAGAGGAAGAACTACGACAGTTATTTGCTGCATGAACGCGGCTGGAGGATATGTTCCTCAATGTTCATTTATGCTCGACAAAGATTGGCACCTACGCTTGAAGTTAATGGACCTCCTGGAGCAGTGTATTCTTGTTCTAAAATGGTTGGACTGATGAAACGCTATTTTTACGTGGCTTAAACATTTTATACAATTTGCTAAGCCAACTAAAGAAGAGCCAGCTCTACTCGTCCTTGATAACCACGGGAGTCACATTAGCATAGATGCTTACATGTTATGCCGCGAAAACAACATCCATATGCTATCGTTACCTCCGCACTCTTCACACAGATTACAACCATTAGATGTTGTT
This sequence comes from Vesta saturnalis, assembly GCA_036346205.1. Taxonomy (NCBI): domain Eukaryota; kingdom Metazoa; phylum Arthropoda; class Insecta; order Coleoptera; family Lampyridae; genus Vesta; species Vesta saturnalis. The sequence continues at coordinate 3,811,059 of JARFJB010000454.1, read as the reverse complement.
TTTTACGGCCCGTTAAAGAAGGCGTATAATAGAGAATGTGACCTTTACATGAAGAGTAAACCAGGCGAAGCCATCACTGTATATAAAATTGCCGAATTATTCCAAAAGGCTTATTCCATTATTGCAACTGTTGCAAAAGGAATTTCTGGATTTGCTTCAACGGGTATTTACCCTATCAATCCTAATGCATTTTCAGACGAAGACTTTCCTCTGGAAGATACTGTAAATGAAAACCTCGGGGAAGAATTAAACAATGTTTCCCAATTTGAAGCCATTAATAACAAATTATCCGAAGACGAACAAAAACAAAATAATAACGTTCAAAGAAAACAGTAACATTTGCAGAAATGTTCCAGCTCCAAGACTATCCACATCCAAATCTACGGCAAGAAAACAACATCCCAAAGTGTTGACGGCAACTCCAGAAAAATTATTTTGAAGAAAAGAAAACAAACGTCTTCAACGCATTGCCGGAGGTACAAAACGATCTGTTTTTGACAAAAACGAAACCAAAAGCCAAAAAAAAAGTAAAACCAAAGAATGTTCAGATTCTTCTGATTCTGACGTTTAAGTTAACAATCTGTGCAAAGATTCTTCAGATGACGATGAATGGCTAGAAACAAGCGACCAAGATGAAAACAAGTATAAACAAATTAATACTAAACTTACTGAAATTCTTCGTTGGCAGTAGGTGATTTTATTATGGTGACCGTTGCAAATGAAAAAATTAAAAAAGAATTTGTAGCAAAAATTATTAGTTCTACTTCGAAACATGTATTTCTTGTGAGATACATGCGGCCCTATCGCGGTCAACAAAATATTATGGTTTTTCCAGAAGTGCAAGATCGAGATACTATCACAGAAGGTGACATAGTAGGAAAACTAAGGGACTTCGAACGTTTACGCTACGGAAAAATCAAGTTTTATTAATACGTAGCATATGTGTTGCAAACTTACTCACGTAAATTTCTTTTGTTTTATGTTTTATTTTTATAATCTAGTATGAAAATCTATTTCTTTAGGTAGTATTTATCTACTTAATTGGCAACATTTTTATAATGACCGCCATTACCCATACCACTGGCCGTTATTACCCGACCTCCGGGGGAATAACAGTCAAAGTAGTTTTTTTACAAATTCAAAATTTTATACCAAACTATTTATTTTACATTTTTGTAACGTATAATACTTGAAGTATATAAGATTGTTAAAATAAGTGACATTGCAACTCCAGTATTGGTTCATTAGTTTTCAATTAATGCAAGATCTTGCTTAGGTGACCGCCATTCCCCCGTTCTCCCCTACTCACTTGCAATATGTTGCGATTTATCATTATTTTTACATTTTATTAATAATTATATATCATTGGTCCAACTCAATGTTAATTAAACATCCCTACATCATCTTACATATAATGTACCATTTATACTCATTAATGAATTATTCTTACTACGTGAATTATTTACTTTGTTTCAAGTAAATTCTAAACATCTCAACATATATATGTATTTTTAATAATAATTGTGTAAAAGTTTTAATCTAATTTACTTTGCCCCCCTCTATATTTGACTCTTCCGGCGCCACTGCTCAGGGTGTAGCGTATCAGACATATAATGCATTCAATTAGGTGTAAAGTATAACGTCTTCCAATAACAGCGGAATAAATACTTACTATGAGATAAAAAAATATCAGTAAGCAGCAGGAAGTTACATTCGCAAAAGTAGCTTATAAGAAACACCCGTTACCGTTCATCACCGATCACGTTTAAGGAATTTTTCCATTCAATGTGCAAAAGATTAAAATTCATTACTGGTCATGTAATTTAAAAGAATTTATTGCAGATTGAACATTTCCTCGTCCCTTTCTAGGTAAATAATGTTTGTACATAGTTATGCCGACACCGACACAAGGGGTTTGCGAATCATTCTACTGTAATAGAAATACAAGTTTTTATAACGTGCAATTGCAGCACAGCATACCGAATAAGTTTTACAATTTAATTAGATTTAAAATAATAATTTCTTGATACCCTATAAATACTAAATACATGTACATAAAGTTATAAATAACCTTCATAAAATTATAAAACCGCCAAAAATTCGCAAATTGTCTAAAAACCGCGCATCGGTTGGCTCGTCAGCTCGTCTATTTATTTATATCCTATCTCCCTTGGCTCGCGAAATGCGTCGAACCGCCTCTCACATTATCTTACTAAATACGCTGTTGCCATCTCGTCTAAATTTTATTTTTTACTTAGGTATTCGTAATATTTTTTATTATTGTGGTCCTTGAGAGGGGATTACCCCCTTCCACCCCATATCTACGCCCTTGATTAGGCGTTAAAATTCACCCCGTGTTAGATAGATTAACTACATAGGAAAAATATACTTTCTCACTTATCTTTTGAAAAAGGTAAATTTCATGTTTAACGTGAATAGGTTTTATACTGCCAAACAGTTTTTCAGATATTTTAGCTGGGGCTGTTTTGAAGTGGTTTATTTTGTGTTTATATGAGTTAAATTGTAGCTCCTTATGTTTGCATCACGGTACGGCATAATTGCGGCTGCCGACAGTTCACCTCGATCGTGTTGCAATTTGCAATTTACGCTCTGAAATCTTAAGTTTTTACAATCGTTTTAATTTCGGCTGGTTAAAATGAGATGAAAATGTTATGTCCCCTTTTGCAACGCGGGTTCTGAAAGTTGCAAGGAGAAACTATCCCTGTTCAAAATACCAAAAGAAAAATTATCACACAGGCAGCGGAAAATACCGTTAGATGAGAGAGATTTTACTGAAAACGATGTGGTATGTAAAAAGCATTTCAGAAGTAAGGACATTATTCGTTCAGTGAAAACATATCTATATGAAGTAAGTGGATGAAATAATATATCTTAATTGGATGAAATAATATATCTTAATTTAAGCAAAGGAAATTACGGATGGGTTGGGTAGATAATACATTTATTGCAAGCTTTCCATGAGATATACCTTGAGGTAGGTATACGGAGCCACCAATTTATTGCCCTCAATATCATAAACAATATACAAAGCCTATGTAATAAATGCATATTTATAGGTAAAGTCCGTTTCATGAAAGATGAGCGGTCTTAGGATTGTTGTGATAAATTTAAAATCACTTTGTATGGTTGATTTTGTTCTGATGTACCGGGTGGCCAATTAAGAACGGCCGTCGGCCATATCTCAGGAATGGATTATAGCGCAGGTTCGGGAAAAAAATTTTTATAACAAAAGTGGCCTCGAGAAACGCCCGGAAATTATTTTCAGAATTGTAGGTCCACCGCTAGAGGGCGTATTTGACAGTTAAAACTTTAAAAAGCAAATTTTTTCAAGATTTACCCAGTTAAGGGGCATATTAAATATTATAATCAGATTTCTCGACAAATTCTGCATATTTTTTATTTGACAAGTTTTAGTCTATCTCTTCAAATAAGGGGCGGGGGAGAGTGGGAACCTTGTTAGAAAAAAACGCCTTTAATTCAGGTTCTGCTGACCGATTTTAATAAACTTGATGTTGTTTGAAAGAGCTTTTGTTAAACAATCGAAAATTTGTAAATTTGAAGCAATCTGATTAATAACATAAATGCTAGAGGGCGCTGTTTAATATTTTTTTAATATTGTGTTTTCTGTTTACAATTTTAAATGGAAGCATAAAAATTTAAGTAGGTAGTAGTAACTAAATTAGTAATAAAACAATGAAAACTGCAAGTCGATATCTTTTTCGTATCCTGAGATACGGGAATTGTTCTTCCAACGTCTAGTAGGCTAGTTCGCGTTAACGGAAATTATTAAATTTAGCCTGGATGAAAAGATCTTACATTGGTCTGCAGTAATTTAAACTGTTATCGTACTAATGTTATGGTTGCCGCTAGATTACCTAAATGTAATGCTGTCTCTACTAACAATGAGAATCTTTTATTCGCCCCCACAAATAAAAATCTAAACAAGTTAGGTCTGGAGACCTTGATGGCCAAATAAATAAACTTCCACGTCCTATCCACCCTTCAGGGTATGATTGATCTAAGAAATTCCGAACATCTCTAGAATAATGTGCCGGGCACCCATCATGTTGCAAGAACATGTCACGACGAATGGCCAAGGGTATGTCTTCTAAAAGAAGTGGCAATTCGTTGCTTAAAAAAACTAAATATTTTTCTCCATTAACAGTCTCATTAAAAAAAAGGCCCAATTATTTCTCCACCTAGAATCCCGCACCACACATTTACAGACCAACGACCCTGATGTTGGACCTCCTGCATCCAGTGGGGATTCGTTTCAGACCAGTAGTGCATATTATCTCGATTTACACTACCATCACTATGAAAAGTAGCCTCATCTGTCCACATAATTCGTGAAAGTATTTCAGGATCGTCGTGTATCATATTTGAGAGCCAGTTGCAAAAATCCAACCTGGTATCGAAATCTTGAGCATTCAATCTATGGTGTAGGACCATGTGATATGGGTGCAATCTAAAATAGTATATATTATAAAGTAATCAGATCAATAAGACATATTGAAGTCCTTCGTTGTTAGTAAACGAAAAAGGACTTTAAATGCATTAACTCTCGTAATGTTATTACGAATTTTTTTCACCCGGCCTCTCATGATTTTTTATTATTGGTACCTTTTTACTTTACTTTGCCTCACTTAATTATCATGGTGTTAGTTAAAATCCATTCACATAGCATAAGATAATTTCATTAAATAATTTGTTGTTTTATTGAAACTGGACAAACATATAACGACAAACGAAAAAAATTAAAACATTTTTATCATTATAATACCGAATAAAACATGCATTAATAAATAAGTAGTCACCTGTGTTCTCTTAAAATATTTTGGACGGAGGTTCGACATATACCGAAGTCTCTAGCTATAGCTCTGGTGCTTGAATGAAGGTTAACATTTACATAAGCTAGGAATTTTGTCAAATTTGAAAAATTCAAACATGTTTGAATTTTTCAAATTTGACAAAATTGTTTACTACATCTTTAACAATTTTTAACAAACATTACTACTGACGAAGATAACTGTAAGTGTTATCGAAACGTTTATATTGTATAATTTAAAGTACACCATTAAAAAATCCCAAAAAAGATAAGTATTTTATTATGAGTGTTAATGGTGAAAGTTTACATTTTCATAGTCTACTAGACGTTGGAAGAACAATTTCTGCCATTTACTTGTTTCTTACGATATCTCAGGATAGGAAAAAGATATCGACTTGCAGTTTTCACTGTTTTATTACTAATTTAGTCTACTTTTTAAAGACCTACCTAAATTTTTATGCTTCCATTTAAAATTGTAAAGAGAAAACACAATATTAAAAAAAATGTTAAACAGCGCCCTCTAGCATTTATGTTATTAGTCAGATTGCTTCAAATTTACCAATTTTCTATTGTTTAACAAAAGCTCTTTCAAACAACATTAAGTTTATTAAAATCGGTCAAGCAGAACCTGAATTAAAGGCGTTTTTTCGTAACAAGGTTCCCACTCTCCCCCGCCCCTTATTTGAAGAGATAGACTAAAACTTGTCAAATAAAGGTGGACCTACAATTCTGAAAATAATTTGCAGACGTTTCTCGAGGCCACTTTTGTTATAAACAATTTTTCCCGAACCTGTGCTATACTCCATTCCTGAGATATAGCCGACGGCCGTTCTTAGTTGGCCACCCGGTACATCGCGAGAATTCAACTTGTAAAACTATATAGTTTTAGATTGTAATGCGAATTAAACAATACTATAAGCAGGAACATGAACGAAAGTAGTACAGGGGCACTTGCCCCACTCCTTTTTTTTTACGTTACTAACCCCGCCCCTTACACTTTTTTACACATCCACGTGGGGGACCGGATTTTCCACCCTTATTTTTACACGCTTACGTGTGAGACCGCATTTTCAACCCTTATTTTTTATATACCTCGTGTGAGACCGGATTTTCCACCCTTATTTTTACACGGTTACGTGTAGGACGTGTATTTTCACCCCTATTTTTTGTACATCCACGTGTGAGACCGTGTTTTCAACCCTAATTTTTTACACATCCACGTGCGAGACCGTATTTTTCATCCCTACTTATTTTTTATGGTTTCTTTTCGGATGCCTTTTTCAACCCTAATTTGTTACACACCCACGTGTGAGACCATATTTTCAACCCTTTCTTTTCGGAGGTCCTTTTCAACCTCTGCTGAATTTTAATCCTTAATTATTTTTTATTAGCTTACTTGGGGCGTATTTTTGAACCCTCTGCATCCCTAATTAAGGTCTTTTGTAGCTGCTAATGCGAGATGTGTATTTTAGGGTTAGCGTTGAGCTGGGGACTTAGGGTGGGAGTTGAACTGCGGCTTGGCTTGGCTTAGGGCTGTATTTTAGGGTTAAGGGCTGAACTGGGGCTTGGTTTGGCTTAGGGTTGTATTTTAGGGCAAGGGCTGGAGCTGTGTTTAGAGTTAGGGTTATCTTGTAGATCGTTTTTCTTGTTGTGCCAGCTCGGGCATTTATAAAATAGGTCTTTTCAATGATTTAATTTGACCTTTGACCCTGGAAAGATACTATAAAAATGTATATTTGAGTTGACGTGCATTCATTATGCTAAGAAAAAATTTTATTAAAAAATATTTCAATTAATACATTAATACGAGATTACAATAGCATACTTATTTTACCTTGAGAAACAGTATTGAGCATGTTATATATGTAATTTTAACGGAATTTATGCAAACTTTTTCAGTGCCATTATTAACAAGTATTAATGTTTACCTAATACTATAATTCTGATATGGATGGTTGTTTTAAATGTAATTTGTAATAGGAATTTTATTATAAACGAATTAGCTTTAAATGTTTTTACACTTCCTTTTAATTACCGATTTTAACCTTCTACTTGCATAAACTTCAGCTTATACACGAAATAATAATGACCTTCACGAGTTTATATAATCATTGTACTGCATTTTATTTACTTCGAGCCCGTGTAAAAGTTATCAACGTTTCATTTTAATGGAATTATCTGCTGTTCCTAATTGCAAGGTCACTAAAACACACCGGGTAGTATTTCGAAATGTTTATCTAGTGGACTTCTGTAAATGCATCATACAATTAAAAGAAGGCAACGCCCTTGATATTAACAGGATGATTAACACCTTTGATTTAAAACTTAATTATGAGAATCACACCGGTCAGGATAGACTTTGATAGTAATCTTTAAATACATTTTTTTATTGTTATATTTCAGATTTTATATGGGTATAGTTAAAATTATTTACGTTAAAACGTCTGACCTAGTTTAACAATAAGTGTTTATACGTAATGAATAATAATTCGCTTAGCTAAAATAAAAATAAGGTTATTACATTTTCATTAAGGATGATGTTCTGGTACAAACTGTTATTACCTAACTTCACCTTCAGGTCATTCGGTATTAAAAGATAAACATCATACTTATTTTACCTTGAGAAACAAGTTGGTGGGGTTAGTTAGTCATTGGTTTTGAAGACGACCTTGAAGTCAGCTGTAAGTCCTTTTTGAAGTTAGCCTTGAAGGAGTTATGAAACTTATTTTACAACAGTATACTTATTCTACCTTGAGAAAATTGTTAGCTATGAGAAACAAGTTGGCCTTGAAGTTAGTTAGTCATAGGTTTTGAAGATAGCCTTGAAGTTAGCCTCGGACCTGGAAGAATAGTATAAAAGCGTACGCTTGGTTTAGTTAATTTAGTTCTTGTTTTGAAGAGCATAGCTATGGAATCTTTCTCAGTTAATCATATTTTGAGGTTATTCAGTGCTGGTGTGTTAACCGACGAGGGTTTGAAAACGCGTATAATATCATCACTTATAAAATGTTGTGTGAAAATGACACTATCGATTCGGTGGATGTTTATAATGATTTTGTGGAGGCTGTACAACAAGCGGGTGGAATGTAAGTATATACTTGTTTTTATTTTAAGTTTTAATTATTATTTTTTATAGACCTGCTCAAGTAAATCTAGAGGAGGTGTTTGATGAGATTATGGAAACTTCCGCTGTGGAAGATCTGATAACGGTATGTCTTTTTCATTTTCTATTGTATTACTGAACGTGTACATTACAGCAAAACCAATCGGGTTCAGGTTCTACAGCAGGCCGGACCATCCTCAGGGTTCAATCATATTAATATAATTGGGGAATCAAATAGTAAATTTATAAAAAAATTCAATACCACATGTAAAACGCTACGGTTTAGTTTCAATGACGAGACGTGCAAGGATAATCCCTTAACGTGGCTACAGGTAAAAATATACCATTTTACTAAAAATTTATCTAATACACATATTTACAGAGCGCCTTTGAGGAACTGTACTCATACATTGTAAAGGATGCTTCTCCTTCAGATCGTGTCGGTATCACGCTAAGAAATCCAAATTTCCCAGACAAGCCAATAGGTATTTCATTTAGAAGAGTGGACCAGTTGTCGGTGAAAGTGATAATGTCGCTGCTGGAAAAGGTAATGCAGAGCAATGCTAGTTTTTTCTCTAGCGACTTATTAGTTTTAAACGTTGATAAAGTGTCGTTACCTGTAGGCTATGGGCGCAAAAACTTGACAGGGATAAAATTTGCAGACTTTTGTAAATCTAAAACCAAGGGGTTTATTGTTGTACCATCAACAATTAACGAAAATAATTGTTTAGCGCGCGCGCCTTAGTCATTGCTATTGCATTTAAAAGTAACGATACATTGCGCCATAGTATGGAAATGGGTTGTCCTTTACTTCAAGAGAGAGCTATACAGCTCTGCCAAGACAGCGGTGTAGATCTTAGCCAGGGTGGTAGTTACGAGCACATCCAATCATTTCAAAACCATTTAGATTCATATACCATTGTAGTTTATAATTCGCGTATAGGTGATTCAGTTTATTTTGAGGGCCCTAGGGAACCAGCTAGAGTAGTTTTAAATTTAATATTAGAAGATGAACACTATAACGTAATTACCAGTCTCACGTCCGCATTTACCTGCAGTTATTACTGCGAGCAATGTAGAAAACGTTGTAATGACAAAAGGAAACATATGAAATGTATGTACCAGTGCCCAGCGTGTCATCAAAAGCCGCCATGTTCTATTGAAAACCCAAAAATTACTTGCAATGATTGCAAGAGATTTTTTTATGGTCAGGATTGTCTTAGAAACCATAAGTCCAGTGGGCTATGCAAAAAATTGCGTAGGTGTTCAAATTGTCTTAAAACTACTGAAGTAAAGGGTAAACATAGATGCGGATACAGTCGCTGCCCCACGTGCCAGAGCGAAAAACCTATCGGTCATCTTTGCTACATGGCCGTTAACAAGGCTCGACGTGACAGCGGTAATGGTAAACCATCTATGTTTATCTTTTACGATTTGGAGTGTATGCAAGAAAAAGTGTGTGAGGGGACGAATGATAGGTTTCTGCATGAGCCCAATCTATGCGTGGCCGCGAATGTTTGCTCCGTCTGTATCAAACATGCTGACAATTTAGATGAGCAGTGCTCAGTATGTAGTAAAAGAGTGCACATTTTCAGGGAAAACCCAGTTGAATCATTTCTGTCATATGTTGCCGAGAGAGCAAGAAAATTTAAAGTTACATGCATCGCACATAACATGAAAGGGTACGACGGGTGTTTTGTGCTTAGATGCATGCTAGTTAATAATAATCTGTGGAGACCTAAAGTCACCTCCAACGGTTTAAAATTAATTTCTATCCAGTGTGACGATATCAGGTTTATTGACTCCCTTAATTTCATTCCGTCACCGCTCTCGGCATTTCCAAAAACCTTCAATTTCCCCGAGTCCAAAGGTTATTTCCTATACCTCTTCAATACATCCGAGAACCAGAATTACGAGGGTCCTTTGCCAGCACTGGAATATTATTGTGCAGATCAGATGTCAGCGGGTGATCGACAAAAACTCTTAGACTGGCACACGACCCAGAGTAATTATGTGTTTAAGATGAGTGAGGAGATTGAGAGATATTGCCTGATGGATGTTAAGATCCTCGTAAAGGTTGCATCAGCTTCTGGTCCACCTTCACGACCCAGAATAAAGTCGATCCGTTCGAGGAGGCGACCACTATTGCTAGCGCTTGCAATAAAGTGTTTCGCAGACGTTTCCTCAGAGAAAACACTATAGGGCTTATTCCAAAAGGCGGTTATAGACGTGCCGACAACCAATCCAAAATAGCAATACAATGGTTGCGTTGGGTGGAACATTCTCAGCAGGTGACTATACAGCACGCAGGAAAAGCTCGCGAGTTTAGAACACCTGAAGGTGTTAAGGTCGACGGGTATTGTGCTGAATCAAATACCGTTTTGAATTTCTTGGCTGTTACTGGCACGGTTGCGAGGATGTTTCCCAATCAGGCCAACATGGATCCGAAACTCGGTGAATACCTCCATGCTTGCACGGAATGAGAACACGGTGGCGCGGTCTCAATTTATACGCGAGCGCGGTTATAATCTTGTGGAGATGCGCGAATGCGATTTTAAAAAACAAATACTCGTTAACGACGAATTAAAAGCGTTTATTCAAGGTTTAGGCAAACAAGATGACGAACCCTTAAATCCACGTGACGCCTTTTACGGAGGCCGCACTAATGCTAGTAAGCTTTATCATCAATGTGACGGAGTGAACGAGAAAATTATGTATTACGATGTGTGCTCATTATACCCATTTGTAAATAAATATTGTAAATATCCCATAGGTCATCCAAAAATTCATGTAGGGTTAGAATGTAAGAACATTTCATTAGACACGGTGGAGGGTTTAGTTAAATGCAGAGTACTACCACCCTCTAATCTCTACCACCCTGTTCTACCGTTAAAAATGCACGGCAAACTGATGTTTGTGTTGTGTAAGACGTGCGGTGTTGAGCTAAATCAGGGGGAATGTATACATAGTGAAGCTGAGCGCAGTTTCGTTGGAACATTTGTAGCTGACGAACTGCGTAAGGCTATCTCTAAAAACTATAAAGTTTTAAATGTTTTTGAAGTTTGGGAATACGAGGTAACCACGTATGACAGATCAACTAAACAGGGAGGGTTATTTAGCGGGTACATAGATAATTTCCTGAAACTCAAGCAGGAATGTTCAGGGTGGCCTAGTCATTGTACGTCAGAGATCGAGAAAACTCAGTACGTGACAGAGTATTATGAGAAAGAGGGGATTCGGTTAGACCCTAGTAATATTAAGAAGAACCCCGGTTTAAGGTACCTCGCCAAACTTATGCTGAATTCTTTTTGGGGTAAGTTTGGTCAACGCGAGAATTTAACCCAGTGCAGTATTGTATCTGAACCAAAGGACTTTTTCAAATTACTCACAGATCCATTGGTTCAGGTACAGTCTATAATACCTATTAACGATAACGTTGTAATGGTGAATTGGGATAGACCGGAGGGGGAGGGTGAATCACAAAAAACGATTAATGTGTCCATAGCCGCATACACGACAGCTCATGCACGATTAGAACTATATAGTTACCTGGAGAAACTAGACCGCCGTGTTCTGTATTACGACACAGACAGTGTGATATTTGTCGCAAAACCCGACGACTGGAATCCAGCATGTGGGGATTTTCTTGGCCAGATGACCGACTAGCTGGAGGCGTACGGTGCTGGGAGCTATATAGCCGAATTTGTTAGTGCCGGACCTAAAAACTATAGTTATAATGTGTTTTCAACCAGTGAACAGACAATTAAATCTGTGTGTAAAGTGAAAGGCATTACCTTAAATTATAAGAACTCGCGCGTAATAAACTTTGAAGCGATGAAAGATATGGTACTTAGTAATAGTAAAGACTCTTTGTTTGTATATAATGACAGAAAAATTGTTAGAGATAGTTGTTATAATGTATTAAGTAGGCCAGAATCTAAACAGTATAGAATAAGTTACTCTAAACGACGTAGAATAGAAAATTTTGATACTCTCCCATTTGGATATAAAGAATAAAACAGATAGAATTATTTTATTTATAGACTTCAATACCCTATCCTGATTCATACTACAACTCTGTTTTCGTTTTTCGTGTTTGTAAAATTCTGGTTCGCGTTTTTCGTGCTACCGATTTCTTGTGTTAGCGAAATCTTGGTTTTCGTTTTACGTGCCGGTCATTTTCCGTGTTTCCATTTTGTGTGTCTGTGTGTTTGCATGTTTCGGGTTTTTTCGTTTGGTGTGTTTGCGTGTTTTCGTTTTTCGTTTCGTGTGTTTGCAGATTTTCGTATTTGTATGTCTGAGTGTTTTTTGCGTTTGAGGGCTTGAGCTTGTGTCCGTGCTTGTGATTGAGTGAAGTGAGATAAGCGAAGGAGAGAGAGGAGAGAGAGAGAGAGAGAGAGAGAGAGACGCGCACGTCAGCTTCTATTACAGAACTATATTCGCACAATGTCTAAAGGTTACCTGCATCCTCGAGTAAATCTCTACTGTAGATTTACGCATGGTTTCTTACAACGGTACCTTATTAGCTTTAATGCAAAACTCTCGGAAGTCAGACGTAGCTTGTTTTATTTGTTCTAGATATTTTATCCATTCAGCCACAATGTGTTTGTCTATTATCCTTAAACAGCTCTCGCTGATAAAAGACCTTCTTAATGGAATTATTTCTGAGAGACCTTGTGTGTAAAATTTAGCTTAAATCTTAAATAAATAGCATAGGGTGATAATTAATCCAAAATATATTTTAAATATTTTCTCGAAATATCACTTGCACGTGAATTGTATATTGAATTTTTCGTTTTACGAAATCGTACAATTTACCTTTTTTGTAAACAATTCATTGCCCCTTAAAAGAAAATCAGCACAATGTAAATTAAAGCAAATGTAATATTTCAAATTTATATTGATTATACAACTCTTACTAACAACGAGAAATATAGTGGTATATTCTAACTGTTATGTCAAACAAACCTAATAAAATATTAAATCTATCGGTCGTCTATACCTATTAACAAAATACATCTTAATCAGCTGACGCTTTTTATTCTGTATGTAGATTATAATATAAATGTTGAATATACAAATATTTTTTGAAATATCATCTGTATACGAATATTACAAGGTTGACTTTAAACAACCTTGCAAAATGTAATTTAATTGTTGACCTTTCAATAGGTGATGGATCCATTAATATGAAGCGCTAATAATTTTATATGTTACCGTCGTAAATGAACGTACGCTACCATGCAATAGTGTCATAGACTATAAACGGTTAAAGTATGCAGTGAAGGTCGTCTTAATTACCTGTAGAAGGTTATAACATACAAGTGAAATTTAAAACAATTTAAAGCTAATTCGTTTATAATAAATTTCCTATTACAAATTACATTTAAAACAACCATCCATATCAGAATTATAGTATTAGGTAAACATTAATACTTGTTAATAATGGCACTGAAAAAGTTTGCATAAATTCCGTTAAAATTACATATATAACATGCTCAATACTGTTTCTCAAGGTAAAATAAGTATGCTATTGTAATCTCGTATTAATGTATTAATTGAAATATTTTTAATAAAATTTTTCTTAGCATAATGAATGCACGTCAACTCAAATATACATTTTATAGTATCTTTCAGGGTCAAAGGTCAAATTAAATCATTGAAAAGACCTATTTTATAAATGCCTGAGCTGGCACAACAAGAAAAACGATCTACAAGATAACCCTAACTCTAAACACAGCTCCAGCCCTTGCCCTAAAATACAACCCTAAGCCAAACCAAGCCCCAGTTCAGCCCTTAACCTAAAATACAGCCCTAAGCCAAGCCAAGCAGTTCAACTCCACCCTAAGTCCCCAGCTCAACGCTAACCCTAAAAATACACATCTCGCGTTCTACAAAAGACCTTAATTAGGGATGCAGAGGTTCAAAAATAAGCCCCAAGTAAGCTAATAAAAATAATTAAGGATTAAAATTCAGCAGAGGTTGAAAAGGACCTCCGAAAAGAAAGGGTTGAAAATATGGTCTCACACGTGGGTGTGTAACAAATTAGGGTTGAAAAGGCATCCGAAAAGAAACCATAAAAAATAAGTAGGGATGAAAATACGGTCTCACGTGGATGTGTAAAAAATTAGGGTTGAAAACACGGTCTCACACGTGGATGTACAAAAATAGGTGAAAATACACGTCCTACATGTAACCGTGTAAAAATAAGGTGGAAAATCCGGTCTCACACGAGGTATATAAAAATAAGGGTTGAAAATGCGGTCTCACACGTAAGCGTGTAAAAATAAGGGTGGAAAATCCGGTCCCCCACGTGGATGTGTAAAAAAGTGTAAGGGGCGGGGTTATTAACGTAAAAAAAAGGAGTGGGGCAAGTGCCCCTGTACTACTAACGAAGAAGAAATGTCATTCGCAAAAGAAAGAATCACGATTGCAAAATTATTAACTGGTAATTATAATGTATTTAATAGCGACTTTTCGTTTATTATTTTATCTTCCATTATACTATTTCAAACTAATGCTAACGTGGTAGCGACATTATTATACGCGTAAATAAAATACCAAACATATTGCGGAGAAATAGTATGGAACGCACAGAGAATGTATAGAGTACAGCTTTGATCGGACGAAATGCTCCCTTCTTTCTCGCATACGACGATCGTCGCTCAGTTGCCGATTACAAACGAGTAGTCGTTCCTATCCTGTATCGTGGTTTGTATAATCAGGAATGCACAACCCGTTAACTCATGTAATGTACACTAGACGAACTGCAAACTCACTTTGTTACACGATCAAACCGTACTAAGTGTCGTGAAGGCTTACCAAGGTAAGCGGGTTGCCATGCTAACTGCATTGGAAATGGGCGCGTTTGATATACGACGTAAAATGGTTGAAATTAATTTAAATTCACACCTTACACTTACCATAAAACAACAAATAACATTCAATCCGGGAAAAAAGTCTCTAGGCCCCACCACAATCTAAAATTTCTCTGAAATGAATAGTCATGGGCGAGTTGTTAAGTTAATCCTACCTGACTGTGGAAGATAGAATGGTAGCCTACTCGATAAAATCATACACACTTCAATTTCAAACATTCAATTCGTACAACACCTTTTCACTTTAAAAGAATAGGTTAAATTTCGTCTCAGTAATTTTAATACACCTCAATTCAACAGTAAAAATTTTTAAGTGCAATTAAAATTAAAAAAGGTAATTATCCAAAGCTCAAAAAAAAATTAATCAGACCCTGTATATTCATAAAATCAAAATAGTGAGACGTTATCTGGATGCGTTCAAGTTTACCCTCGTATAAATATGTAACACTATTGATACCTTTCATAAAAAGTTCTGAAATAAATAAATATCCAATTTGAAAAAATAATAATTCGTTCTATTAATTTTTAACGACGAAAACATTAATTCGTATCTTAAAAATTAAAAAACGTAACGATCAGTACGTCTTCTATGAATCATATTCAAGAGTATATTCGTAAGAGTATAAATGAATCGCTGTGATTTAAATAGGAAACTTCTACTTAATAAATAAATTGTGACCAGTATTGTGTACTTAATGACTCGCAATGAACGCAAAGTAATTAAATTTTGTAATCGATCTGACTCAAAATGTCAACATTAAATTATTTTTAAACGTTGTACTCCTTTATACCATTTCCCACATCAAACAAAAAAATTAAATCTTAGAATATACGAGGGTGGTATGATAAATACCTGTGTTCAGGAAAACAAGTCAATTGGTTTATATTTAGTATATCTATTTTTCGACATAATCGCCTTGTAGCTATATACACTTGATACAACGATGTTCCAACTTTTTTAACCCATCCAAATAATAAGATTTTTCGAACTCTGCAAAATAGGCCCCTGTTTCCGCAATGACTACTTCATTTGTAGAGAACCGCTTTCCACCAAGCCATTTCTTCATGTTTGGCAAAGAAAAAAGTCGCAGGGGGCCAAATCTGGAGGATATGGTGGATGGAGCAACATTTCGTACCGTAACTCAACGAGTTTTGCTGTCGCAATTGTTGATGAGTGGGCCTGGGCGTTGTCATGATGGAAAATGATTTTTTTCTTCGCTAGGTGTGGCATTTTACTCTTTACTTCAGCGTCGAATCGGTCCAATAAATTGGCATAATACTAACCCGTTATGGTTCTTCCCTTCTCCAAATAATCGATTAAGATGATGCCTTGCGAATCCCAAAAATCGTTTTTAGAACTTTTCCGGCTGATGGAATCGTCTTTGCTTTCTTTGGTGCACGTTCACCGGCAGAAACCCACTGTGCTGACTGACTTTTGGTTTCCGGCGTGTAGTGATGGATCCACGTCTCATCAACGGTCACATAACACCGCAGAAACTCACTCGGATTACGCTTAAACTTGTCCAAACATTGCGTTGAAGTTGTCACGCGGTTCCGTTTCTGATCAATCGTCAGCAGCCGCGGCACCCATCTCGCCGATAGCTTTCTCATACCCAATTTGGCGTGCAGGATATTTTGTACACGTTCAATTGAGATGTTTACCATCTCAGCAATCTCTCTTATCTTCATCCGGCGCTCTGATAACACGATATCATGCACTTTATTAATCATTTCATCCGTAGCGACCTCAACAGGACGACCGGGGGGCGCTACTCATCAAAGACGGATCTTCGGCCACGTTTAAATTCATTATACCAGTATCTAATAGTAGGCATCGATGGTGCATTATCGTTGTAAACTGCTTGCAACTTTTCACTGATTTCTACACACGTTTTCCCATCCAAAAAAAGAAATCTAATCACTGTCCGGTATTGTTCCTTTTCCATTATTGCAAAAATACCTACACTAACTCACTTTCAACAGCTATTAAAACTAAAGTACTCGATGAATGTCGCTAAAATTTTGTCAGATGTGACCTAAGAATAGTACTCACAGTTGTTAATGCAGATTTTCACACAAAGCGCCATCTGTCTCCAAATACGAGTACTTATCATACCTCCCTCGTAATATTGGTTCTCCTTAAATTATAGATTGGACCACCACCTTAATAAAATCTTACAATAAAACTGTAGGGAAGCTTACTATAATCTCAACAACAGAATAACTTAACTGGTCGAACTCTATTAACCAAATTTTACAGGAACATTTACATACATTGCTTCCGCAAAGCAACACATACAAAAAAAAACAATTCTTCTAGATTAAAGTCCCTACTACCTACATTCTAGCCTATAACAAGTAATCGTGATTGATTATCCTTGATGCCTGAAATCTAATTTACAATATAATGACAACTCTAAAGATAATCAAACTCCCACAGTTCAAGTATCTAAAATTATTCTTACAGATATATATTCTATAATCCCTAATCCGGTGTAACGTCCTATCCAATGGGATTAATTTGTTTGAATTAATTCTGAGTATGTATGTCCACTAACAACCGACCATTAACAGGGTTACCACAGGGTGTCGCACCATAAGCTAAAAATGTCTGTTTTCATTCACGTCTTTAAACGCGTGCAAAAATTGGCCAATTTGATTTAATGAATTCCCTTCCAAATGTTTGTCACAGAATATTTTAATTGCACTTGATCACTAAATTCTTAATTGTCTATAAAGGTCGATTAAGTACTGTTAATAAACGCACATTTACCTTAGTAATATTAATGTCTTAATACTGTCAACTTCAATTTACAGAGCTTATCACACCTTTATTTAGTTACATAAAGGATCGCTCTAACAATTTATCTTCAATCGCACGGGTTTTATACACTATTTTTTAACTCAATGATTGCTGTTTATTACAAATCTATTTAAATACTTCATCCCCAATATATATATATATATATATATATATATATATATATATATATATATATATATATATATATATATATATATATATATATATATATATATATATATATATATGTATTTTTTCCGAAACCCCAAAATGAAGGTTTTTTATAGGTTCCTGTTTACGTACTACTATGAATTCTTAGGGACAATCTTGAGCTACATATTAGCACAAAGATCATCAAAATTGGGCATCAACTTTTTGTGATATATCAATTTCAAAAATGTACCGCGAAAGAGATGAATAATAATTTAAAGAAATTAGGTTGATATCTTCATTATTACAGATTTTCACTAGTTTCATGATGGAATCCCCTTAATATACACAGATTCTTTGATTTTGCAGGACTGCATATAATTTCATCCGTAATCCAGTGGTAGTTTAGGAAGTGAAATAAATTTGGAAATTTTCAAGTTTAAATTAAAGTAAAATTGGAAGCAGGTGTTACAGATGTAGATTACCTTTAAGGCTCCTGAATCACGTACTATCTACAGAAATAATTACAAAATTGGAGAAATTCAAAGGAAGTGAGATTTGAGAGTTAGGTTGAAACTAAGGTGCCGCGAGGCAAGTCGAGGAAAGCGCGGCAATTGGGAGAATTCAAATTTAAAAAGTAAAAGACGGTACCCTGAGGTATAGTCCATTAATCAAGGTTGAAATTCACTTAAAGGCGTAAGAATCATACAAAAGGAAGTTAAGGAAAGGAATAAGCGCGAACCTGAAAATTGAAGAACTATTAAATGAGATAAAGGCCAAACTGGATAAAGCAGATGAGAGAAGTGAAAGAATGGAATTGAAAATGGATGCATTCCAGAAAGAACTAACTGATTTAAAAGGAGAGAATTAACAACTCAAAAATGAAAATCAAAAGCTCATACAAAAAATGAAGCAACAAGAAGAAAAAGTTGAAGAAATGGAAAGGGGACTAAGAAAAAAAAGGATTGTAATATACGGGATTGAGGACCAAGGGGATGAGAGAGAACTGATCCTAATAGAGAAAATAAGAATACTGTTGAGAGGATGAATGTGCAGATAGAAATTGAACAAGAAATCAACGATATCAGAAGAATTGGAAAGTACCGAAACAACAATGACAGACCAATCTTGATGGAAGTACGAAATTGGTCCAAGAAATGGAGATACTACAAGTGGTTAAAAGAACGTTTACATAAACGAAGATTACTCAAAAGATTTATGAAATGGAAATCTGGTAACGATGGTATACAAGCTGATAGTAAATGAAGAGGCTTTCTCCCTCGAACAATTAAGGTCTATTGAAATAATGGTTTTAAGGAAATAAACAGAAAAAGCAGTGAATATAGAAGAAATACAAGGGAAATACAACAGTAATTTACAGACAAAAGAAGGCGAATGAAATATGCAAGAAAATGAGAACCAACAAAAGCATTCGGAAAACGTTAAAAAGGGAAGAACCCTAAGCCAAAGATCTCCTGAAAATACAGAAGAAGAAGGCATACGGGAGAAACCGCTGAAGATAACAAGAAACTAGCAGAATACAAAGAAGGACGGAAACGGAGGACGATTTTGGCAAAGGTAAATGAACATGGTATCGGAAAACAAAATACACAAACAATATTGGATATGAAGACAAAAAGTTATATTGGTTGCTGCAATATAAGGACCAAGTATGCCTGTGTGAAAACAACGCACCTCAACTGATTAAGTATAGAATAGAGATATTGGGTCTGAGTGACGTAAGATGGATTGGAAACAGAGAAGCCCAAGCTGAGAAAGGTGTAACGATACTGTATTCCGGAAAACATGAGGCTCATGCCACACACGAACACGGCGTCGCCTTTATGGTAACCCATCACTGCTATACACGTACATACACGTTCTGAAAAAGCGGAAATCAGCGTTATTCACGTACTTGTCTCGGACTTTGAAAATGCGTATTTATACGTGGTACGTGGGCATTTCTAACGAAGAAGTCGCAACAATGCAAGAACTGCTCACAACTGTTGAGTACCATGACAAAAGTGGTGATTCGGAGAAAGAATATGACGACCCAGCTGATCTAGATGACGTAAGCGGAGACTCTACAGACGGCGACAATTTTGGTTAATCCAAGACCGTACAACCAGTTCCGAACGCCGGCGTGAACAACAACGGCGACGGGAGTGACGATGCTTCAGACCCACAAGTAAGAAAACGTCGTAAAACTCTGCAGACACCTTTGGTATGGTCTTCTGGCAAATTAAGTGTACCCTCTTTTGACTACAGAAATTCTGGTTTTCACGAACCAAATACTTTTCCAGTTGACGCTTCCGAACTCGACTATGTTCAATGTTTCTTTTGTCCTGAATTAGTGGAACAAATAGCAAGGAAATAAATATATACTATACATACGTTACAAAAGCACAAAATGTTCCTCATTCAAGATTACGAAAATGGTCTGATACTGATACCAATGACGTATAACTCTTTATAGGTACGACGACGCTAACTTCAAGGAACATACATTGAAAATAAATGAATGTTGGTCTAATCATCCTCTGCTGCACACCCCAATAATCTCAAAGGTGATGAGTAGATATAGGTACTTGTTATTGCTGAGAATGCTCCACTTCTGCGACAACAATAAACACCAGAAGGGAGCACGGCTTTTCAAGTTAGAGACCATTTTATCTGGAACGTACATTTGCTGACCTATTCCGTCCATTTGAAAATTTATGCATCGACGAGTCATTGGTGCTTTGGAAAAAAAGACCAGCGTCATCTATTTGGAATCAAATTGTTTGTACTGTCTGACGTCGAAACAGATATTTTGAAAATTATTGTGTACACTGGATCCAGCACAAAGAGCGTCGATTCAGACTTAGGAGTATCTGGATCGGTTGTTTTGACGTTACTACAGGACTATCTTGGGAAAGGACATAACCTGTTTATTGGTATTCAAGTCCGGATCTAGCTCTACATCTCCACAAAAATAAAACCAATGTGTGTGACACTGTAAGATCAAATAGGCGCAATCTGCTCAAATTCCCTGATCCAAAGGAAAGAGGTGAAGTTAACAGTTGTCATAGCATTGCAATGATGACTCTAAAATGGAAAGATTGAAAGGTAATTACAATGCTCACATCTCTGAATCCGGATGGATTCACTTCAACCGGAAAAAAGAACCGAGAGATAAATGAGGCGATAAAAAACCGATATGTGTCTTAGACTATAACAAAAATATGGGTACCGTCGGCCAAAGTTGATATGCTCTTGAGCTCCCTCGAATGTCTAAGAAAAACTGTGAAGTAGTACAAGAAGATATTTTCATTTATTGGATATTTTCGTAGTGAACGCTCATGCAATGTACAAAGTGAGAACAGGTAAAAATCCCTCGTTAGCAGATTTTCAACTTGAAGTGATGTCACGCTGTGTGGAAATTTTAAAGATCATACGGTAGATAGTTTTTGTTCCATTTTTTTTTTTGTTTTTTAGTTTGGAGGCATTCATAAATAATTTTTTTGTTGTTAAATTAAGTTTCATTTCACACACATAATACTCGCGTTTTAAGGAAAAGATTTAATTTAGATAGATAAATGTTAGTTCTCGTTATCTTAAATTTTGGGTAGACTTTGGTTAGTTAGAATTAAAATAGATTTCTTTGTTAAAATTCCATTTAGTTGAGATTGTAAATAAGTTATTTTCCTTATTGTAGGTTTTAGAAATTTTCGGGTGTTGCAAGGGAATTACGTTTTAAAAAAATTATATTAAGTATAAAATTATTACATTATATGTTACATCGTTTGCAAAAATTAATTATAGCCGCCAGACTGTCGTCTCCTTGTCGATCAGGATTGTTGAGTTTAAACAAAGAATTTGGATTTTGTGTACGTTAATTAGGATTGAATTTCGTAAAAGAATTTATAGTAACCTTTGTGTAAATATTCCGACGTTGAAGTTTTCATTATACATCTTCAGGTTAACAAGCTGTTGTTTTTTATAGATGTGAACCCGTTTGTAACGCCTATTCGCGAATATTTTTTTAGTGTTTTTTTTTAATTAGATCATTAAATTAACCTCAATAAGTTGTTTATTTGCTGAGCAAAGTAATTACGTTCGATAGCGTTGCAAGCGATTATTTATTTCTAACGTAATATTTCAAGATTGAATTATCAATTCTTTGTTTTTTGAAGCATTTGAGCCGATTTTTTAATGGTGGTGATTGATATAATACCATCTGGTTGGAGACTGAAGTAAAGCGAATTGGTTTAGTTTTTTTTTCCTTCAAATAATTTCAAATGGTTGTAAATTAAACTGAGTATATTTTTTTAAGTAAAATTATATTGAAATTCAGATTGATTAAGTAGATTATAAAGTAACGTAATTATGAAGTAAGTCGGTCGTTGACCGAACAGCTGTTTGTCTTTGCATAGGAGGATTTTGCGAGAAATCACAAATATTTTTGGAGTTACTTTTTATAGGTATCGACCTACCGATAGCAGACATTACTGATGTTGCCGAACAGGTAAGCGATCTTGATTATTTCTTAGGGCGAAGCTGTGCATTTTTCTCGAATTTAGCAATTTTCAATCCCGATATCGATGTTTCGTAAATTTTAGGATTTTATACCTTTTCAATCGCGTTTAGTTTTGTTGTAGTTACGTATTTCTGTTTTAAATCGTATCGTATCGTATTTTCATTTATTCTTGGTTATTTGAGAAAATTTTAGCATGTAGTTTATTGAAATATTTGAGTTTTAGCTTTCTTGTCGCGTTTTTCGGCTTTTATATGAAGATTAAGATTTTATTGAATTTTAAGAATAAAACGTCTGGTAAAAACAGTTAAGAGAAAATTTTTTACATATAAACAAGCCACATAAAATTTTTTTTTATTTCAAACAAACAAAAATGCATTTTTCGAGGGAATGAAATCGTGTTTTTTCGATAACATTCAGAGTAAATGATACCCCAAAATAATTTTAAGTATGAACCTCTGGTAAGAATCATAAAAACAATCCAGATAAAAAATTTTATTTCAAACTGATTTTTAAAAGATCAGACATCTAATTTCACATCACCCTGCCTCGTTAAGCTGAAGGTCCTTCATTTTTCTTTTCATTTCATAACATTCCAAATCCAGTTTTATTTCTTTTAATTTCTTTAGTAAATCCTCCAACCTCTTCTTTCTTTCTCTCATCAATACTTTAATTTCTTTGCTTTCTCTTCTTATCATGCGTACTACTTTCGTTTCGGCTAATTCTGATTTACCGAATCGTGCACCCGCCTTTTATTATACATCTGTGTATCCTTGAAAACCACCAACCTTGAAACATTCTTGTTTTCCCCCACCATAAACTAATTCTATTTTTATATTTCTAAGAATTGTGATGATCTTGACATATTTATTTTTTACCTTGAACACATGCAAATATTTCCCCACCAAAAGTTTGACCTTGGAACTGATGATAACATTTTCTTCCAGCTCCAAACATTACATTGACACATCTATTTTTTAACCTTGAACAGCTCCAAAAATTTCCCACCAAAAGTTTGAACTGGCTGCAAGAGCTCCAAACATTCCCTCTCACTCGCACTCTTACGATTTACATGGAAATTCGTCATATTCTTCATATACAAAGCATTAAGGCGAGTAACCTTGAACTGGTCCAGAACCTATCCTATATTACTACTGGTATATTAAAAAATTAAATTGCACCACGTTCTAGCTCAGTAAGGTACAAATTTACGAAACATACTGTACTTGAGAACTCCTTTTAAACAGGGCATGAGAGAGGCAGAGATATATCCATAGGTATAATCAGTAAAACATTTGTTTGTTGGACGCCACTCAATTTACAGGTTTAATAATTAATATACAACAAAATTGAGAAAGTTGTACATTAATAGCATAGGTAATCTAAATAACACTAACCAACTGTATTTATATGTATATTTACTATAGGAAAATGTCTAAATAATTCCAGCATAAAATAATTCAACGATATTTCTCGTAAAGATTTACGATACTAAAATTACTAAATTCAACACAACTATACAAGCTTATAATCTATATTTACTTAAAATTCAAAATGTAATATGATCAACACTATTCAATAATAATGAAACATATTCTTGATCTATGCCAACAAACATTACAGCACGATAGGTTATGAACTCAAATATATTTATCTTAGAAATAGACACAGCTGTTTCATTATAACCGTATCAAACCACTATACTGATTTGTTATTTATTTAAAACATACTTTGCATAAAAGGATACGTATTACTTACATGTACACAAAACAAATATATTAACTTCGTCTTAAAACAAACTACAGTTTGAGAAGTTCATTTCCCATTCATAAAATAAATATATAATACAAGACGGTAATTTCCAATTATCCTCACTAACATACAAAGAAACGAAATGTAGGCGCAAACCACTAAAGCAGATGTTGTTTCATTTCCAATAAACGAAGGGTACACCAGAATACTAACAGCAGGCGTACTAACAGCGTGCAATATCGGCACAAACCAAAGGTACCTCGATTCTTAATCTTTCAAGATAAAATTGCGTATCATCCACGCCATTTTATGTAACTTCATGACGTCACGACCACGCTTTTGCAAATACGAAATTCATTAAAATTTCAGCTTTTTATTAACATAAGCGGTTTCCTTAATGTATGGGCTTATCTCTGTTCCCTATGTTTGTTCCCTATTAAATCTAATATTTACAAGAATGTAATGAGAAGCCTTACATACCTTATGCAAGGGAAGCAAAACTTAAAACGTAACGTGTGCGTGTGCGTGCGCGTGTGCGTGTGCGTGCGCGTGGGCGTGCGCGTGCGCGTGCGCGTGCGCGTGCACGTGCGTGTGCGTGTGCGTGTGCGTGTGCGTGTGCGTGTGCGTGTGCGTGTTTGTGTGCGTGTTTGTGTGCGTGTTTGTGTGCGTGTTTGTGTGCGTGTTTGTGTGCGTGTTTGTGTGCGTGTTTGTGTGCGTGTTTGTGTGCGTGTTTGTGTGCGTGTTTGTGTGCGTGTTTGTGTGCGTGTTTGTGTGCGTGTTTGTGTGCGTGTTTGTGTGCGTGTTTGTGTGCGTTTTGTGCTTTTGTGCGTGTTTGTGCGCTGTTTGTGGCGTGTTTGTGCGTGTTTGTGCGTGTTTGTGCGCGTGTTTGTGCGTGTTTGTGCGCGTGTTTGTGCGGTGTTTGTGGCGTGTTTGTGCGCGTGTTTGTGCGCGTGTGTTGTGCGCGTGTTTGTGTGCGTGTTTGTGCGCGTGTTTGTGCGCGTGTGGGTGTGTGCGCGTGTTGGCGTGTGTGTGCGTGTGTGTGCGCGTGTGTGTGCGCGTGTGTGTGCGCGTGTGTCGTGTGTGCGGTGTGTGCGCGTGTGTGCGCGTGTGTGCGCGTGTGTGCGCGTGTGTGTCGCGTGTGTGCGCGTGTTTGTGCGCGTGTTTGTGCGCGTGTTTGTGCGCGTGTTTGTGCGCGTGTTTGTGCGCGTGTTTGTGCGCGAGTTTGTGCGCGTGTTTGTGCGCGTGTGCGTGCGCGTGTGTGTGCGCGTGCGTGTGCGTGTGCGTGTGTGCGTGCGTGCGTGCGTGCGCTGGCGCGCGTGGCGTGTGTGCGCGCGTGTGTGCGCGTGTGTGTGCGCGTGTGCATGTGTGTGTGCGCGTGTGTGTGCGCGTGTGCGTGTGCGCGTGTGCGTGTGTGCGCGTGTGCGTGTGTGCGTGGGTATGTGGGTGCGTGGGTGCGTGGGTGCGTGGGTGCGTGCGTGCGTCCGTGCGTGCGTGCGTGCGCGCGTGCGTGCGCGCGTGTGTGTATGTATATAAGTAGAAGGGAGACACTACTTTCACTTTTTGACCTTGGGAATTCCCCAGCTCACTCACGTGGGGGTAGTATTTTTGACCTTGAGATTGACCTCTGGTTTGGCCTTGACGCTGGCCTTGAGGCCTGCCGTTGGAATTGGCCTTGGTCTAGCCAGGGTCAGAATCAAAAATCTTCCCAGCGGGAAAATTTAAAAATTTTTAATGAGGGGCCCAAATGCTAACTTGTAAGACATGTATAAGAACTTGTGTTAAGGCCTGCGCCCTCCAATCGTGGCCTCCTTATTGCGAAATTTGAATTTGTTTGTAGTGCCATGTAGTGGTGTATGGACTCATTAAAATTTTCTGTAATAATAATAATAATAAAGGTGGTGCCATCTAGCAGTATATTTCTTAGACTAATTAAGGTTTGTTTGTGGCGCCATCTAGTGGTATATTTTTCAAACTAGCGAATATTTTCTGTAATAGAGGTTGATCGTGCTCGTCTCTCTCTCTCTCTCTCTCTCTCTCTCTCTCTCTCTCACTCTCTCTCTCTCTCTCTCGGTCTCTCTCTCGTCTCTTTCTCAAACAAACAAATCAATTAATGATATTAAGAAAATCAATCACAATCAATCAAACCAAACCAAACCACCCTCAATCAATCAATCAAATCATAACTTACAGCTTGCGAAAACCAGCTTATAGTTCAAAAATACTGATTTTGTTTAACATACAGCTTGCTTGCTAAACTAACGACAATTCAAAAAATACCAACCTTATTGTCCTATATATTTAAACCTCTCTCTTAATTCTCTCTATTTGAATACCGCATAATATACAGGATTTCGCATTTAAAGACAAAAATGTTACAATTAGCCACAGTTGACTATACACTGTAATGCGATTCATGCAGGCATTCTAAATTGGCTCCTATGAAAGTT
The DNA here is from genome assembly GCA_036346205.1 of Vesta saturnalis. Taxonomy (NCBI): domain Eukaryota; kingdom Metazoa; phylum Arthropoda; class Insecta; order Coleoptera; family Lampyridae; genus Vesta; species Vesta saturnalis. The sequence continues at coordinate 3,784,561 of JARFJB010000454.1, read as the reverse complement.
AGTTTTACAAAACACAAACACAGACACAAGCTGAAGCACAAGCGCAAATACAAGTACAAGCACAAGCAAAATTTCATATAAACAAACATGCAAGGTCGCACTAGCAACAAAGCTACAGTTAATCCGAAAGGACGATTAGATGGGAAATTACAATAAGTGTGTAAGCGAGGTAATTAGATTTTTGCTATTCGAATCTAATTTCAAGTTTAGTTATTTGTTATTACATTGCATTGCATTGTATAAGTATTTAAGGTAGTTGAACATTTTCAATAACGACTTAGGATGTTCAGTCATGTTTATATATCTAGAGTCGTTTATGTGAGAGTCCGTTAAGAGATTCCTTGCATGTAAAATAATATAGTGGTCTGACGCCGAGTTTGGTTATGTTGTTATTGTATACGCATTTTTACTAGTTTAAATGTAAAACATATTTTTATCATTGTATGCAGAACGTGGCAATGGTGTTACAAGCTAATTTGATGTCGTTTTTTTGAAGACTGGTTTTTGCACGCTGTAGGTTAAATCAGGCTGTTATTTTTTGAATTAAGAGCTGGTTTTGCATGATGTACGTTAAATCAATTTGGTATTTTTTGAATTGTCGTTACTTTAACAAGCAAGATGTATGTTAAATCAACATCAATATTTTTTAACTATAAGCCGGTTTTCGCAAGCTGTAAGTTATGATTTGATTGAGATTGGTTTGGTTGATTGATCTGAGTGTTTGATTTGATTTAATTGGGCGTGATTTGTTTGAGATTCATTAGATTAATTGATTTGTTTGTTTGAGAAAGAACCGAGAGAGACGAGTACGATCAACCTCTATTACAGAAAACATTCGCTAGTTTGAAAAATATACCGCTAGATGGCGCCACAACCAAACCCTAATTAGTTCTAGAAATATACCGCTAGATGGCACCACCTTTATTATTATTATTATTACAGAAAATTTTCATTAGTCCATACACCACTAGATGGCGCTACAAACAAATTCAAATTTCGCAACAAGGGGGCCACGACTGGATGGCGCAGGCCCTAACACAAGTTATTATATATGTCTTACATGTTAGCATTTGGGCCCCTTATTAGAAAATTTCAAATTTCACCGCTGAACAGATTTTTGATTCCGACCCTGGCTAGCCCAAGGCCAATTCCAAGGCCAGACTCAAGGCTAATTCCAATGGCAGGTCCCAAGGCCAGTCTCAAGGTCAACCTTAATCTCAAGGTCAAGAAGTGAAAGTGGTGCCTCCCTTCTACTTATATATATATATATATATATATATATATATATATGTATATATATATATATATATATAGAAATGTCTAATATATATAAAAATAAATATCAATTAAATTATCTCATATAATTATAATTTCTCAAATAGGGGATCGAATAAATATTAATTGTATTTTATTTGTTGATTAATTATTAATGTTGCACCGGACTAGCTCAAAATCTCTCAAATGGGGATAGAGTTCAAAAGCTTTTACGCTTATTGTTGGCAAATAAACTAAAAATAATTTTATCCTTGATGTTAATTTCATTTTGTTAAAATGTAATTGTGAAATCATGGAAATGTTCTTTGTTAAATAAATTACGAATTATAATAATTGGATGGTATATGAAACAGACCTTCGTTAAACCTGCACAATAACGCATGCGTAGCGTCCTAACTGAATTAAAATGCAGCCTGTCAAAAATGTCAATAAAACGATCTTAAATATGCGAGTTCAATTTCTGTTTTGTTTAAAATTAAAATGATAATGTTGATAATAATAACGGTTCATTTACCTTACAGATATTTATACCATGTTGTTGCACAAACATTTACACATATGATCAATAAAAACATAAATACAGGAAATCACACGAATAATCGAAACAATTTATGGGTTATGATAATAAAATCTCACTCACATGTGTATCTGCATATTCCCAAAGATGTTTTCATTTAGCTGGTTCCATATTAATATCGTGGGTAGACTTCTTCCCATATGTAGTCGATGATACTGGTCTGTTGTTCATAGTGGTGCTGCATAGATTTCCATACTTCATCCAAGTACACTTTATTGATGAACGACTTTTCTTCGGTAATTGTAATGTTACGTAAAATTGCTTAAATAGTTTCAATTAAGCACTGTGTTTTTAAATCGTATATTATTTATATGTTGGTTTAAATGTTTATAAAATTTTTCGATTTATAATTTTATTTTAAGTTCATATAAATTTTATTTAATTTCACTTTTGTTTTAGATCCCGTTATGGGATTTAGTTTGTTAATAACTATGGGTCGCTTCAAAAAAAAATAAACATCAACTCCAGATGACTGACTAATTTTACTAACATAAAAAAAATAAAAACACATCAACCGAAATATTAACACGTATTTGAATCGAAACAAATTTATTATAATCGACAATTATATCGGTAACCTAACTTAACGTAGGTTAAAAACAATTGTCACTGACAGCGTCTCAATAATCCGATAATATTAACGTAACTTAAAACTTACATGTTAACACCAACACTATTAACACTTTTACTTGTTAGTTGTGAAAATTAAAAATTGTAAGAGTTGTAAGAGTAAGAGAGCGAGAAATCAGGAGCAATTCCTTTTATACTTTTCTGTTAGCTACCAAAATTTCAACTTTTTCTGTACCATACACACAAAGCAACCAAGCCTCTGATTGGTCTAAACAAAATTGAAAACTTAACTAAAATACAAATTATGCTATAACTTTCTTAAAATAACTCGGATTTACTTTCTGAAAACATATTTGGAATCAGGGCAGAATTCCGCATAAAACGATACCTCACGAGCCCTAGATCGCTTCAACACTGTACAATTTGACAAATTATAATCTAAATTTACTTATATCTAAGAAACTCTATATTTTACACCTAAACTAAATACATATTCGTAATCTACTCGAAAAACTGTATTAGAACACATTTATTTCAAATCATATAACTTAATTTTAACAGAAAATCCTTTTTCATATTGGAAATTTATGTAGTTAACACCACTTTTGTAATTTTATGTTTATATACCTTGTACATTGTAAATTTCTTTATGAAAACGAGGGAAACCTTCTATTAATTACTGTTATAATTTATTTTAAGCTTAAATTATCCTACAAAAGCTATAAATTTGCAAAAATCCTTAAAATTAAAACAACCTAATTTATTACAATTTCACTCATAACTTGCGTTTACAACGTCCAAATTACTTGAAATGTTATTCAATGATGTTATAACTGTCTTTAACATCAATACTGTTTACTTTCACTGTATAGTCTAAAACTTTGTCAATTCATAAATCCATATTGTTTAACACACTTTTGCAGATTTTGTACACAAAAAGTATTTTTATGTTAAATATCCCAATGTAGAAATGTTGTTCATGTTCTAATTAATTTTTACAACGCACTACCACTTCTCCTGCAGCTTTTGTGCACTTTGTCTGTGAATGATAACTAAACCGTGTTCGTACCATAACCCTTTCTTAAAGTTTATATCTTTCCTGTATTGTATGTAACTCGATACATGTTCTACATATTATTACCTACTTCATGTGATAAATATCTGTAAAGTTTCTAAATTGCATAAATACTTTGAATAAATTGTAAATTTACTAACATATGTTCTACGAACTTAATCGTACTGACAAATATCACTCCTTCTGACCTTCCTCACATGCTCCTTATATAATATAGCCCAATGCTTTTTATGAATAAACAAACTTGTGCAAATTCCACCAAGCCTGTTTCGTTAAATCAAAACCAATTTCTCTCACTCGTCTACTACTTTACTTATTAAAACGCAGTGTAAATATACTCTAGTCTATCTAAATTTGCCCACTATAAAGAATACAAGCTTACTTACTCTTGCCCTGTATTAATCTTATATCTAACATCTCAATATATATATATATATATATATATATATATATATATATATATATATATATATATATATATATATATATATATATACACACATACAACATATACCATCAGGTAATGCTTCGTTGCTTATCTGGTGTTCTGAGTAGCCTAAAGGTGCATGATCATCATTCTTCATTAGAATTTGTTTTTGAAGCTCTATAAAGGGCAAACTAAACGACCTATCTTTCAAAAAATCTTTCCAAATTTTATTAATGTTGCCAGTAATTCAAATTCATATGCAGGTAAAAAGTTGCTTGAATTTGCCAAGCGGAAATGGCTAGATTTAGAAATTAAAGGTCATTGTACAAAACTAACGAAGCTAGAATTAGAGGCTTATGACTTCCACTTAAAACTTTAAAAATTGCAAAAGGTACGTTAAACAAGCTAGTAAAATTCAAATTTCAGAAAATATACAAGAGGAGCTAAAATAATTTAAACCATTCAGAACTTCAAAATGTTAAATATCTCAAAAATAAAAATTTTTATCTCAAAGTAGATAAAGGCAAGTCATTTTAAACAAAGGGGATTATTTCGCTTCAGTCAAAGAACTGTTACATTCAGGTTCTTATTCAGTCATTACCAAAGATCTTCTTCCTAAAATAATTACTTTAGCTGGGACGGTTTTATTAGAATGAAAAAATGTTGTGGAGGTTTCCAATAACGGTATGTAAGCCGGTACTACCCACAATGTATCGCTTGCCTAAGATTCATAAACCAGGTAATGCTATGCGACCTATCGTTTCTGGTATTAATGCATGTACTTATCTACTGTCCAATTGGCTGTCTAGTAAATTTCATAATCTCTCCTACCACTTTAGTGTTTTAAATTCGTAAGAATTTATTGATGAAATTAAAAACGTTGAACTTACAGACCATGGTACAATAAGACAGGTATACCTATGCGCATCTGTTCGTGACGTCATTGGAATAACCGGGCTCTGCCATTCAATAAAGTAATGGGCGTTTGTAGAGTCCTATCACTTAATAAAGATGTATGATGTTTATCTTTGAATCATTGAATAAAGAAAGCTTATTCAATGCTTTGAATATATTTATATTCAAAGAGATGGATATGATAAATATTTGTTCAACCTATGTAGTATTAAAACTTTTTTTAACAGATGGGGGCTATTTTACGAATTTTAACCCTAGAACGACCAAGCTTCGGTAGGTTGCAGGTTGGACCATGCCGTGGCAAAAAGTACCACGCGTATATTGTAGTTGTTTCTGCATTTATTAGTAAACTAACAATGTATTCATACTTTTATTAAGAACAAATTAATTCATAATATAAAAAAAATCCAAAGAAAAAGAAAACTTGAACATCAATAATAACAATATACAAGTACATATATACAAAGAAAATTTAATTTTTAGTTTGATCGGTGGTTTCGCATCTTAATACAAGTATTTTTTTTTTGCTATGTGATCCACATACATAATTATCACATAAGGAACATACTATGGAGGTTTTAGATAATCTATTTTTGGGAGTATTATTACGTTCTGCGTCTTCATAGCAAACAAAGCACGTCCTTCGCTATAATTTTGGAGAGGCACTTTTACTTTGTTTTGTGATATTTTCTTTTGTAATATGGCTTCCATGGAAGACACAACATCAGTTTTTAGACCACTTATATTAGTGGCCCTGTTTTCGACTTCTGGTTTTATCAAATCCATACCAAGTTCTTCAAAATAATATTCGACGATTATGATGTTTTTATTCCACTCTGAAACTTTGAATAAATATAGAATAAGCATTTATTGCAGCTATATCCAATAAAGTGTAGAATATGGACATTGGCCACCTTCTAGTGGACCTTTTCGTAGAATATTTGCTCGCCATTTGATCTATAATGTCAACCCCTCCTTTGGTTTCGTTATAAAATAAATTTATGACCGATTTCTTCTTTTCTTCATTATCAATTTCATTATCGGCATGTTGCGTAGATAGAAATATAAGGACCTTTTTAGGCTTTTGACGAGGAATATAGGAAACCAGCGTTACTGGAGACGATTTTGATTCTGGATTAGTAAATATAAACAAACTAGAATAGAGGTCTCTTTTACCAGCAACTTTGAGTTCTTCGGGTATTCCTTGTCTATTACTTTGTAACGTTCCAACAAGTGTAAGACCAAAATCTGTGTACAGTTCTTCAGCTAGTGCTATAGAGGTATAATATCTATCAGTAGTTATGTTACGTCCTGAATTTTTTATAGGAGTCACCAATCTCTACAATTTCCAACGGACCTCTGGACTGCGATGTACTTCCTGAGTTTTCCATAAACCTCCATACGTAATATATATCTTTCAGTAAATCTGACAGAATTCTAATGAGAATTCCATATTTACCTGGTTTTTCTTCATGAATACCTTGAATCCACATCTACCAGAAACAACGATAACATTTCGTCAATCACAACATTTACGTTTGGTGTAAAGTATCGTAAAATGTCTCATTTAGCATGTCAAATACCAAACGTATTGGTGCAAATTTGTCACATTTTTATGTTCCATCCTAGTATCTTTATCGTGAAATCTAATAATTTTTAGTAATTCACGAAATCGATTAGACTCATTTACCAATGTATACTGCTTTGCTAGTACTTTGCTCCATAAATCATGATAATCTAAATTAGTATCATTATTAGCACCATTAGTAAAAAATTCTATCAAAGCGTACATTTCTCGCTCGTTAGTTTCTTTTGTATTTATAGACGAGCTTCTTCATTTGAATGACGAACGATAATATCTACAATATCTCGCGTTATAAATTTTGAAATGATTCCACAATATTATGCACGTCCATCTGGACGTAAACCATTTTCAAATATATTTTGAACACTTCGTCTGGAGGCCCAGGAAGTTGAGAAATGTAAGATCTACCATTTTTTGCTACGTAATTTTTAATTTGTGTAGTGTCTACTTCTGGTAATAATTGTACGTTTTGTTCACTCTCGTTTTCACAATCGTCTTTACGATCAATCACAGAAATATTATCTTCCTCGTCACTACTTTCTTTATTACAATCACTAAAATCGAAAAGATTTTCCAATTCTCGTTCGAGATCGCTATCGTTCAAAAACTTTGTCATTTTAAAATAACAAAAATAGTACACAAAGAAAAAATATTGCAATGATAATAGGTGCAACGTGCAACTCGGTACGTAATAACAGATAGAAATAAGCTGCTACTGTGCAAATATAGCCTACTTGCAGAATCTCGCAACATAATATGAACATGATATACATACCGCACCACCTACACAAAGTTTTATTGATTCTACAGCCCATTCATGAAATCAAAATATAATTGTAGCAGGTAACAAGACCATAAATGGACAATGTCAAATTTTTCAAATTTTGATTATGAAAATAAATTAGTTATAGAGAAATCATTATGCGCGGGATACTTTTTGCCAGGGGTTGGCCATTCTAGGGTTTGAAAGCTAATTGGATTCAACAAGTATGATCGCATTCAACGAATATTGATAACAAATAAGTTTCACTTACCTTTAATATAAAATGAACCGTTTAATTCACTAAAGATTTATCTTTTAAAAATATTTACTGTAGGTAGGGAACCGCGAAAATTTGATTATTGTAATAAACGTTTGTCAAATCACCCTTGTTATTGCGATAGAAAATATAATTAGTGGATTTTTAATATCTTGATGTTACGTCGTAATTTGCTAATGTTTTCCGAATATTTTATTGTATACATTTTTGTATAAGAAATGTGAGAATGTATGTAATTGATATTGGCTAAGGGTTGGAAAAACACATGTTGGGGTTTGAGTAGCAAGTGTACGCTTAAAAACTGTTTCTGAACTGAAACTGCTACTGAAGGGGCGTAACGAATCATTGGAATTTCTTATGCGCGTTCTTGATCTAAAAATGTCATTGATCTAATGATTAATTACGGCAAATCCAAAGGGATCTTTGTTTAGTACGTTGAAACTTAAGTGTAGCGCTTGTTACGGACAATTGCATATTTTTAAAATTAAGATGTCATACAATAATTAATATGAAACGGTTCCAACGTAAATTAATGTTTCTTGGTTTTTTTTTTCTTTTGAAAGACGGGGGAGTAGACATGGTAAGTGGAAAGCAGAGGGGAAGGCAGTTACTGTTGAAATTTTGATTGAGCCGGACGCTTTGATTTGTTTTAATTAGAAACTTGTAACAACCTTTTTTTGTGGTTGTATTAAAAAATACATTGGTTTGGGCTCGTTCTTTTATTTGGCGTAATAGTAGAAAAGTTTTTAATTATTAAAATGTAGAATTGGGAAAGGCAATTTAATTTGCATTTCCTAGAACACATCTTTTTGGGTGTAGTATTTCATAAATAGTTATAGTTCCTTTCTTAAAAAATTGGATTCTGATCATTGTATCCGCGCAACGCGTGACAACTTCTTGAGGGGAAACATTTAGAGGAGCTATTTTGAAAGCCGCTATATTTTTCACTGGCTGCTGAATGTTACAGCAGAAAGCATGGTCTTTACCTAATTTTTTTATATTTAGTGCCATCAGATTTTGATGGTAAGTTATTTTCTAATTCATTATATTTTAAATTAAAAATATTTGTTTTTTTTAGGCATTTTTTTTAATGCATTCTTTCAGAATGCACACTTTTTGCACACTTTTGCACTTTTATAATACATACTTTTATATGGCATTTTTATAATACTTATTTTTAATGGCACTTATAATTCACTAATTTACTATTCTATTATTTTTCTAATTTAAATGGAAATTTTTACTTGAATTACATTTTACAACGCAAGTTCTACATACTTAAACTTCAAAGAAATTCAATACATTTATGGATACAATATATTAAGGATAGATTAGCAAGACATTGACCTCACCAAGTTCACCATTCTGCTTCATAGTTACCAGCAGTAATACAGTTTATGTACCGAACCGTTCAAAGGTAATGATTTTTTATATACTTTTAGAATAGTAATAAGACTTCTGATTTGTAACCTTTTCAATTAGATATTGAATAAACTTAAGTATATCATGTTATTTTATTTTCATTTTGGTAAATTGTTTATTATTATTCATTAACTAGGTTTTGTTGTTCCTATAATAAAAGACAACATGGCGCTCGAGATTTCATTTCATTATATTTTCATAATTTTTTATATTGCATTTTTTATTAATTAAGTGCAGTGAAAATAACTAAGCAGATGGGAAGCAAGCAGCATTTCAGGTAGGTTAACAACTCAGTATATTAGAACTCTCCCTATCTTAATCTACCGACAGAGCCAACGGCAGTAGCGATTGTTATTTGGTATATTTTTTATTAATTAAAATTATTTGATCAATTGCAAATTGTTTATTACATTTGCGTTTTGGTTATTACATCATCGCTTTTGTTTTAATGTTATAAGTTGGCCCAGTTATAATGTTATACTTTGGCGCCCGAGCAGGGACTTTTAAATTAATTACTTGAAATTTATTACTTTGTTATTTTAATCATTTTATATTTGAGATTTTTATTACATGTGTGTTAATATTACACAGGGGCTCGAACAAGGGACTTGATTTGCTGTTGTTTCAAATGCTGGTTATTTTCGCTTTTGTTTATTTTGATTATGGAGTTGACCGAATTTTAAGGAGTGTTACCATTTATTGTTACGCTTGGTATTTTTATGTGTTTATACTTAGTAGTGAAATTTATTGATTGTGTTATACAATATTTTTTACCATGTCAAATTTAAAATACTTAGTTGATGTTTTATATATTAATGAGTTATTTGTAGAATTAAAATTTTTTTAATTGTAAATGAAGCAGAAGGGTTGACAGTAGGTGAGAGACGTAAATTAAATTTAAAAAGGATTAATCCAAATTTATTTGATTACATTTTATGTAACTGGAATTATTAACAAACGCTCCCAGTACATTACAACGATTTATGGATACCATTTTAGGACATGATTTATCTCAATCAGTGTTTGTTTATTTAGACGATATTATTGTTTTTTCAAGTACTTTTAAGGAACATGTTGATATTTTAAGAGAAGTTTTTAAAAGGCTTAGTGATGCCAATTTAAATATTAATTTAGATAAATGTGAATTTTGTAAACCTCAATTATCATATTTAGGTTTTGTTATTGATAAACTTCATAACATTCAATTGTTAATACATTTATTTAAATTTTGAAACGCTTAAATTATACCACTTTTGATAGTGAATTTTTATATTTATACAATCAGTTATTAAATTTATGTAACGATTCATTAGAATTTATTGAATCCATTTAACGAAAACTTTGAAATGAATAATGAATTACAAATTTAGATTATTTTATTTTTCTGTCACATAATGACAATATTAATACTTCAGTTAGTATTCCTGCTTAAGATTTTTTCCAAATTAATTGGAAATTTGCAAATTTTTAAGAGTTCTGTTCATGTTTATAAATTTAAAATTTAATGGTAGTAGTTTAGATGCGAACGTTTAACATATTTTTGTGTTATTTGTGTGTAAATTCCATTTTTTATTTTCTTAGATTGTACTTCTTCTCTGTTGAATTGTTTTTAATTGAAATCGTAACGCTGTTCATGAGTCTACGAAATTTTCACCTTCCTTTTTGGCGTTTGGTCGGACAGTTCCTATTTCTGGAGATTTTTATGGTCGACTAAAGGATTTCAAAGAGGATGATTTATTTATTACTAACCGTGAACAATTAGTTCAAGATTTAAATGAACTTTCACCCATTTTTAAACATGTTAAACAAAATTTACATGCAGCTTACGAAAGAAATTCAAAATCTTACAATTTGCGAGGTCGTCCATTGAAATTAAACGTTGGCGATTTGGTTTGGAAAAGAATTTTACTTTATCTGATGCGACTAAAATTATAGTCAAAAGTTAGCTCCAAAATTTATTGAAGCAAAGTTATTGAGGTGGTAGGTCCAACTACGTACCGATTGGCCACCCTATTGATAATAAACCATTAGGTGTTTTTCATGTTAAAGATTTAAAACCCCATTAGTTCTTATTTTTTCATATTCTTTTTAATTATTTTTCTATTTTAGTATTTTTACATTCTGGTTTTCTTATTTATATTTTTTAATTATTTTGATAATTTTTCAAAATAATTTTATTTTGTGCTTATTTCGCACATTATTTTATTTTATATTTTTGTGGCTTTGCAAACCACTTATTTTATTTTTGCTACATTTGTTAGCACGATGGTTGATATTTAGATCCCATCGTGCGATTGATTTGTTTAGCATGATGTTTGATATTTAGATCACATCGTGCGATTGAATTGCCGACTTTGTGGGACATTAGTTCTCAGGCAGATTATCTTCCTTTATTGGATTTACAATTTGCTATTGTTACAATAGTAAAATTGAAGATAACTATTTTGAGTTTACCTCTGATCGTTAATTTGACGTGTAAAACTCATAACCATGGATAAGAAAACTAGTAATGCTTGTATACATTTTTATTTTTTGATTGATTTAGTTATTTTGTTTTTCCTGATTTGTGTAGTGTTACTATTCTTGGACGGTGCTTGAGGACTTCGGTTCGCCTCGTGTCAACCTCGATTAGTTCACTTCCTGATTATGACGTTTTGGTAGTTTTAGGAGGGGGTTGTTGTGTTCGTAAGAGTGCATCATCTTTCTCTTTGCTATCTCACCTAGATTTCGATTTATTTATAAAATGTGCGTGTTAGTTAGGGAATGTTTGGTCTTGGACGATGACTGTGGAACAACATGAAACCTGAATCTCGTGAAGGGTAGAGTGGCCTCTCTTGTTCTCCACGACGAAGCATCCTGAGCTAATTTGCCATGGCAATAGTCGTATCTTGGATTTACCGATTTTGACTCACTTATCGAACGTGACAGTGGTATTTGTGTTATGTACCTAGGAGGCTTGGTTTGAGACCACCGGGGTAGGGTAATGGAACCGCTCTCTCTCGGCATCGAGTCTCGCGATTATTTATTGTTAGTCTGGAAGGATTTTTACTTATACTCTCGAGTGGAGTGGCGTTTAGCCTTGATTTTTATATAGTTGCACGATAACCGTTCCTGGTTCCCCACTGTCCCTTCAGGTCATGGTAGGTTTCCGTTCGTTTTACCTTAGATTCAAATTTTTTACCGGTTACTCATTTTGCTCTCCTGATGGTGGTTTGCTTCACTAACCCCACCAGTTAAAGTTTTACTTTATTTAAGGTTTCGGGTCCTTGATTCTCGACTAGTGGCGTGTGCGGGTGGTAGCGCGTCATTAGCTTTATGGTGTTGCGAGGGGTCTTTCCTGACCGACATCACCACATTTTCTGTACTTATTCGTGCATTTCCTTTTTATTTTTTTAAATATTGCTTATATTTTAATTAGTTTAACATTTTGTATTTTCTTAAATTTTAATAATTTCATTTATTAGCTTAGTGTTTGGAATCTCCGCTTTGGTGATCTCCGAGTCCAAATTTTAGGAGGGGGTGTGTAACAACCTTTTTTGTGGTTGTATTAAAAAATACATTGGTTTGGGCTCGTTCTTTTATTTGGCGTAATAGTAGAAAAGTTATTAATTATTAAAATGTAGAATTGAGAAAGGCAATTTAATTTGCATTTCCTAGAACACATCTTTTTGGGGGTAATATTTCATAAATAGTAATAGTTCCCTTTCTTAAAAAAATTGAATTCTGATCATTGTATCCGCGCAACGCGTGACAACTTCTTGAGGGGAAACATTTAGAGGAGCTATTTTGAAAGCCGCTATATTTTTCACTGGCTGCTGAATATTACAGCAGAAAGCATGGTTTTTACCTAATTTTTTTATATTTAGTGCCATCAGATTTTGATGGTAAGTTATTTTCTAATTCATTATATTTTAAATTAAAAACATTTGTTTTTTTTAGGCATTTTTTTTAATGCATTCTTTCAGAATGCACACTTTTGCACTTTTATAATGCATACTTTTATATGGCATTTTTATAATACTTATTTTTAATGGCACTTATAATTCACTAATTTAGATAGATTAGCAAGACATTGACCTCACCAAGTTCACCATTCTGCTTCATAGTTACCAGCAGTAATACAGTTTATGTACCGAACCGTTCAAAGGTAATGATTTTTTATATACTTTTATATCTTAATCTACCGACAGAGCCAACGGCAGTAGCGATTGTTATTTGGTATATTTTTTATTAATTAAAATTATTTGATCAAGTGTAAATTGTTTATTACATTTGCGTTTTGGTTATTACATCATCGCTTTTGTTTTAATGTTATAAGTTGGCCCAGTTATAATGGAATAAACTCCCATTGTAAACAGTTTGTCTTTAAAAATATTTCGTGCGTGTACATTTTCTTTTGAATTATCCAACACTAATTTGTCTTTTCTTTCGAGTGTTAGTTGTAATGTGTTTTTCAAATATTAATCTATAAATAACAGTCGCCCTTTTTCAAGCTAAACCGCGTAGGTTCGCGATTTGTCTGTGATCAATTAAAGGAATAGATATTCAACTGTAAGTCGGTATTTTTATATAAATGAAAGCTTGCAGCAAATCATTTTACAAGCCTAGATAACCTATTAAAAATCAAACATTGCATTGCAAAGGTATCTTATTCGCACGCGGGCTCATTAAGCCCGATACTATTGATGAGCCTGTAGTGAATATTAAGGATATTAAACTCAACATGCCGCCACCAATTCCTTGCGGTCTTACAAGTCGTCAGAAGTCTTCTTTCTCATTTGAAATAGCTTTTAGTCTGGTGAATATTCGATAGCTCTATAAATAGTTTTATATCCAATACCTACTCATGTTCAAATGTTAAAAATAATTTTTTTTCCGCACATTTAATTAATTGTATTTCAACCTGTCTTTCTGTTAGATAGAAGACGTCTCACTGTTGGGCACTCTTAACCAACACTGAGACAAATCCCATTTTAGGTATTTCTCAACATAAAAACCACAGTTTTAAAAAATATTTTACTGTTAACTCAGAAATCTACAAATTAAACACAAGCTTCATTTTGGGGAAAAACGGATTTAAAAAATCTTTGGTTCCTGTACTTACTAAAATATTTGAAATTGCAATAAAAACTGAACTGTACTATTTGGTAGACAATGAAATTCTGTCCAATGTTCAATATGGTTTTATGCGTAATAAATCCACAACCGCTGCTATATTGGACTTAATTGGATATGATTCAAACGGGTTTGAAAACAGTGAAACTGTAGGGGCCACGTTTTGCGATTTAAGTAAAGCGTTCGACTGTATTCCACACGATATTCTATTATAAAAAGTTTCATTCTATGGCGTATCAACCACAACTGTAAATCTTGTAAAATCCCTTTTACTAAATCGTATCTTACCAAAATAGCTTCTCAGTTATTAAAGAAATTGATATTGGAATTCCGCAAGGTTCCGTATTAGGCCCGCTCCTATTTTTAATCTTTATTAATAATCTGCCAAAGTATTATACAAATCGGTTGATGTAAAAACGTTAAAGCTAATCTACTTTGGCTACTTTCAATCTACATTAAAGATAACCTTAACAAATATATTTCTCACTCTGACGTACATGTACACAACACTCGGTATAAAGGAAATATTCAAATACCATTCCAACTTCCATCTTAAAAGTCAATTTTCTGTTAATAATTAAGCTCCTATGTTTTACAATGATCTTAAGGCTAGTACACGTAACTTACCAGTAAACAAATTTAAAACATATATTAAAATAGTTTTTAACTGACATGGCTTACTATTCCATAAATGAATATTGTTGGTAGATAATCAAGTTGTCTCTCTCCTTTCCATTGTATTAGTTCTTAAATTATTATCTACATGTTTTTAGTGTCTATGTTTTAACGTTTTAATGTAATGTAAATTTAATTACATTTTATCTGTATATAACGACGTGCTGACGTATATATTATTATAAAGTACATTTTATGAATATCTGGAAAACTATCAACTACATAAAAAACCAAAGAGTACCTATTTTAAAAGTAATAAATGTTGTGTCTGTTCGTCTGTGTGTCATATGTTGACCAACATCGTAAAACCATAAAATATAACTCTTGACGTAGGTATTTGGTCAATGACCCTACAAATAAAAAAAACTTTGATTTTACTTTACAAAATTAAAAGTATTTTAGTTTACATTAAATAGTACAAGAAACATTATTCGAATCTTTCTCCGTATTTTAGGCATGAAACTTTATCTGGCTTCTGGCACTATGAATAAATTGCTTCTTTAATAAATTTGACAACTCTTTAAAACTAGTAGAATCTTTATCTTAACCACATGTCAAGACGATCTGGTGTTTTTACTTTCTTAAGTGAGAAGGACATAGCTGTTATGATGTTGACAATCTTAGAGTAAAATCAACATCGGAAGACACCAGCGCAGAAACGCATTTTTAAACTAGATAAAGATACAGTAATGATTGGAAAATGACACAGATATTAGTACTGTGCGCTCTAAAAACGTTACTTTCCAGCTGATCGTTTGCCAACTTTTGTTTATAACCTCTTGTTTTTCCGGCGTATCAAATTTGTTTATTACTTATTCTACAAAACAGTTTTTTTTAAACTATCCGCTGCCTGTATTGAATTTATAAGTAAGTTACTTTAATTATTAATTTCACGTTATATTAATGTAATCAAATCTAGTTCTTTATATAATGTGCGACGCAAGTACATCTCATAACGTCAACATGCCAAGCAAGAAAACGCCATGTGTTATCTGAAGATGCTCGCAAGATTGTGTGGAACAATTACAAATAGTTTAAAAGTATCAATTCAGGTAAAAGCAGTGGATAACAACGTTTTATTTTGTAATATTCGAAGGAATTCATAACTTCGATCACTAATTATCGGAAAGCAGGACGACCAATTATATACACAGGTTAGTTTTGAAGATTATAAACTATACATTCTACTGCATAATCTTATGTAAATTTTAGATGAAACATACATACATTCGTCTCATACGACACCATATTCGTGGACAGATGGGACAAACGCAGGTCTTAAATCTCCTATTGGAAAAGGAAATCGCCTTATAATCGTACACGCTGGTATGTTTATTTAATTTTATAATGTAAATATGTTGCTATTTATCATTATTTTAGGTGGTGAAATGGGCTTTATAAATAATGCTCTGCTAATATTTAAATCTGGAGATTAATTGTTATTGGCAAATGTATTTTAAAAAAACTAGATTTTGTAACTATGACAATAAAATATGATTTTATTTTTGGTATTATTTCAAAAATTTTATATCTAAAATTGTATTCTTGGACAACAAACGCGAAGTAACATAACCTAAACTTTTATTTTTTCAAACGTATATTTTTTTGTTGAGCTTTACACTCTGACGTCATTTTTTTTGCGCAGCTTGGTGTCTTCCGATGTTGATTTAACTGTAATTAGCAGGTATTATAAAAAAAATACCAAACAGCATGCTTGACAAGAATAGCTCCGCGGGTGAGAATTTCAGCCTCCTGCGCAGACAAAGAAGAAAGAACGCATTCGGAGGGGAAAAGACAGATACTACGCGCGCACGATTCAAGGTACAGTATTACGTAGAGTTAACTCTTCTTTTACAAACATTTAAAATTTCATTCACATCAATAATAAACTATAATAAAATAAAATTTTTCTTAATTAATTAAGTAAACCAGTAAAATAATTTAATTAATTCAAATTAACTGTATTAAACAGTAATCTTTTTAATGAAAATAAAAAAATCTAGATGCACTTTCCAGTATATCTACTATGTTACGACTTATCTTAATTTAAATGAGAGTGACGGGCAATATGTAGGTACATATTTTAAAGCATTTATCATATAAAATAAATTTTTCATATTACTATCAAATGCAATTTCAAATAAAAATTTTAAATTATTTTCCATAAATAAAATGATTGTAACCCATTTCTCCTTGTATATAAATTTATTGACTTCACTCGCTTTTACTCAGACTTACAAGACGTATCAGATGATACTAAATTATTTAACATTTGTTTATAATTGTATAATTATGCATTTACCAGGATCAACATATGTATTTTTATTCGTTTCGAGTCCAAAGTTAAATGTGAAAATATTAAAATGAAAGATAAGAATGTATTGATTTATTTACAGATAATTCAGTTGCCAAAATTTACATTGCAAATAATCCATAATTTAAGATATCCAGGTACAAATTAATCAGTGTTTTGAGAGTTTAAAGTACATAAATAGATATGTATTATTTAAATGTTTCATACTTTTCAATATTGAAGTTGAACACTGAACGTCTCTTATTCAAGTGACTACTCTCCTTCCAATCTCTGTCGATCACTGCGCAACAATAGGCGGGGTTTATTTTTATTACTTCACCCGCAGAGCTATTCTTGTCAAGATCTTTACAGCACAATGCCAAGTTATTAAGTGCTACAGGCACTTTATGGCCTGCATACATGCCCATTTTTATAATTTGTGACACAGGTACAAGAAGTTATGTGCTGATTACATAAGATTTTTTTCATTTATTAATATTATTTGGTGAGGTGTCTATTTTCAACTTATTTTTCTCAAATAGTTGTAATTATGTTGTCTTCTTTCTCTAAGGGTTATGGGTATGACTACTTGAGAGAATAAAGAGTTCAAATTTTTGACATCCCGCATATAACTGTCGTATATACCAAACTTTGTGTAACTGAACAGTAACATAAATGAGCACTTAGGCACTGCAACTGTATCTAGTTGTGTGCAAAGAATTGATTGATCAGGTTTTGATACATTTTTCAAACTAACCGACGCTGGACCGATTCTTAAGGTCTTTATTGATTATAAACAATTTTTATAATATTTAATTTTCTTTTTAAAAATATAATTCTCCAGATTTACAGAATTTACCTACATAATGTTATATTTGTTACTTCTAAAAAACTAGTTACAAGCGCAATCTCATACAAAAGTTTTAAAAGTATAATTGGTTTGTTATAACGGTACATACAATTGTAAAGGGACGGTAGTTTACACAGATGTTCAAAGATTGCAATTTGAAATTTTTAAATCAGATTATTTTTTTATTATGATTTTCAAAATACAGGCAGTTCTCTACTTACGAACTTAATCCGTTCGTAACGGTCGTTCACAAGTCGAAAAGTTCATAACTCAAAAAAAGGATGTGTGGAGCAAGAACTCAAACAAGTACAACATTGTTTTTACAATTACGTACTGTTTAGGCTACTTGAATAATGTGTTAAAGGGAATTTATAAATTCAAATCAATCACATGTACATACATTATTTATTAAAATTATTCATTTAAAACAACTACATATATATGTATATGTACATATATGTATAAATTTATAAAATAAACAACTTTAAATTTAAAACAACATAAATTTAAAAGTATAAACTCTACTGTATTTTTATGTATGTAATATAATATTACAGCATTATATTTAAGTCTCATTAGCGTTCTTATAAAAAACTGTGTAATAGAAGTTTGAGTAGTAGCACATTTCTTTTCATCCAGTATTACTTTATAGCACGTAAGGGCATCATGTACAGTCGAAACTTTCGAAAATCTGTTTTTGTTTGAGTCTTGTGTTGGGAAACATGCGAGCGCCTTTTCTATTAAACTGAAACCTTCTGTCAATTGTTTGATAGTAAATGTCTTAGGATCCTCTTCTTCAGTTCCATTATCAATCAGTCTTTCTTTGTGGTCTGTTAGGTCGAGCAACTCTTCATTTGTCAAATCCTGTGAATGACTTTCAAGTAGTTGATGAATGTCTTCTGTTTCTACTTTCAAATTCAACCTAGATCTAAAATATTATTGATGGCCTCTTCTTCATTTTCTCCTACATAATTGTTATCGCCGCTTTCATTTGTAAAATAAAATGGGCACAGTTACTTCCATACACCTTTCATGTTTGAAGTTTTAACTTCAGACCACGCAAACTATACTTTTTACAGCTTCATAAATATATTTTTCCCAAAATTCTTTGTTCTGCAGTTCTTCTCATCTATCGCCTTAATAGCTTGCTTAAATCTACGACGCAAATAATATTTTTTAACGAAACGATAATGCCTTGATCCTTAGGTTGCAACAAGGGCGTTGTATTAGGCGGCAAGTAAATAACTTTCACGTTCGAGTGCAAATCATTTAAGTGTTGTGGGTGACCTGGAGCATTATCAAGCACGAGTAATATCTTAAAAGGAATGTTGATCTCCTTCCAATATTTTTTCAATTCGGGTATAAAATTTTCGAGAAACCATTCTTCAAAAACCGCCAAAGTAACCCAAACCTTATGATTTCCAGACAACAGGCAATAAATCTTTAGGAAGACTTTTTAGAGCTCTTGGATTTTCAGCGCGATAAACTAAATGAGGATTAATTTTGTAATCTCCTGAACAGTTTCCATCAATCATTAATGTAAGCCTATCTTTTGCAGCCTTATATGCTGGCATAGATTTCTCTTCCTTCGATATGTATGATCAATCTGGCATTTTCTTCCAAAATAAACCTGTCTCATCAACATTGAAAATTTGTTGTGTAGGTATCCTTCAGTCGTTATTATATTTTCAAGAATCTTTGGGAATTCAACAACAGCAGTGGTATCGGCACTGGCAGCTTTGCCTGTTATCTTAACATTATGAAAATTACTAACCTTCTTAAATGTCTGAAACCAACCATGGTTCGCTGTGAATGGTGAATCAGTTGAATTCTCACCTTTCTTAATTAAGTCTTCATATAAAGATGAAGCCTTTTCTTGTATGAGCTTAAGACTAAGAGGTAGTCTACGTTGTTGTTGACTTTCCATCCAAATGGTCATCAGATTTTCCATTTCCTCCATAACTGTTCCTCTTCTCTTACCAATAATTGTAGACTGCATAGGGGCGCAGCTTTTAACATGCTCCTAAACACGATTAATTCCATATCAGCCATGTTCTCTTCTTTCTCAGAGCACTTAATTATGTCCATTTTATTTTCCATAGTGATTGTTCTTCTCTTCTTTCCTCCGCACTTTACACTTTCTCTATCTTTAGGTTTTCCACTCATGTTCAATAAATGATACTATTTACAGGTAATACAAAAAACTAACAAACTAAACAACCAAGGGTTCAGAAATGTGCATACTGTGTGCATATACATATCTGTAAATGTTTTTAACCTAAAACTTCAAAAATAAACTTGAGTGTACATAAAAAACAACCAACTGCACTTTAATAGTAAACAATGACACTACACACGATTGGCACACGAGTAACTAAGAGCCTCTCACCTACCTTGTAAAGGGACGCCGTCAGATATCCCCATTTTTTACTATTATTAATTAGTTTCCTAAAGTTTATTAGCAAGACGTCGTCCTTTATCAAAATTTTCCTGTCAGGATTAATTATTTGCTAAATAAAATACCAGTACTGATATAATATTCACGGAATTTATTAAGATAAAGTGACTTGCTAAATGCACAGGTGCAAGCAATTATAAAAATTCGTAGAATTTTTAGTAAAAGTTAAACATATTTCATAACGTTGCAGAAAATTGCACAATAATTAATCATGCATTCTCCCTCCAGACGTAAATCTCAAAAACGTTTAAAAGTTTGTATACGTCAGAGCATCTTCCGCCAATACTGGCCTACGGAATCTCACCCCCAAAGTTTCGTAACCTCCCTCGCGAATTCTTTATAAAAACGCGGCACGCGCTGCTATAAGGATATAGATATATCTATCTCTACCAGAAGCTCTCTACCAGGAGAACGCTACCAGAAGAATCCGAATAGAAATCGTGTGCTCTATCGTCGCGCTCGCGCCGACTACTACCTGTTTAAAACCGCCAGCCTGTAACCGCCGTCCAAAGCAGAAAACGCGACTTGATATCAGTACCGAAGCCAAAGGGTTAGAGTCGCAGAGATCTAACGTTGAACGTACGTAAGTTGAGATATATACAGCACTATACACCTGGTGATAGGGATATGCAGGGTTGTAAGCCCGACACTCTTTCATTACTAGACCCTACACTGTGGAGTTTGGAGGGTAGTTGCCCTACATTCCATTGACCGCCAGAGATCCTGTTTGGTTTAACGGGTCGTTGCCCAGATTACTAACAAAGGAGACCCACCTACACAAATTTACACTAACACTAAAACAAAAGCACCTCGACAAACGTACCAGAAACCGCCGAATACCTGTAATTAAACCCTCGCCGGGAGATTAAGCTGAACGCCTAGTTTACGCCATGAATCCAGTAAAATCGAAACATAACCGTAAAAACTAGACGTGTTCATCAGTACTAAATTATCGCCTATAATTAAACTAAACCGCCGCCGCCACCACCGAAAAACGTAAGTTATACCGTTTGCAATTAATAAGATTGTTACCTGTAAACCAGAAACTATCCGATAATATATTTCGCGTTAAATAATTAATATCATTATTGGTAGACGCGAACGATTCAGTTTAATAGAAAACACATTTTTTTCTATTTTAAACTCCGCCAACATAACAAAAGTATTTTATTTAAATAAAATCTGTGTATTAATATAATTAATATCGAAAAATAAACAAATAATCCGCAGCTACCGTATAGAAGCTACCTTCAAAGCAAAAAGCTTTCATTTATTTAAAATGGCAAAATTGAATTTAAACGTG
The DNA here is from genome assembly GCA_036346205.1 of Vesta saturnalis. NCBI lineage: Eukaryota > Metazoa > Arthropoda > Insecta > Coleoptera > Lampyridae > Vesta > Vesta saturnalis. The sequence goes on along the minus strand of JARFJB010000454.1, from coordinate 3,762,981 downwards.
AATGAATTTATTTTCATAAGAAAAGCAGGTATAAAACTAGATTATTCTTATACATTTGAAAACCGACCGCTTTAAAATATCGATTATTTCTTTAAAGGCAGAGCACTGAACTTGGCGTTTTATCGCACACGTATTTATAACAATTATCTTGCTACCAACTTCTGTAGTTTATACAGGGACGCATTCAGGTAAAATTATTTATTTTTATTTCTGTAGTTGAACAGTATAAATTGAAACTAGTCAAAGAACGTAAATTAAAAGTCAAAACCCAACCCTTCTATTAATGTTACATTGCAGAAACTCCAGAGAACCACCTAACCCTCCGTCGCAGGAACAACCAGATAATAGTATATAAAATAAAGGATAACCCTCCATCCCAGGAACAACCAGATAGTGTATACACTACCCGGAAAAGGAGAATCCACCGGAAAATATATTTGTTTATCTTAGCTAAGTAGTTTAAATTAAAAGTATTAGATTTATAAAGAAGTAATAGGAAATAAATGTATATAAACTTTTTAATGTATTTGTTCAAAGTGTTGAGAGCCTTAATAACGAACCCCGATCCTTATTTTGCAAGTACAAAATACGACTGAGTTAAATGGGAAAAATGAAAACCATCATTTTTATTATTAAGTACAAAAGCATAGTATAACCTCTCACACTCATGTTAACCCGCCTTCTGTCGACTTTGTTCGTAACTACAAAAGTTCGTAAGTAGAGGACTGCCTGTAATGGATTTTTTATCAATTGCTTAATATGTTTTATCCTTAATCACTTAAAAATATTCTATAAACTGAAGTTTTATGAATGATGCAAGCATAGTAGCCTTGTTTGTTCATGTAGGAATTATTACGAACCTGTATATTTATTCTTTGTAAAAATACAACTTAAAAAATTTTCGTTTTTAATATTAAAAATATAAACTACTCAACTGGTACAGTTTTATAACATGCTGTATTATATTGATTAGTAAGGTTTATTTAATGTAATTGAATTTAGTGTTGTTTAACAAAAATGCAATATTTTTTAGGTATAATAGCAATATAGTCCGTAAAGTACATTATTTAAAAATTAACATAAGCAGGTAGGTCTGCAGTTGAGATAGTGTACACAATTGAAGAAGAACTTCTCTTATTTATACTTCCAATTTCCCTATACAGATTATCTAATTATAAGTATATATAAACAAGGGTAGTACCAATCTGAAACAATGTTTATTAAAAAAATCAGAAAAACAATTTATATATAATGTTGAATAATTTATTCAGTATTTACAAATATAATATATGCTATACTTATGCAAAAAATTTAACAAATATACCACTCTTTAAAAAAAACATTACATGTCAAAAATGAACAAAACCTAATTAACATATCTACAATCGAGGGATGTTATGTATAGATTAGTTTAATGATGAAATTATCTGTATTCTTATTGCTTGAACAAGTAACAGATGTTTATAATCACATTCATACATTCATTAGCCTCTTAAAGCTATTGACATCAATTTCTAAATATACACAAATCCGTAATTCTTTGGCAATAAAAATGTATGTACTTAACGCAAATAGTATTTAATCAATACCGCCCATAAAAAAAAAGCTCTAAGAGAACATATGAATGCCTATTTCATTTAACAAAAAGGAATATGGTTAAAAAAGTGCTACCAACTTGAGAATGCTCAATATCAAGAGAAATAGTAAACTTTCTAATGCTTGGCTTGTTTTTAACAAGGTATTGCAGAAGTGATATGTTTGTATATTGCATTAAAGAATTGAACAAGAAAAAATCTTCACTGGCTCTTATGTAACTAACTTTTCACATAATTATGGCACATAAAACTTTGCCCAATTAAGGTCAAGAAAATATGAAAAGTTGGCAGCACTTAATGTTAAATACTGATATATCAATTAATAATTAATTTAATTTGAAAATTTTACACAAAAACAAAATTATAAAAGCTACAATATGTACTGAAATAGTAGCAATATTAAAATAATGAGTTAGTGTTTTTTACCCCATTTGTAACAGAACCCTTAAAATGAGGTGGTTGTAATAAATCACAGAATTGCAAAAGAGCTTCACGTAGTGGTCTTGATACTTGAGAAGAGGTTGTTGTTGTACATTCCACAAGATATGGATACAAACCTATGAGTTGTTCCCATGCAGTACTGTCTTCTAAAACATACATAAACCTCTTGCAATTAAATATATTCGTAATTATGAGTAATGCAGTTTGTGCCGAAGATCATTTTAACAACATACAATGATTTAGCACAAAACCAAAAAATAACAAAAAACCGCGAGTATGCACCCAGTACCAAAGTTTACAGAAAACATTACAAGTTGCGTCATTCAAGGTAGAAGCCGATGTCTGTCCCTGCTTTCCCCCATATGGCTTTCGGCAAGCAACTGGCAAGGGAACTGTTGGGTGTCTCCTAATGTCATTAGACCTTTTTTATTTTTATCTCTCTAAAATTTTTAAATGTAATAAAGGTAGTAGTAAAGACAAAGCAATTCAAAAGTGAAACATTTTAAGAAATTTATAATATGCATCATTTGTTCAATTGTTTTTTCTTGTTTACGAGTCTGAATAAACCTTGCAAATGTTTTCGTTCAAGTATTTTATTACAACCTTTTGATTCAAAAAAGGGAAATATTTTTATCAAAAATTAATTTAGATTTAAGTTTCCTTTAGTTAAAGAACAATGTACAAAGAATCTAAATAATCCCTATGTATTTTATATTTATTAAAAAAAAAAGTAATAAAATATTTATATATGTATCTCATTGACTTTTATTCAAAGAACTTTCTCTTACACAAACGTGCGCACATCTAAATTGATAAAGTGAGTAATGAATTATCTACACACGCATTATAATTTCATAGAAACTTTTCAAACGAAATATTTGCATTACTCTCTTCGCACTTAAGAACCTCGTAAATCGCCGGCGAGTCGTATTTCGCCGGCATGGTTAGAACGTCCAAGATGAAAGTGCCAACACGGAGTGACCCAACTTGTATGTATTCTGTAAACTTTGCCAGTACCTTCAAACTAAACACAATTATAATAATGGTCACAATAAAAACTGGATTGAATACTAAACAAAAGTGGAAACAATAACGCATCAAAAGTTTAAAAAACGAAAAAATCGCGATAACTTAACAGGTTGTATTTTTTTTTTCTATTTACGATATTGCTGTAAATACTTGGTTGATAAACACAATCATTAATTTCCTTTACAGAAGTTTTAATTTTCCAACATTTGTGCAAATATTTAATTGATAATTAACCGCAAACTAAATTATTACCGATGTGTGGAAACATTTAATTAATAATCGCCGTTTTTTACAGATCTAGTGACATATTTTAAGAATTCTTATAGAATTAGTACATACAAAGCTGATAAGTATTTTTGAAGGCAGAGGCCGTAAATTCTCAGCCTGATAAAAAATAAACTTTGTAAAATATAGCAATTTATATTTTTCAATATAATCTCCGCTAACTTCAATCAATTATTTAATTACATATTTACTTTTGAACTTATTCGTTCATAACAAAAACTTATAAAAATTAATCAATCAATTAATAATTCTATATAGTTCATATTGTAGCACTTTTACCGTTTTTGACAAGATTTTAGAGGAAATTGACAATATATAACTTCAGTGGTAATACAATAATAATATACGCCAGCGAATCATGGACACAATGAAAGAAACAAGAAGGAAAAATCATAGCAGCGGAAATGAAATTCTTATGGAAGATAGCTGGAAAAACAAAATGAGACAAAATACAGAACGAAGAAATAAGACGAGAAGTAAATCAAGAAATAATAACTAACAAAATAATTAGAATAAAGCCTAACAGAATAGTCAAAAAGGTATACAAAACAAGAAGTACAGATAGGAAAAGGAAGGGAAGGCCAAGGAAAAAATGGGATGATACAATAGCAGAAATATGAGCGAACCATTAAGAGAGCTGAACGAGCTTGCCAGGGACCGGAAAGCATGGAAGAATTGGAACGATTAAGGGAAAGCTAAATATCCGACGCTCAGTTTGGGCACAAAGGATTTGAGAAGAAGAAGACAAGATTTTAATAATATTTTTCACCGCCCAACGGTCACGCACTATTGATCCACACCTACACCATTACCGTTCAATCTGCAACGTATCTAACACATATTTTAGTAATAGTTTTCAGCAATGTTAATAGCAAAAATTTTACATACCTTTTACAACAGATGCTTTCTTCATTGATATAATTAAAGTTGTAACTGCTTTCAAAACAAAAGAAACTTCAGAAAGTCGATATCTAGAAATAGAAAATATGAAAACTCCACTTTTTATTTTTTCTCGTACCTTGGCAATGGACACTTTCCACTATGCTTTTCATCGTCAATATATTTTTTTAATACTTCTTCAAATCTATGCAATAGTGCAGTTACCGCTAATTTACCAGCGACCCCTTCTTTTTCTTCACTTATAACCATAGCCTCATTATCACCATCAATCAAAGAAAATTGTAATAAAGTTTCAAAACATATTTTGGCAAATTCCTCACGTAATGTTAATTCAGTCTCACAATCTAAATTTGTGTTAGTTGCAGAGTGAATAGAACCTCTATTCAAAAGAACCACAACTTTTAAAATAAACTGTCTTGGTATGTTTGTAGAGTATGGAAGTACTTCTGTACGTAATAATTCTATTAAGTGACAGTCTGTTGCCTCATCTGCTACTAATTCATCTAAACCTCGATCAGAGGGTGCACAACTGTAATAAGAATTGATAAATATTTATTATGATAATAATGGAACTTACGTTTTAGGGAACAAAAATTCATTGAGTGTAATAAGAAGTTGATTCCACATTAAAGCAAATTGATTAATGTGATTTCTAGCCACAGGTAAACCAACTTTTAAAACTATAATTAAACTACTTGCAGCTAATTTCCATGTGGTGCTTGAAACACAGTTATATTTTAGAGCTAAAGGGTCATGTAAAGCAACAATAATATCATGGAGAATATTGGCATTTATCACATCAGTATTTTCAGCCGTTTTTTCATATAATTTAACAGCCATATTAATTGCCTTTTCACCAAAAGGTATATAATTCATACTTATCCATTCAGCAGCTACTTTATTAACCTGCTTCAAATCATATTTCAAAAAATTAGGAGGATTACAAGTAAACTTTCCAAATATTAACAATTGCTTAAAAATTTCTGGTATCATTTTAGTATTGGTCCGAGAAACTGCTTCTTTTTGAAGAAGTTCCATTGCATGTAATATGCCATCGTGTAATGGAGTTAAACTGACATCGACCGATGTGGGAAGAATATAAGTAGTGCTTTCTCCATGGACTGGGACAGTTACGGCGTTGGTTAATACTACACAGAGTTGTTTCAAATCTTCTAAATTAAAATTGCCTTTTACATGTTGGAAAACATTTGGAAATATCTGTATGAGGGCAGTTAAAAAAGCTTGACTTGGTAAATAAAAATCATCTAATAATTCACTTTCTAATATAGGAACAGTTACTTCAGTACCAATTTTTATCCAAACTTTCCATGCAATTGCCCATATATCGACTTCTTCATTTGAAGTACTTTTGTTATCTGTGCTTTGAGTTTTATTGAGGTATAAGATTTCTTGAAATGACTTTAACGCTGAAAATGAAACTTCATTATTTTTGCTTAGTGCTGCGTTTTCAATAAATTCTAGTAGAAGCGACCATGCTCTTGGAAAATCCCCTAATGATTGTAGTAACTGACGTTTTGTGTTAAATACTCTTGCTACACCTGACAATGTTAGAACTTGTGTTTCGGCCCATTGCTTCTGTGCCGTATTTCTTGTGTGATGAATGAGAATGTTCCCTCCTGCAAATTTAAATTTCACTAACTTCTTGTGCCATCAAAATATTGTACTCTTATGGTGTTACCATCAAAGTAAAAAGTTCTAGTTACCTACTTACATTTCGAAAACAAAGTGCATTGTACTATAACAAGTTGTAAATGAATAAATCTTTTGTAGAAAATAAAATTTTCATATGTTTCATGGTGCTGAACAATAAATGCATCCCAAATGCGATCTGTTGCTAGAAAGTAAGCAACATACAAATGAATCTATAAATTATCAAAAAAAAAATTTTAAAACGTTTAAGTAAAGCAGGCAAATATGTTATAAATAGCGGGTTACAGTAGGAGTGTAACTAAACAGATATATATATATATATATATATATATATATATATATATATATATATATATATATATATATATATATATATATATATATATATATATATGAGCCCTGTCCCATCTCAATTGGCCCACCAATATTTTTCTTTTTAAATAAAATTATGCTAATTCACGGTAAATTTAATTTAAGTATTTATTTTTATTATAATTTGTAACAACATTTTAAACAATTTAAAACATTTTATTGCAACATTTTACTTTAAATCATTTTTTAATTGTTAAAAACATATTTTTATGCAAAAAAAATAGTTACTTGCTTTTCTCGAATTTATTATTTTCTAAGAATCTTTGAATATCTGAAATAATCAAGTAGGCTTTGCCTTTGTCCAACAGAAGAAAGTTTGTTTTTTTTACTATTAGTAAAAATGACGCGTGGAAAGGTTGATGATGAAAAAATTCGCTCAATTATTATCAATTTATTTAAAAAGGGAAAATCAAACGCGGAAATTGGCGATCTAGTTAATTTATCAAAGTTTATTGTCAGAAATATCATTCGAGTTAATAAAACAACGGGTACAATAGCTACAAAACCTCGGTATGCGTCGAAATCAAAAATATCAGATGCTGATAGACGGGCATTGAAGAAGATTATTAGAAAAAACAGGCGTTCGAACTATGGTGAATTATCTGTTCTTTGGAGCGATGCTGTGGGGCAAAGTGTTTCAAAATCCACGTGCCATAGAGAAGCCCTTAAGTTAGGTTTTAAAACTTACAAGGCAATTTTATTGCAACTTTTTCCAAAAAAATTTTTTGTAATTTTACTAATTTTCTTTAGGCGAAAGAAAAGACACTCTTAACATTAAAACAAAAGAAAACCGGCTTAAATGGGCTAAAAGTCACATTAACTGGACGAGTGATGAATGGAATAGTGTCCATTGGAGTGATGAGTCTCGTTTTGAAGTTTGTGTTGGGGACAATCGAAGCAGAGTTATTCGTCAGAAAAATGAAGCTTTCAATTCAGATTGTTTAAAAAAGAAAGTAAAATTTCCTGCTTCAATTATGGTATGGGGTTCAATGTCTGCTAGAGGTGTTGGAAAACTTCACTTCATTGATGGAATTGTAAACACCAATAAATATTTAGAGATTTTAAGAAAATCGTTACTTCCAACAATGACAGATTTATTGCAGAATAATAATAATTTTGTGTTCTAACAAGACGGGGCGGCCTGCCATACATCAATAAAATCTTTAAAATGGCTTTCTGATCATAATGTCCCACTTTTGGAGTGGGTGGCAAACAGTCCTGACTTGTCACCAATAGAAACCCTTTGGTACAGAATGAAAAAATGATTACGAATACAACCAGCTAGAAACGTAGTCGAATTAAAACACAAACTTCAAAATATTTGGGATACTTTCACTCAAGATGAGTGTCAAAACTTAATAAGTACGATACCCAAAAGAATTCAAGCCGTAATTAAAAATAAAGGCGACGTCACACAGTGGTAAAGGTTTTTGGATTTTGTATGTTTTCCTTGTTTTTAACAATTAAAAAATAATTTAAAGTTAAATGTTGCAATAAAATGTTTTAAATTGTTTAAAATGTTGTTACAAATGATAATAAAAATAAATACTTAAATTAAATTTACCGTGAATTAGTATAATTTTATTTAAAAAGAAAAATTATTGGTGGACCAATTGAGATGGGACAGGGCTCATATATATATATATATATATATATATATATATATATATATATATATATATATATATAGTGTGTCTAAAAGTTCGGTGAATGGTATGATAAAAACACAATGTTAATTGTAAATGCCTTTATTGGCCTTCAAAATACTCTCCACCGATTCCTTACCAGCGTGAAAGCGTACAAACCAATCGTACACACATTTCCGACTCATAGCATCCCGCCCGTACACTTGCACCAACATCTCATGGGTTTCTGTCGCCGTTTTACTCAATTTGAAGCAGAACTTTATGTTGTGTCGTTGCTCCATGACGTCTCGACGCGTACTACTCGGAATACTCAATTAGACTGAATGCAATAGCACCGACAGAGCGCAGGTCCAGACATTTCCATGCGTGTCTACTAATGCACGCGCGCTTCTTTCAAACTTTGAATACCCAGATATTAGACGATTCACCGAACTTTTTAGACACACCTCGTATTATTACGAGGTTAGTTATTAATTAATATTACAGAAAGATGTAAAACAATGACCTTCTTTGAGAAATTTTATTGATTGTAACATTTACCTATGTAGTTTTAGTAACAACCCAACCCAAACGATTAAACATGTGAGCTTTGTCGTTTATGTTGCAGATACTAGTAACTATTTGGCTTGCAAGAAAATGTATAGTTATACTGATTACTTCAGTAATTTATATCATAAAATAGATATTTTAATGCCCTATATGTAATTAAGGGTTAAAAGAATTACGATATTTTATTAATCAATGACTACAGTATATATTATTATTTGCTACAAATGGTAACTTGACTGGTGACTTCAGCAACAATAGACATACAGGGTGTCCCATTAGTGTGTAAAAGTCCCATATCTCCATTTGTAGACTGGATATCAAAAAATTATTTATAGCAAAATTGTAGCCTGCTATGAGCTTCACATTTTAAAATTAATAAGGAATAACACTGTGGTCAACCAAAGTTGTTTTTTTTTAAATGGAACACCCTATATGTTTATGAATTTGAATTGCACTTACATTACCCATCACGCCAATATAAGGTTTTGATATGTTATACCGGGTATTTTAAAAGTTATAACCAATTTTGGATAAAAAACGTTACTATTACTTCAACGCCCTGTACAACCCAAGATAAGTAATAAAAAAAACAATTACTTTTAGCATCCAGGAGTTCTTATTATGATGAACATTCATACAAAAAATTATTTTTGTAATTATTGATTAATTTGTATACAGGGTGAGTCAGAACACTTAAAAAATTTTCTTCATTTTTTTAAATGGACCACTCCATATTTTGTATGGTGTTTGAATAGAACTTTATTAACTCATTCATTTTTGTGAACCATTCGTTATAGCCATCGCTTTCCCTTTTTTAGATATTTTCAATTTTAAGAAAAAATACTCACTTTTTATTCTTTTAATATTTTCAATTTAAATAGTAATTTAAATAATTAAGTGAAACACTCATTAAATAATAAAATTATTTAACATAAAAAGTAATTAACAAATCGAAAGAAATAAATGAGAATAGGAGAATGGTGAAACCTGATGTGAAAAATTTAATGAAATGAAAATTTAATGCAATACTCTTGTTTCATTATTTTTTTAATGGCAACAAGTAGCCTTTGCGATCATTAGCTTGTTTTACACTAAAATATAAATCATGAATACGAATGATCTGTACATTGTTAAGTTTCAAATTTGGTCAAAAAGTTGTATGATGGAGAATAAACAATCATCTTTAGCCATAACCATGCAAAAAACTAAGTTTGATTATTACTAATGATCTCAATTTTTGGATCTAGTTCATGGATCCATGAAAAAATAAATAAATTTTCTTTAATTTGACATTTGTTAATAACAATCAGCTAAGAAGTTGTTTGCGTTTGAAACTGTATTTAGCATTATTGCAAAAATCAACTCTAAAATGAATTTTGATGGAAATGAATTAGTAGATATGCTATCAACAATTTTTAGTAGTGACGAGAACTGCCTGCTCGCAGTTAGAAGTTATAGACAAACATTTTCGGAGCGCAGGCAACCTCAACGAAAAACATTGGAAAATTTGTTGGAAAGATTTAAAATTACAGGTAGGTAGTGTAGCGTATGAAAAACATGAAAGAGAAAAATGAACCTTAAATGAACAAAATGAATTTAATGTACTATTAAGTGTTACAGAACATCCACACATTAGTACGTACGTGCAGTGTCTAGTCAAAGAGGAATCAGCAAAACATCAGTAAATAAAATTTTATTAAAACATAAAATGCATCCTTGTCACTTACAAACCAGGAGTTGCTCGAAAATGATTATCAAATGAGAGTGAATTTTAGTGAATTAACAATCAGAATGATTTTTTTGATTTTGTTCTCATTGGCGATGCAGCGACAATAAATAAGAATGGATTTGTACACAATCCCAATTACCATCATTATTCAAATACTAACCCTTACGTGATAAGAACACACATCCAAAACCGATAGTACATTTACGTTTAGGGTGGAATCATCGGACATTACGTTGTGGGACCCCATTTCTTTGAAGGGGGTGTAACTGGTGAAGTATATGTAAATTTTTTGCGCAATCGCCCCCCTAGATTAATGCAAAACATGTTCCTCTCAATATAAGACGTCGGATGTGGATTTTGCACGATGACGCTCCTGTGCATCATTCCCAAATGGTCCGAAACTACCTAAACGCAGAATACCCAAACCAATGGATTGGAAGAGATGGTCCAGTTATGTGGCCTCTAAGGTCACCAGATTAAAGTAAGATAATTTTTATTTACGGGGCACGTAAGAGACGAAGTTACCAAGCAGCCGCCGACAACACGGCAAGATATGGAGGAGAGAATTAGAAGAGTATTTAGCAACATCAGGTATACACTTTAAAATCAGTTTAAAGATCCTTTGAGAATAAATTACAATATTGCGTTAATGTTGGAGGTCATTTTGAACATTTTCTTTAGAAGTAGAATGTTGAGTTTCGTTATTCTTAGTTAAATTTATTAATTGCATTAGTTGTATTAAAAGAATAAAAAGTGAGTATTTTTTCTTAAAATTGAAAATAACTAAAAAACGGAAAGCGGTAGGTATAGGGAATGGTTCACCAAAATGAATCAGTTAATAAAGATTTATTGAAACACCATATAAAATATAGGGTCGTCCATTTAAAATAATGAAGAAAATTTTATAAGTGTTCTGACTCACCCTGTATACAAATTAATCAATAATTACAAAAATAATGTTTTGTATCGATGTACATCATAATAAGAAATCCTGAATGCTAAAAGTAATTTTTTTAATTAATTATCTTGGGCTGTACAGAGCGTTGAAATAACGTTTTTTATCTGAAATTGGTCATAACTTTTAAAATACCCAGTATAACATATCAAAACCTTATATAGGCGTGATGGGTAATGTAAGTGCAATTCAAATTCATAATAATATACAGGGTGTTCCATTAAAAAAAAACATAAATGGTTGAACACAGTGTTATAAAGCACCCCATATTAATTTTAAACTGTGAAGCTCATAGCTGGCTACAATTTTGCTATAAACAATTTTAATCTAGTCTACAAACGAAGATATGGTACTTTTACACAATAATGGGACACCCTGTATGTTACACGTGTTACATATTTCTAAAGTGTGCAGAGGTAGAATACAATTACTATGAATAGGGGTGAGTGATTACATAGGAAAGGTTATTAAACTGACAAAAATATCGGTGAATGACTGCAGCGCAAGTAATGGAAATCCCAAAAAAAGGGGCGAATGATCACATAGCAAAGGTTACTATTAATCTTTCAAAAAATGGCTCTATGATATCTTGAAAATAGAGGTAAATGACCATGGAGTACAGATAGTTGACTTCATGAAAATAAGGGTCATTGACCTATCCGAAAAGGTCACTAACTTCCCACACATTTTAACAATTTTTTGTCAACTACGGATTATGGGTAAAATTTTACTACTTTTAGGTGGCGTTTAAAATATTCTAATCATGTGAGTTGTAAATCTAAAGTGTTTTTATAATCATTATACAAATTGTATGTTGTCTTATTGTATATAATTTTATTCGTCATTAAAATCTAGTATTTCTTTACTGGATATAATTTTTTAAAAGGTTACCAGTAAAAACAGTGAAGTTAACTAGAGATGCTTTCAAAATGTTGTAGCAAAGAATTTATATGAGATTTCTAAAAGTAAACGTTATATTGGGGAGTAATGTTGCAACTTGCACCACCCACATTTTACGGTTGATCTAAAAACTCGCTACTAAAAATGAAGTAATTGCCATCGGAACTATCCTTCTTCAGTGTTATAAAGAAAACGTTTTACGGGTAATAAAAAAATAAGACTTTTTCAGTTAAGATTTCGAGTGAGCTTTACATGAATAACAATAACATTTATTGCTATGTACCTTTTAAAAGCGGTTTTTCATCGCATCTTCCATATTTTATAACAGTAAAAGAGCAATTATAAATGTTAGTGGTTGTTCCGACGTTATACCCAGCCCATACAAATCTTTTATTTACAATTGAGGAGTAGAAGTAACAAAAGGGCTAAGTGCCAATTTTTTTAAAAATGAGATATTTGTATAGAAAGGTTCTATGTGCCATCGACTATATCCCATCAAACGGGTAAAGTGCCAGGATTACAAATTCCATAAGAAATCAGGCAGATAGGTGGCGCTTTCACATCAGATAGGTCAAGTGTTGTAATACGTGTTGTATGTTTATGTTGTTTATGAATTGTTTTGTGCCTCACAGCTGTTGAATATTGTAAAGAACTCTTCGAAATAAATCCGGAACATCGAAAACAAGGAATGGGATGAATAAGAGATGAACAAAGACAACGAAAAATGCAGGACAACCCTATAAAAAGAGAAATGGGAATGCTGTAGCTGAAAGGAAGAGACCTAACCTACAAGTAAGTTATTGTTTTTATTTTTAACGTGGAAGCGCCTACGTGACCGTTGGACGGTCCAAAAATTATTCCTATATGCTGTATGTTTTCATTCACAGCTTGCTTAGCGCAGTTGTTAGGATTGTGGTCTATTGAACACACTGAACTATACAGTTCAGTAATTGAACATGATATTATAGTGCGGTCGCCAAACTTTTTTTCTTTAAATTCTCCGAGAGTCACGTAGACAGGATATGTACAGGGTGAATCACGACCGACGCCACGCAGTTCTACGGCGAAGCGGCATATAATCGTGATATTATGTAAATTAACATTTCAAAGATATTTTTAAATATACTGGGTGCTCCAAAAAAGTGGCATATCAAAGTTGTTTTTTAAATTACACACACCGTATATTATTGCGTTTTGAATTTTACATAAAAAATAAGTAGCACTTTCATAAGGGTTCTATACCTACATACAGAGTGTTTCAAGTTAGATCAATTTTTCTGAAAATGTAGGGTTTTAGAAAAAATTAAATATCTCCTAATAAAATTAACTCCAACAAATTTACTCTTAGGTTTAAGTAAAATACTGTTCCCTTAGTCTATTTATACACTGAATAGTAAACACTTCTTTAGAGGGTGTTCATTTTTTTCAATTAAATTAGTAGAACATTCATACTGAAATATTCGGCTTATTATAAATGGAACACCCTGTATTTCATACGCTTATCGTTTAGTTTACTTAATTGCCCTTCAACTTCTATAAGGGTTTCCTATACTTAAACCTTCAAATTTTCAACAGTTCACTGACGTAAAGAGATGAAGCCACCCACTGAAGCCTTCCAGACAAAGAGGGCAATGTTGTAGTTGTATGTCAATCTACTTATATGAATACCTTTGATTTGATGCAAAAGCATTTGGAAACTATTGTACAACAGAAAAAAAAACGGCAAAGTAGTTTATAAAGATATGAGAACTCGTACAGTCCCTGGAAAATTTACAAAGGAAAATAGGAAATTTGTTAGAGAGCACATAATTAGAATACCCCGAGAAGAGTCATTATTCGCGCACAAAAAGTGTAAAAGAATACATAAGTTCAGGTTTAAATGTGAACCGCCTTTATAAAGCGTTTTTGCAGCTTTGTCACCTACAAGTTCTACAGAAAAGAATTGGAAATAGACTTTCCAAATGTTTCATTTAGAGTACCTTGAAGTGACACCTGTCGAAAATGTGACTCGTTAAATTGCGAAATAAAAGCGCAGGGTGAAACGAGTCGGACAGAAAAGTTGAAGGTGCACCATCGAAAGGTAGAAGCAGCTTCCATGTTCATGAAAAGAGACATCACATCGTCACAAGTGTCAGGAAGTACCACGAGTGTGTTCTCAGTGGATTTAGAACAAGTCATGTTCGTATCTACTTTGACCCACTCTGACATATGCTACATGAGCCAAAATTCATGTTGTAACACTTTGATTTAATTAAATGCAATTAGGGGTCTAGTAAGAGCACTTATCTATTTATCTAATTTCGATGACGCTTATCAGTAGGAATTTGGATTGGCTTAAATTATTATTATAGTATTTTCGCTGCGGCTTTCTTGGTGAGTAATTAGGGATTATCAGATGCAAACTGTATGGTTCAACATTTGTGAAATTCAGTGGTACTTTAAAGTTTCTACATAGGTATTCAGCATTAAAATTGCAATAGGCCAGGGGTGTTATTTTCACTTTCTCTTATCACTAATGAGGAATATTATAAAAATAAACAATAATCGCAGTTGTCAGAGTAGTGATTTCAAAGGTAACGAGACATTGTTGCAAGTTAACTGTTAGTTTTACAATTTATTAGCATTATTTACATTCGAAAACTGTGTTCTATTTGCATCATAAATGAGTAACAAATAAATTAAATTTATATTATAATTAATATGTAATTATAATGTAATTTTATGTGTACCAGTAAGCTACATTACAACAAATTATGCAATTAGACGTCGGTCATTCGTCAATTAACTGCTTTGCACAAAATATCTTTCTTATAACAAATAAATGGTTTTGAACCCCTCACTTTTTACTTTAAAGCTTATATTTTAACAAAAACAGAGCTCGTTATTCTATTGTCTGCAAACAATACTTAATTGTGTTGTTTACCTGATTATTGCTCGAGGCGATTGACATGCCCAGTATTTTAGGTAGGTGTGATATGTATGTTAGAAAAGGACAACACTATAAGAATATGTCATTTCTGAAATTAAGCGCTAATCGGTCAGCAACAAAGCTACAGCGAAAATACTTTATTTCTCTCACATTAATTAAAACGTTTAACTTGCAACGTGGTTACTGAAATTTGGTTTTGCTGTTACCCTCTGAGACAATAAGAAAATATGTAATGCATATTATAAATTGTAGATTGCCATAAAATCTGGTTAATTTTTGTTCTAATTGCTGTAATTTTGATTATTTTTAATGTTGCATGTGAATACGAAGTTATTATGTTTAAAAAATGTTTTATGTTGTGCTAATACTAACCATTTCTAATCAATCGTATTATTTAGTGTAAATTTATACATAATAGCAGCTTACTTTTTTTTATTAAATCCGTCAACGCTCTCGCATGGCTTTTTTTCTGTAATTTTTGACGATAAATTGGTTTGCTTAGCAGATTCGATAAGCCAAATACGCTATTGAAGGAAAATGAACTTTAAACGAATCCTGGCGCCCACTAAATAAATCATAGGTTCTAATTCGCCCCACTCCCTCTACCTTTTTTGATTTCTCCGGATTTTCCTGTTTATATCGCCATCGCCACTATCCGGATAATAAAACTTTATAACCAAAAATTGGCGTTATAATGTATACATTAACTGCCGAACAGTTGTGAAAAAATCTAAGGCTTCTACAAATGCCAGTGTTAAACAAATTAACAATAGGCGACTATAGAAGGTTTTATTGTGTGGTAACATTATCAACAGATAGCAACACTTTATAAAATGTAATCAACACAATGTATTTACAATCAAACATAATAAAGTTATATTAAACTAGCAAAATACCCGTGCTTCGCAACAGAGTGAATTTGAACCCCAATTTCCCACCCTCTGATATTGGTTTTCAAACGCCTTCTAAACATACTCCTCAAATCATGTTTAATTTGAATTTCAAAGGTCTCTAAGATGCTTTTGCTATAAGACTCAAGGAACCCAATAATCCTCATTTCACCCCATTTTCTCATCCTTAGCACTTTTCTGAACTGAATTCGTAAATTCCATAATTATCTTCATTTTGGTTGTAAAACGCTGCTTAATTTGATACCCAACATGATATTTCACAATATTTTCAACTTTCAACCCCTAAAACTACCCTTAAGGGATAATTAATTTCATGATTGAATTTCCCTTGTTTTTGTCAGCTAGTTCCTCGTGATACTCCACACAATTCAGAAAACCTAATTTGCTTCCTTGTTCTTCCCTCCCGTTTCTACCCATTAAGGTACAACCGAAATATCAATTTTCATGCTTCTGGGCTTAACGGCTTTTAAAACATATTCACTTTGTTTAAACAATTCTTCCCACTTTGGAACTCGATTTCATCCCCCTGAGATAAAATTTCAAAAACCAGTGAATCATGGGTCTGCTCGATTATTAATAAGAATTGATTTCCCGATTTTCAGATCTCCAACCGCCCGGGTTTACGAATAGGTCTATTTTTTAACCTTTAATTTCTACCCCTTAAAGATTGAGTTTCAAAATTAGTGTGCGCCTACGTGTAAGAGGTACATGCGTTGATTGATGAATCAGTGAGTGAGTGAGAAAAAAACCTTGTATTAACATAGATTATCCTTTTAACTAAGCAATACTTTTCCTGGCAGCTTTTTTCCACAATGAATCACCAGCACAAAGAACTGTGCCATAGTGTTTCTACTATGTATAAAAAATATCTGAAACATTGTTAGGGAATAATGATGGTTCACCTTCACTAAAGTCTATTAGTTCGCTATATATGGAATGGAGAGTGATGTGACACCTCGTTAGACAGGTTTACTGATCCGTAATTCAATCCTCAAATTTCAAAATAATCGGGTGAATCGTTTTTAACTGGCCAACTGTTGCTGTTGTCATGATTTTTAATGTGTTTACTGTAGTTGAACCTTCTTTGTAAAATAGTATAAAACTATTACTTATTAAAATGGCCCGATCTTCAGAAGATAAAGTGGAAGTAATTTTAATTTTTGGTGAGGCTCTCTTTAATGAACGTTTCCCTGAATGGACCACAGAAAATACCTTAAGAAATTAGTTTCAAAGTTTCAGGCAATGGGAACAGTAAAGAATGCTCCAAGATAGGGAAAACCTAAAATTAAAGAAGAAGTAAACAATCCCCAACAATCTACAGAACAAGTAGCCGTTTCATGCGACGTTTCCCGTTCATCGGTTAAAAATATTTTAAAAGTGAACAAATTTCATCCCTTCATAATGAAAATAATCCATGAATTGACTGAAGATGATCCCGACAAACAACTTCAATTTTGTGAGGTAATGACAGCAAGAAGTAAGGCAAATCCTGACTATTTACGTCGCATTCGTTTTAGCGACGAGAATACTTTTTTTTTTAAATGGAAGAGTTAATATTAAAAATTGTAGATCGTGGTCTGACCAAAACCCCCAGGACGGTCAGACACAGTTTTCTCAGAAAATAAACGTGTAGCAGGAATTCTTGGAGATAATATCATAGGTCCAATATTTTTAGATAATAACTTAAAAAGACCTAGATACTTGAAAAATGGTAGAAAATATTCTAAAATTCAGAAATTTTGTTGCCAAAATCCACACGAGTTCCACCTCCAAGTCACCCTTCAACAATATGGTGTCTCTGCACATTATTTTAGGGATGTGAGAAATTACTTGATTTTAATATTTTAATACTACCTGCTTTACTAAAATCGATCTCAAATGAAATTATTACATCTCACACTGAAGTGTACTATTTATCTTACGATAAACTTTTTTTTCCATATTTTCAAATGATTAATTTCATCCAACTCTCATACACTATGTGGACTATTAAGCACTGTTTCTTCTTGCATTTTTTTTTCTCTAATTTTAGCTTCATTAATTTCTATACTGATTTTTGAAGCTCCACCAGCAAAAGCATCGATTGCTCAAAATCCAGTGAATAAATTTTTGAATTATAACTTTTGTCATGCTAATACCTGTACCTGCCATAGGTGGTATTGATTTTAATTATTTATCTATATGTACTGTGTTTGCTTTTGATATCTTAGTGAAATATATGACCCTGAGCGACCATTTGTTAATAGTTATCACTGTGTTATTTTTTGTGCCGTTCTTCCCCCGTTTCAGTTTTGCTCAACTTCCAGAATTAGTTTTGCCAAAGTTTCATATAAAGTTTATACTTTATTTATTTTTTAAGTTGGTGTTATTGTTTAAGGCTCCATTTTTTTATACAGTACTAGTGCTTAGCGCAGATGGCCATTAATCAATATATTTCATGTAAAGATTATTTGATGAACCAATTTTTTGATTAATCGAGTTATAATTCCTTGATTAATGGTATTTTGCATTAAGGGTCTTAGTACCTAAATTCTTTTTCTTTATTGTTAATTTTTTTGTAAAATAATTAATAGTAAATAGATTCCACAACTAGACGTAAATTTAGAAAGTTTACTTATTTTCAGTAATCGATTATTGATATTTAGTAGCACTAATGTTTTAAATACAATATAATTCCATAATTTATTTTATATAATTATTTATTTCTCAACATATTTCAATACAACATAATATATCATTATTGAGAGAAAATATATAAGTAACATAATAACAAGTAGTTATGGTAACAAATCATTAAATTATAATTCTATCTTCAAAATATCTGTTAAAGGTGAGTCTATAAGATCAACCTGTTCGTTCATTAAAAGTACTTTATGTTCATAAATTTCGAAGGCCTCCGAAACATCTGATTTGTCTTTTTTGTTACAAACATGTCAAAATGATATATTGTTCTGTGAAGTCATAAGGTGATTGTTTACGATAAACGTTTGGCATAATTTGATTTGTTTGTGTTTATATTTGTAATGTTCTTTGTATCTAATATTAAAGTTCCGAAGCGTTTGTCCAATATAAACAGAATTACAGAACATGCAGTTTAATTTATAAATACTAGACTTCAAAATGTTTGTTGAACCTTTAGCACTAAATAAACATTTAGGAACATTAGTATTAGTTTTGAAAGAGACTTTGTATTTCTTGTTCTTTTGTAATATGTGACTACTTTTTATGATATTTTTTCAAAATATGAAATTGATATGTATTTATTTTCTGTCAGTTCTGTGTTAATTGGGTAAATGGTTTGATTGATAATTTGTATTCTTGATTTTTTACTAAAGTGTCGATTACATCTGAAATATAACCGTTTGCTTGGTGCAACTGATATTTCTTTATTGTAATTTGTTTGGTTTAACGGTAATGATATTGCTCTATGTACTAACAATCTATATGCAGCTAATTTATGTGTATTATGGTGACATAAATAATGTGGAATTGTAATGTCCATATGTGTAGGTTTTCTGAATATAGAGAACTCAAACTTGTTCTGTGTATTAGTTTTCATGTTTAAAACTAAAAAAATTAATCGCTCTATTTTGTTTTTTCATTTTTTGGAAAAATTTCAGAAAAAGGTATTTATAAATTAAACTGCACCTTCTGTAATTCTGTTTATATTGGATAAAACACACAGACAAATCAAATTATGCCAAACATCTAATAGTAAATAATCACCTTGACTTCACAGAACAATATTAAATTTTTACATTTTTATAACAAAAAAGACAAATTAGATGTTATGGAAGCATTCAAAATTTATTATAAACATAAACAGAAAGTACCAAACAGATCGATCTTATAGCCTCCCCATTAACAGATATATTTCAATATAGAGCCATAATTTACATCAAGTTTGCTGTTTTACCATAATGATTTGTTTCAATAACTACTTGCTAATATTTTACTTATATATTTTCTCTCGATAATTATACATGTTGTATTGAAACATGTTGAGGAATAAATAATTATATAAAATAAATTGGGGAATTATATTTTAATTAAAACACTACTCCTATTAAATATGGAATTCCACAAAGTAAGGTTAAAGAATGTAAATCTTATTATTGATATTGTGAAAACTTAAAATCCCGTATTCTTATTCCATACATTATATTATTAAGTACAGTTAGTTGCTATTGTATGAAATTAAAAAAAAAACTTGACCACACTGTTATAATTATAAGATGACGGCCTACAAAATTATTAGTTAAAACATTTTTTCTCTGGTAGTAAAACTATTACAAATAAAAATGATTGCGTACCTGTATCTACCTTCTCACTACTAGCAGTATTAGATAAATTCCTGACTTTATCCAATAATGGAAAGAGAACTTGCCATAAAACTGCTTGCCATGTTGATTGTTTTAAAAGACTGCCATGTGCTGATATAGTAGAGAATAAAGTTTGTCCTGCTGATTTTCTTACAGCTGGACGAGGATCAACACATAGATCACCTAACCTTGCATAAAGGCACATCCACAATTTATCAAAACTAGGTATGTTTAAGGTACCCGGAAAATCGGGTAATACTGAAATATCTTCCCCCAAGTTTTGTGTAAGTTTTGCTTGATTTTGATGAAAATAATCCGAAATGTTCCACTAAACAAAATGATTTAAATTTTGAAAAATAGTAATTGTAACAATTTTACCATAAGTCCTACAGCTGTTAGAGAAATGTTTAGCTCTTGTGTTTGAGACCCAAATCTTGCTACGGTATCTACGCAAATAGGTAAACATCTCCAGGGCATCACCAATAAAAAGTCTGTAATAACAAGTTGGAGGCACTGAAATGCTATCCTAATCAAATTTTCTCTGAAACAAAAGTGAACAATTATCATTAATATGCACTATAATAAGTTACCCGTGGTGATCCGAAACTGCTCCTATAATTCCTAAAACTAATGGCCATCCATGAGACAGCGTTTCACCAGCACCATGCAAAATTTGTAAAACACATTCAAGCTGTCTCTGTCTGACATCGCCATGTGGAACTGTTGATAATTCAGCTAATGGACCCAAGAGTAATGTTTGTAATTTTTGATTTTCTCTTAAAGGTACTTGATATTTATATTGTAACGCAGATTTCACAAGGTACGTAATAGCTTCAACACCCCATTCTCGCATTCTAATATGAGGATGATGGCAAACTTCAAGTAAATGATTAGTCAGCGGTCGCCAAAGTACTTCTATACGTGACATATTCACTAAACCCGTTTCTAAAAGTTTAGCAACTGCAAACAAAGATGGTTCCTAAAAAAATTATGTTTAGGTACTAATTTTGTCAGGTTTACAAGAAAGTTTACTCTGTTTGAGTACGCCAACTCCATAGCTTCTTGAGATAATTTACAAAGGGCGTTAATGAGATGATGTAAAGCTACATCATCCAAATATTGACTAGATTCAAATAGTCTACTCAACATTGTTGAGAGAACCGGCAAATCTGCCATTACTGCTGTTGTTATTACAGCATTAGAATCAGCAGTTGTTCTTCCTGCTTTTAAACTTCCACCTGTAGATGGTTTAAGACCCAATATCCATACTAAATGTTGTAAAGTTGTTAGAACTAAATGCCATGATGTCCCCAATATACTTCCATGACAATGCGCTAAATTCAAAAGAGCTCTCATTGATTGCAGATTTTTTGCCGTTAACATAACTGGACCCTGTTGTGTACCTTAAATTAATCCAAATTTACCCCATTAGTAAGTATAAAATAAAATAAAAAAAGGACTAACCGACGGGCAATGAAGATGTTGGCAAAGGAGTACCAACAGCGACAACTTGTTGTCTGTAATCAGTTTCCACATAAGGAGTTATATACTGTGAATGTACATCTTGATTATCAGTTCTTTGAACTAAAATGAAAAAAAATTAGTTGCTAAATTAAACTTAATAAAAAATTACTTCTTGAATTCATACCAGGTGTCACAGTGTTAAGTACTGTTAAGGCGTAATGAGGTGGAAGTGAAGATTTACAGATAACAGTAATAAATGCATCTCTTGGCAGTTGCAGATCCAACATGCCACAAAGCGATGAATATGTTTGTACCGATTTTAATAGATTTTCTGTAATTGACTCATCAGTACTAGCTTCAATCAATGGACTTAAAGCAGCTACTAATCCACACCAACTCGAATTAATCAATTGACAATGTAAATCCTTATCACTTTCATTAGATACAAATGTTACTATTTGACCATCAGTTTGCTGTTGTGGTACGATTGTAATATGTAATGAACGAATTATTTCTAACAAGCAAGCATACGCGATTGATATTCCATAACCGTCTGGTATTAATGGCGGTTCGATTTTATCTAGCACTTCTAAGCTAAAAAAATATTATAGCAAGTTTACGTTAGGGTAATAGTTATCTTACTATGTAGATTTAGCCATACCAGTTGGAAATGTTATAACAACCGGTAACCAAACACCTCTTGAGAAAAAGCCAGGTTGAGGAGATACTCCAGGACCTGGAGGTATTCCGCCAGCTAGAAATACTGGCGGTTGGCCCTGTGCAACTGGAACTATAAATAGTTGATTTTGTAGCGCTAATACAGAACACTTACTCGTTGTTGCACATTGTAGCTGTGGGTTGACAAACAGTGATTGAACATAGGCACCTAAAGAGTTAACTATATCCTGAAAGATGCTTGTTGTGTGTTTTTTAAGATCATAACATTCACAAAAAGAATTTAACAATTCAGGCTGTATAGTCATTTTATGTAAAACTTCAAGAGCTAAAGATCGCTGCCACGTAGGTTTATCAGGATCTAAGAATTTGACAATTAATGATAGAAAAATTTCACATTCAGTTACCTACAACATTAATGAAAATTAAAACAATACAGTTTATTATTTCTATCTCTTACCAATAAACTGTGATATTTTTGTATTAAAATAGAAACAACACGAAGTAGTCGCATACTAATAGGAAAATATGGTTTATCAAAAGGAGTTGCTTGTTGTATACTAGCAGGAATGGAATTACGATATTTGATGTTTGGAGAAAATAACTTAATCACTAACGCACACACTCTTTCTTTAAGTAGAAAACTAAATTCGGCATTCTGAAAGTTAATACCAATATGAATTTTTATATATTTATAACACTTTTACTTAAATTTAATTTAACAATTTATTAATATGCATAAGAAGCATAGCACAGTGCTCTTCACCCCATTAGCTCTATCTTTTAGATAAAAGATTATATTGCATCTAATCGTCTTTATTCATAATGAAACAAAGTATTAATTTTGTTACCCTACTAGTAGACGTGCATCAACATCGAGGTTTATAAAAAGAGCCGTGTTCAATTAGATTTGATTTTATTCTTGAAAATAATCTTTTTTCTGGCGGTCGCCTCTCTCGATATCTATGAGATACATTTTTTTGTAAATTGTGAGTCAAAAATAGATTGTGAAAAAACATGTCTAATGCTTTCGTCTGCATTTTCGTTACAATTCATGTAACAAACAAGCATGTCATATTTTTCTGCGTTTCCAAATGTTATATTAACTGCTAAAATCATCAACCAATGAATTTCCAACAATTAAGTTAAAAATATTAGACAAATCAAAACAAATCATCGGAATAACAGACATAAACTGACACACTTCTAAAATCTGACAGCTGAATTATTTTCTTACTTCAATTCCGCCACGGCCAACTATTATAAAAAATTAAACTTCTAATAACGTAAATTTTAAGCTTAATGCTGAAAAGAACTATACAGTTTTATAAATTTTTGGAAAGTTAAGGGCAGTGAATCATTTTTACCTCTCAATGCAATGGCAATTCTTTAATTAGTTAGGTACAAATATCTTACAAACTATGATGGCTAAGAGCCTGAAATTTTTACACAGTGTTAAGAATAATATCATAAGTTAAGTGTAGTAAATTAGTTTTTGTTACTTAAAAATTATGTATGGAAAATTTTTGTTGTTTTTAACATTTTTTTTTTACTTGAAAAATTCATACATTTTTTTTGTCAAAATCAAGGTTTATGTCTAATAGCAATAATTTTAGTACAGTTTGAAAGTGTAAAAAAATGTTCAAGTCGATAAGTTTAACCATTCTTGAGATATGTGTACCTAAGTAGAAAAAAATCACTTTTTCGGTTACATCATAACATAATGTGTTTCAAAAACCTCCAGGGGTGTACTCCACCTCTTCAGTATCTTCTTGTTTTGACAATGTTTTCTTCACTCTTTTTTTCTTATATTGTTCTTCTTTTTCTGCTTTTAATATCCTGTCACGGTCAATAATTTTTAATCCGCTGATCACTAGCCTCTCTAAGACATTTGCTTTGCGAATGCTACCTTCATTAAAACAAATACGAGCATTTGTTACACCAAGTTGAATAAACAAACACTGTTTTTGGTAATCTTTACCATATGCAGCTATTAAAGCTTTCATTGAGATTCTGCATCTTCCCATGCAAACACCGTATTAATAAATCTTCTTTTATTAAATCCTTATAACCTCCAAAACTCAACTGTATTGTATTCCAATAAGGTTAGTCAACAGCTGATCACTGCCAACTTGAAATATAATATACATTCAAAATGACAAGCATGTAATATAATGTAGCCAATCATTAGTTTAAAAATCATGGCTCAAATGTGACTATGACTATTTAATTATTTTTTTTAGACCACATCTTTAGTCCAAAGTGTGCATAATTATACATTTTCTGAATCAGAATTAAATGGAGAATTTTTTAAGCTAATAAAAAAAAACAAGTGCTTCACTCCCCTGAAGGACAAATGGAATCAAATTGTGGAAAAGTATACAGGATGTCCCATTTAAAAAGAGGTAAGCTTCGGTTATGTTGAAGAAACGGCAATAATTATAGAAAAGTTACGTACGTCACTTGATTCTACGCAAAAATATCTATCAGTATCAGTTCTCACTTTATTTCTATGTTACTTTCTAACAAAAATACGAGGGGTCTTATAATGATAAATTTTCAAAATTTATATCAGAAACGAAGTGCACCATGGAAATTTTGTTTATTCCGTCTTCGTTTCATAAAAAAAGTAGCTCAGGAACCACAACTTCCTATCTCCAGCCGTTCTTGAGATAACCCGCAAAACCATTGAAATCGAGACACACTATACATTTTTGTTCACACTTACACGATTGCTACTGAATTCTTTTACTAAAAAAATTAAAGAAATAAAAGTATTTAACGTAAAACAGGGTTCAACACCTCTTTCAATACGGCGGGCGCCCATTAGACCGCGTTTTCTTAAAAATTACGTAACTTCAGAATGGGATTTATATACATTTTTGTTCACACTTATACGATTGCTAGTGAATCTTTTTAACATAAACGATTAAGGAAATATAAGTATTTGGTGAGCAACAGGTTTCAACGCCCCTTTCAATAAAACGACGGTGGTTCAGAGAACGTTTTCTTAAAAATTACATTATTTTAAAACGGGAGGTATGTATATTTTTGTTCACGCTTACACGATTACTAAGAATCCTTTTTAATAAAAAAAGTTTTAACACGGTTCAACATTTCAATACGACCACCGCGCATGAAATGCGTTTTCTTAAAAAAAAAAAATTTTAAATCGGGAGGTATGTACATTTTTGTTCACGATGAGACGATTGCAGTAGAACCGAGGCACTATCCCTACTCCACTGGTTTTGTAACGCGACCTTGTCGCCATTTTTACCCGTCCACGTGTGTGGGTATTTCCACCCTTATTTTTACTCGCTTACGTGTAGGACGTGTTTTTTCACCCCTATTTTTACACATCCACGTGTGAGGCCGGATTTTCCACCCTTATTTTTTACACGCTTACGTGTAGGACGCATTTTTTCACCCCTATTTTTGCACATCCACGTGTGAGACCGCATTTTCAACCCTAATTTCTGCACATTTACGTGTGAGACCGCATTTTCCACCCTATTTTCAACCCTAATTATTTTTATACGCTACGTGAGACAGGATTTTCCACCCTTATTTTACACTCCACGCGTGATACCGCGTTTTCAACCCTAATTATTTTTACTCGCTTACGTATAGGACATCTATTTTCATCCCTATTTTTGCACATCCACGTGTGAGACCGTGTTTTCAACCCTAATTATTTTACTCACTTACATGAGGACCGTATTACCCTAATTTTTATTATTTCTTTTGGGAGTCTTATGGTTGTATTAAGGACCTTTTGACAGCTAGGACTTTTGCTAACGTGAGGACTGGTGGCTGGTCTTGGCTTGTATTTTAGGGTGGGGCTGTAGAGCTAGGGTTGGAACTTAGGGCTGGTCTGGATAAGTCTTAGAGTTTGGTCTTGGTGGTAGAGCTAGGGTTTAGAACTGTATTTAGGGTAGGGCTGTATGTAGAGGTGAGGATAAGTCTTAGGGCTGGACCTGTAGCTGGTCTTAGGGTTATCTTCAGCCTTAATTAAGGCCCTTCTGGTTGTAACGGAGGTTGCACGCGCATACAAAATTGTATAATTAATAAGATATTATTATTTAGTATATTGCTTTTAAAAGGGTTAAATGATATTTGAGAAAACGTTTCTAAATAATGATGTAAAATAGCAGTTGTATTAGGATTAATCATACATGGGAATTTGAATGACAGTAAAATTTAATTATAGAACACTTATTTTATAGTCATAATTAAAAACCCTCAGTGAACTATAGAAAAATTACTGCCATTCCTAATGAAACAAAATTTTTTTATTAAGTTAATTACATAACAGTTTGTGTTTTCTTAAACGATTATTAAAAACATGGTTTTACCTGCATTGAAAATAATATCCATACGTCCGCTAAGAATGTTGTACGCCTTAATATTAAAGAAACTTAATGGTTAGATGTTAACTGTAATTAAAAATCTGTAAATAAATAAAGGATTAACACCACATACCAGATCTGTAACGTTTTAAGGCACTGAGTGATGGTCACCGCTTTGTGTTTACTTGTCAACTAAAACTTTCTAGTTGTGTAAAACTAGCTATTAATCACTCATAATTAGAATGTAATAACAAACAACCTTTATTATCTTTATTACACTTGCAGCAACATACATTTACCTTTCTCTTAAAATAAATTGTTTGAAAATATTCGTATACGGACACACAACGTGTTTTATAAAAACCATATTAAGTGTTTGGAATGTTTAAAATTCCATAACATTTTGTAGTAAGAAATTACTGCTCACATTTACTAATTACCGTGTAATTATATAACTTTTGTTTAATTTAATAGTCTAAAACCAATATAAAATGGTTAATATATTTTCTAAAAATATTATTAGAGTTGATACGCCGTTTTATTTCAAGTAATTGTTTTCAATATATATAAAATGTGTAAGTGGACCTGTATTATTGTTACTTCTACTTACTAAAATCAACTTATACACGAATTAATAACGACCTCCACTAGTTTATAACACAATCGCAATGTAGCGTATTTTTATCTACACTCGTACTTCTATAAACTATTAACGCTCCATTTTAATAGGGTGATCAACTATCTGAAAAAGGTTTACTGTTAAAGTATACGATGAAGATCGTTTGAAGCAAACCCTGTATTATTCTTATATACGAATGATATTTCAAAAAGTACTAGTATAGTTAACATGAAGGTTTATAAATCTACATTCAGACAAGGAATCAGTTTTAAACACAAAGAATTTAAACTTTTATAAAAATGTACACCTGAGTTTAAGTTGACGTATATTGGTTTATGAATATTTTATTATTCTAAGAAAAATGTTATTAAAAATGTTTTCTATTAATTAACCTTTGTAGACTATATGTTTTATCTATATACGAAATTTTATTTCACAACAGCATACTCATTCTACCTTGAGAAAATTGTTAACCTAGAGAAACAAGTAGGTTTGAAACTCAAACAACCCTCTGTTACCACTCTCGTCAATGTAGAGGTCCAATGCTGGTCTGGTTTGTCTGCAGGGTCCGTGTTTACGATAATCGCACTCGGTCGAGGTGCGTGTCTGGTAGTTGATTAGAAGCACATACAAGTCGAAAACACATTCTTATTGTGGCTGGGGTCGATTTCAAGCATCTCAACACTTCTGCCGCATATATCTTTGTGGATTTTTATCAGATGGGATTAATAGCAATGTCAACTAAACGTTTTAAAAATTTCTAATTTGAAAATAAGAGTGACGTAACTAATTTTATTTGAAATTTCATGGAGAGTATCATCATCATCGAACTTTTGAGATACTACCATCTCATCGTCTTCACCTTGAACGATTATATTGTAACCTATAAAGCAAGCTAATAACCCTAATAGTTTATCAGACATTATTACATGGACATGAGGTTAGTCCTAAATTAAATGGTTTCAACGCTGCTCTGGGAATGCTGTACGCACTTAAAACCTTTAAGTCTGCTCGCCGAAGTTGTACCGTATTCACTTTCTTCAATTTTTATTGCACTCTGTTTCGAAGCTGTAATACGTTTTCTAATACATAAACAGAATCTTCAATACTGTGATACGTGTAGCAGCAAAACACATGAGCTAGCTAGTTTCACCTCTATATTACTTTACATGCAAGCCTGATCTTATCATAAATAAATACATCTGTCAAAACAAAAAAGCTGATTAAACATAACTCCACGGCCAGGTATAGCAAGCAACGCTTCCAATTATAGCTCTTAGTCAACACAATAGGGCCTACAACTACATACAATCGACTAGCACTGCTTTAGCACGAGGATCAGACGAAAAAACCGGCCCGAACCCAGGCTCGCACGTACGCTCGCACGTACGCACGCACGTGCGAACGCTCGTACGTACGCCTGCACGCTTGCACGTACGCACGAACGTACGCACGCTCGCACGTACGCAAGCTCACACGTACGAGCGTTCGCACGCCCGTACGTACGCTCGCACGCACGCACGTATGCACACACACACACACACACACACACACACACACACACACACACACACACACACACACACACACACGAGAGCGAAAACACGCTAAAGCGAAAAACTTGTAAACTTGCAAACATGAATCAAGACGGTGGAGCACCGCTAGGAAAAAAACAGGTTTATTAACAAAACCGAAGGAAAGCTTAACGTTTTGAAAATATATTATTATTATTATTATTATTATAAACAACAATACATCATTACTATTTAATAACATGCTTTATCGGTTTTCTTCTTCTTCTTGACCCGTGAGTCGTCCTCATCATCATCATCATGATTTTGAGATTTGCCCTTCCCCCCTACCTCATTGCTCTTCTTTCTCTTCTGTGAATCATCATCTTGGATGTGAGATACATCCAGCTCAACCACGTCATCGCTTTCATCATTATCTTGAACGGTTATGTTGTAATAGTTTATTAACAAGTCAGTAAAATCTCTAATGTCCGCTGATGTTGGCTCATAAACAGGAGAATACATTATAGTAATGCTCACTCGATGACAGTTACACTTTAAAGAGCAAAACACACGAGAAACGAGAACGCAGCTAGCTTTGGGTCTTGTGCGCAAGCGTACTCGTCAATGTTAGGGTATAATCGGACATATTCGGGGATGTCTGAAGTATTGACCTAACCACACTCTAACATAGCCCCTGGGGGCATGTTTTATAAATCTAAACGCCTCTTTTATGGTCGAGGTATTTTATCCTAAGAAGCCAGAACGCAGCTAGCCTTTGGTCTTGTGCGCAAGTGTGCTCGTCAACGTTCGGGTAGAATCGGACATCTTCGGGGATGTCTGAAGTATTGACCTAACCACACTCTAACATAGTCCCTGGGATATGTTTATAAATCTAAACGCTTCTTTTATGGTCGAGGTATTTTCTCCTAAGACGCCTAAGGCGTACGTACGAGCGTTCGCACGTGCGTGCGTACGTGCGAGCGTACGTGCGAGCCTGCGTGCGTGCGCGTTTTTTCGTCTGATCCTCGTGCTAAAGCAGTGCTAGTCGATTGTATGTAGTTGTAGGCCCTATTGTGTTGACTAAGAGCTATAATTGGAAGCGTTGCTTGCTATACCTGGCCGTGGAGTTATGTTTAATCAGCTTTTTTGTTTTGACAGATGTATTTATTTATGATAAGATCAGGCTTGCATGTAAAGTAATATAGAGGTGAAACTAGCTAGCTCATGTGTTTTGCTGCTACACGTATCACAGTATTGAAGATTCTGTTTATGTATTAGAAAACGTATTACAGCTTCGAAACAGAGTGCAAATAAAAAATTGAAGAAAGTGAATACGGTACAACTTCGGCGAGCAGACTTAAAGGTTTTAAGTGCGTACAGCATTCCCAGAGCAGCGTTGAAACCATTTAATTTAGGACTAACCTCATGTCCATGTAATAATGTCTGATAAACTATTAGGGTTATTAGCTTGCTTTTATAGGTTACAATATAATCGTTCAAGGTGAAGACGATGAGATGGTAGTATCTCAAAAGTTCGATGATGATGATACTCTCCATGAAATTTCAAATAAAATTAGCTTACGTCACTCTTATTTTCAAATTAGAAATTTTTTAAAACGTTTAGTTGACATTGCTATTAATCCCATCTGATAAAAAATCCACAAAGATATATGCGGCAGAAGTGTTGAGATGCTTGAAATCGACCCCCAGCCACAATAAGAATGTGTTTTCGACTTGTATGTGCTTCTAATCAACTAGCCAGACACGCACCTCGACCGAGTGCGATTATCGTAAACACGGACCCTGCAGACAAACCAGACCAGCATTGGACCTCTACCTACATTGACGAGAGTGGTAACAGAGGGTTGTTTGAGTTTCAAACCTACTTGTTTCTCTAGGTTAACAATTTTCTCAAGGTAGAATGAGTATGCTGTTGTGAAATAAAATTTCGTATATAGATAAAACATATAGTCTACAAAGGTTAATTAATAGAAAACATTTTTTAATAACATTTTTTCTTAGAATAATAAAATATTCATAAACCAATATACGTCAACTTAAACTCAGGTGTACATTTTTTATAAAAGTTTAAATTCTTTGTGTTTAAAACTGATTCCTTGTCTGAATGTAGATTTATAAACCTTCATGTTAACTATACTAGTACTTTTTGAAATATCATTCGTATATAAGAATAATACAGGGTTTGCTTCAAACGATCTTCATCGTATACTTTAACAGTAAACCTTTTTCAGATAGTTGATCACCCTATTAAAATGGAGCGTTAATAGTTTATAGAAGTACGAGTGTAGATAAAAAAATACGCTACATTGCGATTGTGTTATAAACTAGTGGAGGTCGTTATTAATTCGTGTATAAGTTGATTTTATGTAAGTAGAAGTAACAATAATACAGGTCCACTTACACATTTTATATATATTGAAAACAATTACTTGAAATAAAACGGCGTATCAACTCTAATAATATTTTTTTAGAAAATATATTAACCATTTTATATTGGTTTTTAGACTATTAAATTAAACAAAAGTTATATAATTACACGGTAATTAGTAAATGTGAGCAGTAATTTCTTACTACAAAATGTTATGGAATTTTAAACATTCCAAACACTTAATATGGTTTTTTATAAAAACACGTTGTGTGTCCGTATACGAATATTTTCAAACAATTTATTTTAAGAGAAAGGTAAATGTATGTTGCTGCAAGTGTAATAAAGATAATAAAGGTTGTTTGTGTACTTTACATTCTAATTATGAGTGATTAATAGCTAGTTTTCACACAACTAGAAAGTTTTAGTTGACAAGTAAACACAAAGCGGTGACCATCACTCAGTGCCTTTAAAAACGTTACAGATCTGGTACGTGTGGTGTTAATCCTTTACTTATTTACAGATTTTTTAATTACAGTTAACATCTAAGCATTAAGTTTCTTTTAATATTAAGGCGTACAACATTCTTAGCGGACGTATGGATATTATTTTCAATGCAGGTAAAACCATGTTTTTAATAATCGTTTAAGAAAACACAAACTGTTATGTAATTAACTTAATAAACAAAAATTTTGTTTCATTAGGAATGGCAGTAATTTTTTTTTCTATAGCTCACTGAGGGTTTTTTAATTATGACTATAAAATAAGTGTTCTATAATTAAATTTTACTGTCATTCAAATTTTCCCATGTATGATTAATCCTAATACAACTGCTATTTTACATCATTATTTAGAAACGTTTTCTCAAATATCATTTAACCCTTTTAAAAGCAATATACTAAATAATAATATCTTATTAATTATACAATTTTTGTATGCGTGCAACCTCCGGGTTACAACCAGAAGGGCCTTAATTAAGGCTGAAGATAACCCTAAGACCTAGCTACAGGTCCAGCCCTAAGACTTATCCTCACCTCTACATACAGCCCTACCCTAAATACAGTTCTAAACCCTAGCTCACCACCAAGACCAAACTCTAAGACTTATCCTTAGACCAGCCCTAAGTTCCAACCCTAGCTCTACATACAGCCCCACCCCTAAAATACAAGCCAAGACCAGCCCCACCCAGTCCTCACGTTAGCAAAAGTCCTAGCTGTCAAAAGGTCCTTAATACAACCATAAGACTCCCAAAAGAAATAATAAAAATTAGGGTAATACGGTCCCTCATGTAAGTGAGTAAAATAATTAGGGTTGAAAACACGGTCTCACACGTGGATGTGCAAAATAGGGATGAAAATAGATGTCCTATACGTAAGCGAGTAAAAATAATTAGGGTTGAAAACGCGGTATCACGCGTGGATGTGTAAAAATAAGGGTGGAAAATCCTGTCTCACTCGTACGCGTATAAAAATAATTAGGGTTGAAAATAGGGTGGAAAAATGCGGTCTCACACGTAAATGTGCAGAAATTAGGGTTGAAAATGCGGTCTCACACGTGGATGTGCAAAAATAGGGGTGAAAAAATGCGTCCTACACGTAAGCGTGTAAAAAATAAGGGTGGAAAATCCGGCCTCACACGTGGATGTGTAAAAATAGGGGTGAAAAAACACGTCCTACACGTAAGCGAGTAAAAATAAGGGTGGGAAATACCCCCCCACACACGTGGACGGGTAAAAAATGGCGACCAAGGTGCCCCCGGTTACAAAACCAGTGGAGTAGGGATAGTGCCTCGGTTCTACTGATTGCTGTACCATTTTAACATAAAATTAAATAAATTGGTGTACCACACGTTTCAACGCACCTTTCGTCAAAACAACTATGCTCAGAGTACGTTTTCTTGAAAATTACGTAATTTTAAAACGGGAGGTATGTATATTTTTGTTCATGGTTACATGATTGCTAGAGAATCCTTTTTAACCCAGATATACCCACTGTATTATAAATAGTACACCACTAACATGTTCAAACTTGTTGAAACTTGTGCGTCAAGAATGGGTTTAATAGTTGAAAGTCAGTTGGTAGTTATATGCAGTGGTTGTTACATGCGTTGTTTGTTTGTGTCCTTGTAGTGAATTTTTAACTTTATGTAATTTTCAAAAATGGCAGAATATGGAATTAGATTTGCAAGGTAAGTGATTTACACATGCTGTCAATTAATATATAAAGATTATATTTTAAAAATTTAGCAAGTCTTTTATTTGGGGGCCATTTCTTGATTTGATTTTCATTGTGCTAAAAATAGAACAGTGGAGACTTGGGTATCTATAAATTGTAATTTGTTCTATAAACTTTTCTATCCACGAAGCTCTTACTATGCTTGAAGACAAAGAAGAACTTGTGAAAAAAATAACTTCCATCACAATCCCCCCGAACCCACGAATAGCGCCTCAGACGTGACTGATAAAGATTCAGGAAGTTAAGATGTTATTAGCATCAATAATTTACCAGGTGCTCAACTTCAGGCTCCTGCAGAACTGAATTTTTACTCAAATGAAGATTACTTTTCTTCCGAGGATGAAAATTCTTTGTCTGAACTAAAAAAGGTTAATTTCACTAACGCGAAGAACAGTTCTAAAGCGAACGATGCTGTAGAAAGGAAAAAAATCTACAATTGGGTAAAAGCAGATTTAATTATAATTTCTGTTACCTCCCATAATAACGAAGAACGTACTAAACCGTTAGAAAGCCCCTTAGCACTTTTTTCATATTTTTTTGACAATGTATTGCTAGAATTAATTGAGCAACAAACAAATTGGTATGTGGAACAAAAAAATCGTATTTCTAAAATTGATATATCCGAAATAAAGTGATTTCTGGGTGTGCTCCTTCTCAGTGGGTATGTTCAAGTACCACGACGTCGTCTGTATTGGGAGTACAAGACAAGATAGTCAAAATTCCCTGGTATCAGAAGCAATTTCCAAAAATAAATTTAAATACATCGTTTCCAATTTACACCTGATTGACAATGCAAATTTAGATATCTGATAAATTTGCAAAAGCCTCTCTTCCAACATCTCAATGAAAAGTTTTTAGAAAAGAGTGTATTCCAAGAGATACAATCCGGTGATGAAGCCATGATACCCTATTTGGGCGTCATGGGTGCAAGCAATACATACATGGGAAACCAATATGGTATGGCTACAAATTTTGGGTTGGAGCAACACGTTTGGGGTAAGTAAATTGGTTTGAGCCGTATAAAGCTGCCTCAACAAATATAAGTAAGACGTAAAAAGAATACGGAGTAGGATCAGCTGTGGTGTTAGAATGTACCGATTCACTGAAGAAGAACTGGCCAGATCAGAAGATTCACATCTTTTTTGATAACTTCTTCTCCACAGTACCCTTATTTGAACTCTTGTCAGAAAAAAACGTTAATGCTACAGAGACATTACGTGAAAATAGAGTTTAAATATCTCCTCTAATGGATTCTAATCTAATTAAAAAAGAGCAACGTGGCTTCTATGATTACAAAAGGGTTGAAGATCAGTCACTCATTCTGGTGAAGTGGCATGATAACGATGTTGTAACTCTATGCTCTAATGCAGTAGGAGTAAATCCTGTTCATTCTGTGAAGCGATATTCTCAGAAAAAAAAAAGAAGAAAAGAATCCCGGCAAAGTATAACATTTTCTGTCAAGTTGTCAAAAATATCATAGCAAAATAGGTACTCAGCCTCACATCGTCAAGGTATACGAGCGCGTATGTTTATGTTATCTGTCTAGCCATGAAAAAAAGTGACAATATCAAACAAATTATTAATTATTTTTATGTTATCTACCTAGCCATGAAAAAAAGTGACAATAGCAAATAAATTATTGCAAAATTGCTGTCACTGTTAGAAGTACACGTGCTAAGTTGTGTTTAGTTTGTGCCGTTTACAGATATTTGAGACAGTCTATTTGTCGATAAAATAAGTAAAACTAAGATTGAACATCGCAGCGTAATAAAGTTCCTGACAAGAGAAGGCAATGGTCCAAAAGCAAGTCATGAAAGAGTGGTTGCTGTGCATGGGGAAGATGCACCATCTTATTTTCAAGTAAAATATTGGTCTGAACTCTTTCGATGGAGTCGAGAATCAATCAATGATGACCCAAAATCCGGACGACCCGTTGAAGCTCGAATTAAAGACATTGTGCGAGAAGTCGAAAATTTGGTACTGAAAGATCGGCGTGTAAAGATCTCTGTCATTGCCAATGAAGTCGGTATATCCGAAACAAGTGTCCTCAAAATTTTGCATGACGATTTGGGTATGAAGAAGGTGTCTGCATGGTGGATACCCAAATTGCTTACACCTGGACAAAAACTGAATAGAAAAGAAGTTTCTCAAGAAAATTTAGCCGAGTTGGAAAGGGACAAAATTTTTTTTCTTTAATTACCACCGTGGATGAGACTTGGGTACATCACTGGGACCCTCCTGCTAAACAAGAATCCGTGCAGTGGGTTCATAAGAGCTCTCCGCCACCAAAAAAGGCCAAGACACAATTTTCTGGAAAAAAACTGTTTTCTGGGATGTTGAAGGACTCCTGCTTATTGAATATATGCTGAGGGGGTCTATCATAAGTGGAGAGACCTACGGAAACACAATTAAAAATGTATAAACTGCTCTGGAGGAAAAACGCCCGCATTCTTATCCACAAAAAAACTTGTTGCTGCACGACAATTGTCGGGTTCATAAGGCAATCAAAGTTCAGCAGATAATCAATGACTTTGGGTTTATAGAGTTAAAGCATCCAGCTCATAGCCCAGACCTAGCTCCGTCAGACTTCTTATTAAAAAATTTAAAAAAGCATAAAGCATCCCAAGGGAAAACGTTTTGCTTCTGATGAAGAACTCAAAGAGGCTGTTGAAGAATATTTTGCAGGGTTACCGAAGGAATTTTTTTCTGAGGGTATGGGGCAATTGAAAAAAAGGTGGAATAAGTGTATTAGTGTTGAAGGGAGTTATGTAGAAAAATAAATTGTTTTTGTTCTCTTGTGTGCTTTTTTTCGTGGTTAAGTAGATAACATAAAAATACGCCCTCGTACAATTCAAATATGGGTGGTGTGGACAGATGCGACCAGAATGTTAGTTTATATAGAACTTCGATTCGCGGAAAGAAATGGTGCTTTCCACTAATTGCAGTTGCACCGACATCAAGGAACTAGAATTCCGAAGAAGTATTGCTGTAACACTTCTAACTCAAAATAAAAAACAAACATCGGCAAAGGGCCATTCATCTGCAAAAAATGGAACTGAAATAAGATACGATAGCATGGATCACTTCGTAATTGCTCAAAAAAAAACACACAGACAAGATGCGCTTTTTGCAATGAGAGGGCCAAAACAAGGTGTCAAAAATGCGATAAAACGTTACATGTGAAATGTTTTGTGCAATATCATACCCATAATTAAGTTTTTTTTTTTACAAGTAGTAGTATAGTGAATAGTTGTGCAAATGCCCACTGTACTACATATAGTACAGCCGGTTTGTTGTATTCTTTGAAAATATAAGTTTTTTTTTTATCGTGGAACTTATCTCTTATTAACCCAAAATAACATTTCATAAAATATAAACGGCATACACAAAGCCAAAATTGTATGGGCATATCTGGGTTAATAACAGAATATTTTTAATAGGGTTCAACACTCCTTTCGACGATGATGCAGTAAGAACACGTTTTGTTAAAAAATACGTAATTTTAAAAAGAGAGGTATGTGTATTTTTGTTCACGCTTACACAATTGCTAGAAAATCCTTTTTAATAAATGAATGTTATTAATAGGGTTCAACGCCCCTTTCAATGCAACGGTGCATTAAAAGCAAGTTTTCTTAAAAAATACGCAATTTTAAAGAGGAAAATGCGTCCATTTTATGTTTGAAGTTATATCATTACTAGTGAACTTTTAACATAAAAATTAAAGAAATAAAAAGATTTGGTGTACAAGGTCCACCACCTCTTTCAAAGCGGCGACCGTGCATTAAAAATTACATAATTTTAAAACGAAAAGTATGTACATTAACATAAAAAAAATAAAGAAATAAAAACATTCAGTTTGGTTCAGCACCCCTTTGAATACGTGGAACGTACATTAAGAGTTCGTTTTCTTAGCAATTGCGTAACTTTAAGACTGGGGAATTTCCTTCTTACGCGCACTTTACTTTCTAGATGTCGCTGAGTGTGCGCATTTAAATTTAAATTGGTTTCATTCACAAAAAAGTACAGTAGTTTCAAAATGTTGTGGTCTGTTTTATACAAAATCTGTTTTTTTCAAGACACTTTTTATTATTTCATCATTATGTGTGGTCCAAACTGCCAAGTAAACGTTTTGAACATGAGTGGAGTAGTTGTTCACAGTCAAGCTTGTGCAATTATTTATAAATTGTACGAATGTATGAAGCGAGAAAAAGAATCAAAAGATTTATTTTTGTACGTTAATAAAATTACATTTTAAAATGTTTTATCAATTTGTGATTTATTTTACATATTGGTATTAGAATTTGAAATATTTCTACAAAAATGTTTTTCGATCAAACAAGGAGGGTCTCATTAAGTTGCACAGTGCTGTGAAACGTAGCCGTTATTTCAACGTTTGTGTTCTCTCCTCCTATTAGAAGTATTTCAAGTTATAATATTATAATTACATTAAGAAGCTTCATTCAAGTTTTTATAGTACACAGTTACACCCACTATTACTTAATCTAAGAATTATCGAACAAATAATTTTTCACATTTTCTAGTCAGCACAATAAACTAATAGAGTGAACTGAATAAATACTTGTCGTATTTGTAATAACACTTTCTGGCGCATATTTTAATATAATGAGGCTAATTAATTGATTCTTGTTGGTTCTTAAAAATATAAATATTTAGACCCTCAATTAATGATGAGTTTTAAGAATTTACCTATTTGATGATTGCTAAAAATCTTATCAGAAGTAATTCTTATTTTCTGTCTATCTGTTGGGTGTAATTAAAAGTTTATAAAACGTTGAACTTCATTTTTGCAAATCCTTGATAAAAACAGCTGATGTTGAACAGGTTAGGTTATGTTTGCTAACCTAACCCTAATTGATTGATTCCTATTGTTGGTTCTTAAAAATATAAATATTTAGACCTGCGATCAACGATGAGTTTTAAGAATTTACCTATTCGATGATTCTTAAGATTAACAACCAAAAATCTTATCAGAAATTATTCTTATTTTCTGTATATCTGTTGAGTGTAATTAAAAGTTTATAAAACGTTGAACTTCATTTTTGCACTTCAATAGGTTAGGTTATGTTTACTAACTAAAAAAATTATTTTAATGCAAATATGAAATAGGTAAACCAATACATACCTAAATTGAAGTTGTTACAAATGACCATCCAATAAAAATGCATTCAGTTACATCAATCGTTAAAAAAATCGATAATTACTAAATTTATTCATTTGCCGCATATTTTTAGGATGGGATTTTGGTTACCGAAGTTTCCGATTATAACATCTTTAAGTTTTTCAAATTGTAGAAAATCGCGCCGCGTATCTCGAGTGCCACGACGTTTTGTAACTACTTTAACCCATTAACTGCCACTTATTAAAAAAAACATTTTTTTTTCAGAATGTATCCTTTATTTGTTGTAATTTTACATCATTATAGCTATATATGTTCACATATAAAAAAAAAATTAAATCATGCCTGAGAAATAAAATGGTTCGTTTACGCACCTTTGGCAAAATGTATGCATATTATTTGGTTAAATGCAATATTAGCCGAAAAGCAATTAATATATTTTTTTAACGTAAATTGAATATTACAGTAACAAATAATTAAACTCTGTTATAAAATACAATATTTATTGAACAAAATAAGTTTTTTATTTTTTTTGTTTTGTATGAAAATCTTGAAAACATTTTGAATGTAGGTGCACTTTACACTTTTTACAGAAAAAAATTGTATGGCTTTTACACAGCCTACATCTTCGTCTTATTTTCTTCTCATGTTCTGAAATAATATGTCCTATTTTATCGAAACGAATATCATCTGGCAAACTGGTTTTTGAAGGACGACCCTTACTTGAATTTGTTGAAGGAGAACTTTCTTCACATATTTCTCCCCCCACAGCTATATTATACATTATTTTGGGTTCTTCACATTTTATCATTGATTGAACTAAATAAGACCTAAAATCAATTTCACTCATTTTGCTTTGGTTTGCGAGTCTATATATCTTCCACGAATTTACTACAACAAAATCCACGGCATTTATGAACATTGGTCACCACCATTTTTTACCGCGGATTCGAATTCTGTAATTCCCAATACCATTGTCGTGGGAGTCAACTCTTCCCATGCATTTTGTGTAATCATTTATCATTAAAGGTTGTTCAATAGTAATTTCCTTCTTTTCTGTACGGCTATATCGTTTTGTATTCGACAATGGATAAATGCCATTGTGGTTACTGGCTACTGTTACCACTGCATTATCGTTCCATCTAACCACGGCAGTTTCAATTTTTTCAAAATCAAAAGCGAAATCAAATGACCCTCTAGTCATTTTTTAATTTCGTTTGGACCTTTTATCGGGCATTTCGGAAGTCTATTATCTCTGACAGTGCCAGTTGCCAAAAATCATTTTTCATTCAATAAACGAAAGAGTTCATAGGAAGAAAAAAAGTTATCAAAATAAATTCTGTGTTCACTTGGATTAGGCAAAACAGTTAATAAATCTAGTACTACTTGTGTACCTAAACCATATTCTGATTTCTCTTTGTTTGCCCCTCCATATGGAATAAATTGGTAAAGGTACCCATCAGAACTACATAAATACCAAAGTTTAAAGCCAAACCTTATTGGTTTCCCCTTTATAAACATTTTTGCTGAATGCCTCCCAAAACACGGCACCATTTCCTCGTCTATAGATAAATTATGGGAATACACACCAAACTGCATATTTCTTTTATTGACTTCATGAAAAAAAGGTCCCAATTTTGAAAATTTGTCAGTTTTGTCGAGTAATTTATTATCAGAAAGATGCAGATTTTGTTTTATTTGTCTGAATGTGTTTCGGCTCATTGAATTTCTCACTATTTCAACACCCTTATCTTCATCTTTACTCCAGTACATATCAGTTTGCGGTAAGGTGTGATAACCACTAAATAGTAAAATAGCAGTAAACCTCGTCAACAAAGAAATATTTAAAGAAAAATCGTGACGGTTATTGTCATGCGCGTATTTTTTACTAAACTCTACAATCATGTTATCAAAATAAAGTGAAAATACTTCGAGAGGGGATTTCGCAGCAATTTTTTCCTCTACAGATTCTTTTTTTTTTCATTTTCTACTGAAATCGGCCACTTGCTAAATAAAGGATCAATTTCTTCCCATTTTGGATTGTGTAGTAGTTTTTTATTTTTTTTTTTTGTTAATACTTTTCTCTGTGGATTTTTTTGATTGTAGTGATTCAGGGCTGGTTTTATGTGTATCACTGTCTTTGTCAGTATGAAAGTGAATTTCAAACATACCTGCAATATCAGTAGTACCTGTTGAAGGAGTCTCAGTCAACAGATTATCATCAATATCTTCTTCATCGGTCAATTCGTCTACATTCGGTGGCATATATGTGGCGTCTATAGCTGAAGCTTGTGAAACATCATCTTCTTCATCTTCCTCTAAAATTGCTTGTAATTCTTGAAGTGTCAAAGGCTTATTCAAATTTGACATTTTTACAGACACTCAATCACAATCAAACTATTTAAAATTCAAAAAATACAGATAAGTAAAACTCACTAAAATAGAAAACATGTATACGTAACGAATGCATAACAGTAACTAACATAAACTGGTATGCAAGCAATTTTATTTGAATGTATAGACGAACGACTAATAATGCATGGCGCGAGTTTATAAACCAGTAGACAAAACAATAACAAGTCATTCAAATAATACAGCTACAATTATCACGAACTGTAGTCAGCCAAGAAAACGCCGCTTAGTCGGCTAGTTATGATGCATAAAGAAATAACGTTAGTAGTAATAAATCTTCACTGCATAGGCCAAAGGTGCGTAAACGCACCATTATTTTCGAGGGCCAGTACCTCATACCAATTATTAAAAAAAAATAAAAATTGAAATCCCCACATCTAAAGACACTGTTAAATAAACAAATGAACAAAAAATATTACGTAAAACGCATATGACATATTTACGACAAGATTTCAAGTAACCTTGTAGCCTTGTAGAATCTGTCATTTTTTTTTGACAAATAAATCCACAAATTTACAATAATATAGTAATAATAAAAAGCTAACCTAATAAAAACTGAAAAATTGTCTCAAAGGAATTCAGAAAAAAATTCTTAAATAAAGGTTCGTTTACGCACCAATGGCCGTTAATGGGTTAATGAAAGCGAACGAGTGATTGTCTATCCCTATCGTTCTATCTCTGTGCAATTCCGTTTCTTATCGTACATACACAAGAAATACGAAACTTATGACCAACTTCATTTTAATATTAACGCGTAAACGAAAAGAGTTGTTCATTTATTGCCCTTATTTACCTTATGTTATTTTGTCATTATTAAGTACTTTGTATTCTACTTATTATTACTGCGTTTGAAATATTTTCATTTACATAGACCAACTTACCTTTGTTTTGCCTATTTCTTATCTTTTATTCAATCAAAAAAATAAAAACGGTTGTAACTTTTGTTGTATAAAATGAGTTATTATTGTTGGTGTAAACAAATGTTTCGTTTTAGTTTCATTTTTACTTACAGCAACTAAATTGCGCCCTAGTAGGCAAAAAAGTTCTCGAGAAGTAGAACAGTTCGAGCCTAGAAATTGAAACAGTTTTGGAACAATAAAAAACAAAATGAAGAAAACGTGCTTCCTGGTATGTATGAAAAATAACCATTGCATGGATTTTAATATGTATGCAATCAAATTGAAACCAAATTAATTACACGTTGGCGTGCGGTTACATTGGATGCGTACTCTGACGACCATCTAGTCGGACGTACTCGGCTAGCAGATCGAACCGGTTAATGTTTATATTCAATGCGGAATAATCGTCAGTGTATGCGCGTGTACGCACGACCGATTTTTAAATCAAACATGTTTGTTTTTTTCCGACCAGGTGTGACAAATACGTATTATTTATTTTGACTTCTATAAAAATGGATACCTATAGAAACATTGATTTTGGGAGTTTTTGAAAGAAAGGCACTATGGGACTAAACACAAAAAAAAGGTTATCACAATCGAGATATGGCTCGTAAGATGTGGATATCCCTGGAAAAGAAAATGAACGAAAGCTAACTTTATTAATATTTGCATCGTTTTTAATTTCATAAATGAATACGAATAAAAGTATACTATTTACATAGGTATGTACTTACAATATGGGCATTGTAAGCATTTAAATATGATTATACTGAAATGGAACAGATCCTATCTCACTATTAAAATAGGTTTTAAATGCGTTTCTAATATCATATATTTGTTGATTTGCTTTGTTGTTAATTCTGCAGTTATTTAGTTTGCGTATCCCTGTCGTTGTCTCCGTTTGTGTGAGATTTGATTCCTTTATCCCTTCCCGAGCTATGATAATGTTGT
This sequence comes from Vesta saturnalis, assembly GCA_036346205.1. Taxonomy (NCBI): domain Eukaryota; kingdom Metazoa; phylum Arthropoda; class Insecta; order Coleoptera; family Lampyridae; genus Vesta; species Vesta saturnalis. The sequence goes on along the minus strand of JARFJB010000454.1, from coordinate 3,720,107 downwards.
GAAGAACACAAGTACATTATACTATTATATCAACTTTATCCGGATGAATTTCCATATCTCTTTTCAATACTCTCCATTTAGAGGTGGATATCCAAAAGAACATTCTATCGTTGTTCTGCAGTTAAAAACCTCGTCTTCTTCCTGCACATCTCTTTTGGGATAGGGTTTCATCAAGCAGCTTTTCAGAGGATCTGCTTTACCACCAAGAAGGAAACAAAACAAAAGCAAATGTTATGGACATAATTATTATTATATTTTTTAGCATCGGTTTTAAATTTCATTTATATGTATGTATTACATAAACATGAAGTTCTACGCTAATAAAAAAGTAAATCTCATTGCACATTTTTAAGTATACAGTGTCTCCTTTTAAATTGTCTACATATAGAAAACTTTTTTAAAAACAAATAATAAAAAATTTTCCCATATGTAGAGAATTTAAGCGGACATGCAAAGAGTTTTATAATAATTAATTTTTGCTTAACTTTTTTAAACATCTCTGATCATTTTCTTCTTGACTTTTAGGTGAAGTACTCAAATCAAAATGGTGGGGATTAAGAGAAAAGAATTGACAAAAACAAGTAAAGGTCGATCTAGTGATCCTGTAGGAGTGAAGGTGATGCCGAAGTGGCCGTATTTTAACGTAATGCTGTTCCTAAAAGACAGTATGTCTCAAAGCAGTGGAAAAGAAAATATTCCACCACTCAATACCCAAGAAAATATTCACAATAGAAATACCATGACTCACTCGGACGATGACAAAAAAGATGTTTCTGAATTAAATTCAGATCAAGAAATAAGTCATGAAAACTCTCCATTCACTACTCCGAAGAGTAGGACCACATAAAAAGCTGCAAATAATGCAACTAACCCACGACGGGTACATCTCGTAAGAAAAATGACAATTTAGATGATGAGTCATCAAAGGGGAAAACAATGAAATCTTCTGTATATGAGAAAATGATAGCCACAGAAGTAGAAAAACTTAGAGCATATAAAGAAAAATCTAAGGAAAAGCCGAAGGAAGGAGACACGGACTTCCATTTTTGTATCTGTTGCCTTATATGAGAAATATCCCTGAAGAAATAAAATTATCAGTTTGCATAAATATGCAGCAAAATCTTTTCGAAGCACAATGTTTCCAGCCTGTCTGGACAGAAGTGCTGAACCAGTCCAGCAAAGTTATCAAGACACATACCCAACCTATTTGCCAATGCCAACACCATTACCTCAAAGTTCCTATGCGATAGAAGACGAAGCAGGTCCTTCAAATCATGCCATAAATTTGCGCGAATGCTTAAATAATTTTCAATAATGTTGCACTTTTAGTTTATAAAAAAGTAATTTTGTTTTTTTCTAAACGTTTGTATTTTTGGAAAACTATACTTACTTAAATAAATAAATATCTATAATAACTTACATTAACGTTATCGCCAATTTCTCTGCAGGTTGAATACACTTTCAAAAGTTCGACTGTTTTTCAAGTCTTTCGGAAATTTGAGACAGAATATAATTAAATGTTTCCGGTAAGATACGATATTCAAAACATTTCTGTGTTTAGCGTAGCAACACGTCAAATAGCAGGTGAAACTCACCATTTTGTTCTCTACTTTGTATATATCGTTTACCCATGCTTCACTGCTATTTTCTAACATCAAAAGAGCCAAAAAATTGTTTTCTAATAAATATTCTTCGTCCTCGTCTTGTCTGAACTGAATCCAGCCTCAACTAAACGCGTGCAATCTAGCCACCAAGGCGTACGACCAAAGTCGTCCGTTTATGTTCGACTCAATGGTTGTCAGAGGACGCATCCAATGTAACCGTACCCTTATTTAGTTTCGCGAGGGACCAAAAAAGTGCTTGTTTTTCAGTTCGCGCGATTTTAATGTAGTTGGATAAAAAGAAAACAACTCATAAAACGCATCAAATTTTAGTATGCTACAAAATGAACCTTTCTTATACCAAATGTTGCTTGAAAATTTTGATTTTTTAACGCTGCATGGTATTTTCCATATCAAAATGTCGAACGAGCACGGAAGCGCATGGAGGCGTTGCGGCAAAATCTCTTTATTAATTAATTTTTCTTTTTCTTAGGCATGTATTTCTAATTACAGTTGCTGATAAAGTACAATCAACAATGGTTTTACAAAATTTAGATGAACTGTGGGAAAATAATTTTGAAACTGATTCAAATATACATAATGCGGGCGAAGATGACAACTGGGGTACAAATGAAGAATTTGAGAAGTTTGTTTCTAAATATTTACTTTTTATTACTATTCAATTATATTACTCTAGAATAATGTCAAGACTTATCAATTGAAGATGAGGAAAAGGGAGAACCAAAAGTTATTGGCAATAGGATTGTTGACATTACATTTCTGGTTGAACGTGTAATTTACTTGGCAGAGCATCATGCACGCAGTTGTACTTGTGGTGATCTTAGTATTGAGAAGGAAAAAAAATACATTTAAACACACAGAACTTTGGTAAATGCCGGTAAAGATTGTTTATATACTACTTACAAAACTTAATTTTCAAAATAAAAAATTGATAAAAATTCACAGGTGTGGATGGATGCTTCCATAAAAGATATGGAAATCGGAGGTAGAGAAGAGCGCTCTATTGCCATTGAAAAAAATAATGTTGACAGTGATGGTGTGCTATGGATTTGCGTTTATTTAGATGGGTGGTCTAAGAGGAATTATGGGCGTAATTATAATGAAGCATCTGGCGTTGTAAGTTTGATTGTGTTGGAAGTTATACAAGTTTTACCGTGTTTATTTACTTTAGGGTGTAATAATAGGCAAAAAAACTAAAAAAGTTTTGTATTTGGGTGTGCGAAATAAATTTTGCATTATATGTGCCAAAAACGAAAACAAAAATGGAGCGACTATATCTTACGACTGTTTTAAAAATTGGACAGGGTCATCATCAGCTATGGAAGCAAACATTATTGTAGAAGGATTTTGCTCTAGTGAAGAAACCCACAACTTGAGATATAAACAATTTATTGCCGATGGCGACTCTAGTGTGTGTGCTAAAATACAGCAACATGTACCTTACAGAAAGGAAGTAAGTGCATAAAAAACATACTTATTATTTTTTACATTTGTGATTTATTAGGTTGTGAAAATGGAATGCACTAATCATGTCATTAAAAACTATGGCAAACGTTTGCATGCGTTGAGAAATGACACAAAAAATGTGTTAGCGGCTGTCAGGAAACAACTGAGCATTAAAAAGTGACAGACTTGCAATGGATTGCCCAAAAAGCTATTTACGATAATGGGCATGGTGACATTGCATCACTTATAAAGGATTTGGGTAATGGACCTAACCATGTGTTTGGGCATCATTCAAACTGCAGACTATTATTGTGAATTTGTGGGTGAAACTGCACAGGTCTTTTTCGGCTTGTCCAAGGTAATATTATATACTGATCTGCAACAAAAATGTGTTTACCCTATATTGTAGGAACTCTCAGTCTTGTTATTAGAAAGGCGGGATCTCTTATAGATAATGAGACAAACAGTAGAGCGGAATTGTTCATGGCTATACTAGCGCGATTTAATGAGGACAAAAGGCTCAACCTCATTCAAAGGGGATCATTTCAATGCCAGCCTTTTTTGTCAGCCCTTAGATATAATGCAGGTACCTCTAATACTTATGATCATATTGTGTTTTTTAAATTATTTACGTGTGAGCATGATTTAATTGGCACAACACAGCCTGAAAAGATGCCCATAAAAGAAGTCCTGGGAAGGTATTAAAAAAATTCATGCCTTCGTAAATAAAATATAAACGGAAATTAACATTTACCACAAACGACGTAAAAAAACAAAAAAGGACAAGGAGCAGTACTAATGGTCCCAATATTGATTATGGTCCTTTAGCTCTGCACCCTGAAATATCTATAAAAAAAATGAGCAATGAATATGAAAGATATTTAGAGAAATTGAAAGTAATGTATAACTCATTTTTATAACACATACATAATTAACTTTCATTCCTTTAGATAATCCCTGAAAGAAGATTTGAAATTGCAAAAACCACTGTTGGACAATTTAAAAATTCTTTGTATAGGATAGAACGCCAGAAAAGTTGACAGCTTCCAATTTTGGAGCAGTAATAAAACGACGACAGCACACATCTCGTTATTCTTTGGTAAAGACAATTCTTACACCACAAAACTTTACTTCGGAAGCCGCTGAATATGGTAAGGTGAATGAAGCAGTAGCCATATCCTTATTGGAAGACATGTTGCATGCCACTGTGGAACAAAGTCGCCTATTTGTAGATATCACTTATTCATTTTTGGGTGCTTTATCAGACGGTATGTATGCATTCCAAAAATGAAATACAGAAACTACAGCTTTTGAATAGGTTTGATTGACGAAAAAGAAATTGTAGAAGTAAAATGTCCAAACTTGGTATCACTTTAGAAAAAGCTGCAAAAACCATACCGAGTTTGTGCTTAGAACATAAACATGAGGCTTTGTCCAAAAAAAATCATAATTATTATTAGCAGGTCAGAAAATTATATTACCTTTTTTAATTTCCTTGCGTCCTTAATTGAAACTGTCATTTTAGGTACAAGGGCAGCTACATATTACGAAACGTGTGATTTGTAACTTAGTTGTATTTGTGAACCACTATTTATAGAAAAAATTAAACGTGACGATATATTTTCGGAAAGTAATATGTTTTACATTTTACAAATGTTGTATTTTACCGGAAATTATACGAGGCAATCTAAAACGAGGATTGAGATGTGTCGATCCTACACACCTACATTATCGGTGCTCAACATAAACGGCAGAGAAAGATTGACTTTGAAAAAAAAGAAAACTCCGACAAATAATCAAAAAACCAACTTGTAGCATGATACTGCAACGGTGTTAACTTGTTGTTGGTAAATGTGTACGTTAATTGAAGTGGTGAAGAAATAAATTTGTATTATTTAGTAGCGGTGAGGGAAAAAAAGTGGATTGGTTGGGGTGAAGGTCAAAGTATGAAAAATTAACTGTTACTAAAAATCAATAATTTAAATTATTTAGGGTATATTAAACCAATTCCTTTAGTAAAAGTGATCCTTGCAGCTTAAAGATACATATAAATAATAGTTTTCCTAGGGCCTACACGAATAAAGTTACAAATTGGTATTAATAAGTATAAACAAATTTGAGGTTAGACAGAGATAATTTTCATACAACCTTGAAGGCAAATTATTATACAGGGTAAATCACAATGAGTGAGACGGAGGAACATACAAATTCCAGGGTAATAGAGATGTTTGAAAAAATAAATAATAACTAAGTTAGAATTGAAGATAATCTAGATTACTCTATTAGTCGGATTAGATCCTTGGAAAAAGAGAACAAAGAACTGAGAGAAATCGTCGAACAGCAGGATTCGCGACTACAAAAATTGGAAAGAGAATGCAGAAGTAAGAACTTAATAGTTAAGGGTGTACCAGATAATGTTAACGAATCAAAGGATCTTCTTATCAATAACACTAACAAAGTCATACAAATTATTAATGAAACTTTTTCTGTGTCAAATGAACTAGATGAAATAAGACGAATAGGTAAATTATACAGAGAATTATGCACAATTTTAAAGATTTAAAGATTCTTGATAGATCAAAGAATGTAAACAACTCATTAAATTCAACAGCGCAAGAAATTATAGGAAAGGTAAAAAAATAGAATTAAATATCTGTACTATTAACGTACAAACATTGTTATCAGATGATAGATATGAAGAATTAATGTATGCACTAGCAAATATTAAATGGAATTTTATAGGACTCTCTGAAATACGTCGAAGGGGAGAAAAAATAATCAACACTAAATTGAATCACATATTTTATTTTTTTGGCCAAAGAAAAGGTAGGCATGGAGTGGGATTTAATTAAACAGAAGTGGAAGAACAATATTGTAGAATTCAAGGGATACTCGGATCGATGCGCTGCAGTAATTATAGAAATAAATCGCAAACTTAAAATAGGCTTAATACAAGTGTATGACCAACAATGGCAGCAGAAGAGGAAGAGATTAACACATTTTATAATGACGTAAAAAAGATTACTAACAACATCATAGTTATAGGCAACTTTAATAGTCAAATTGGTATGCCAACTAAAGACGATAAGGATGTAATGGGTCCCTATGAGTATGGGATAAGAAATGAAAGTGGAAAAAGACTAATTGTATTTGCTAGAGAAAACAAAATGGTAATAATTAATTCAATGTTTAAGAAACGAAAGAGAAACAAAGGACATGGATCTCAGCAAATAAAGAATACAAAAATGAAATTGATTATGTACTAACTAACAAAAAGAAGTGGATAACTAACATTGAAATTATGAACAAATTCAAGTTTAGTACAGATCATAGGATGATAAGAGCAACCTTTAAATTTGAAAGAACTCAAAAAGTAGGAAATTCACAAATAAAGAAGATTACAGGTAAATTGCAAGAATCATATCTAGCTCAATTAAACGAAATAAGCAAGGACCTGAATTTAGAGGAACTAACTACATACGACGTTCAGAAACTACATGATTTTTTACTCAATGCAATATTTAGGGCATATAACAAAATACCTTCCAACAACAGGATGGAAAACAGAAATGCATTACTCTCAATAAGAACTAAAGAATTAATGGATAGAAGAGAGCAGCTCAAATTTAAAAAAGACGAACTCTCAAAGATAGAATATTGTGAGATTAACAAAGTAGTGAAAAGTGCTATTAGAAAAGACAGAAGATCTATGCAAGAAAAAATCACAGTTATTATTGAAGAAACAGGATCTACGAAGAAAATAAGAAAAGAACTCTCCAGGGGTTTCTCATGGATCACAGAATTAAAAAGCACATCAAATAAATTAAAAAGAAATTGCAGAGACATAATTCAAACGGCTACAGACTACTACAGGAACCTATTTAAAGGTGAGCCCGAGGAATACGATGTGTTGACGGAGCAGACCTTCCCAGAAGATGGCAATGTTCCTATAATAACGATGGAAGAGTTGGAAAATAACATAACTTGTTTAAAGATGGAAAAAACACCTGGCGAAGACAGACTAAAGGCTGAACATCTGAGACAGGTGCCGCAGAAAATGCGAGAAGAAATTTTAATCCTATTCAACAAAATCATGGAAACTGAAAAAATACCAACTTCTTGGCAGAAATCAATTATTATACTGCTACATAAGAAAGGTGATTTGAATAACATAAACAACTATAGGCCTATTAGCTTAACGGCCACCCTTTATAAAATATTTATGAGAATAATTAAAGAACGAATATACACTAAGCTGAATGAGAAACAACCCATAGAACAAGCGGGTTTCAGATCTGGTTACTTAACACACGATCATCTTCAACGTATAAACCAAATTATAGAGAAATGCCTAGAATTTGACATTTTGATCCATCTATTATTTATAGATCTCAGGAAATCTTTTGATAGCCTATCACATAAATATATGCTGTTGGCTTTGAATAATCAAAATGTCGATAACAAGTATATAAGATTAATACAAAATATCTACAAAGAAGGCAAAGCAAAAATTCAGTTAGACAACACAGGACCTTCATTTAAAACAAGGTGACCCACTCTCTCCCAATTTATTCAACAGTGCCCTAGAAGAAGTTTTTCAGAATCTGAATTGGAATAAATATGGAATACCTATAGAAGGAAAAAAACTATCTAACATTCGTTTTGCAGATGATGTGGTGATGTTGGCTGAATCCAGAAACCAATTAATTGCTATGTTAACAGAACTTGAGCAGGCCGGCACACAAGCAGGATTAGTAATAAACTATGAAAAAACATTTGCCCTATCAAATAGGAAAGCTAACAATATAATAAGTGGACCTAATATGATGAAATATGTCGAGGATGTTATTTATCTTGGACAAAATTTATCATTTAGTAACAATATGGAGAAAGAAATTAACAGGCGAATTAGTGCAGGATGGAAGTGCTACTCGAGTTTAAAACATATATTTAAAGCTAAGTTAACAATGAGTGTAAAACGTAAAGTGTTCAACAGCTGTGTCATGCCGAGTATGACTTACGGTGCCCAAACTTGGTCGTTGAATAAAAAAATTAAAAAATAAGTTAAGAGTGAACCAAAGTAAAATGGAACGTTCCATGCTTAACATAAGGCTTCTTGATAAAATCCCACTGGAAGAAATTAGGAGACGGTCCAGGGTACGTGACATTCTAGAATCTTGTAGTCTACTGAAATGGAACTGGGCTGGTCATGTCATGAAATTGCAAGATGATCGTTGGACAAAAAGGACAACATGTTGGAGACCGAAAAGAGGCAAACGTAAACGAGGAAAACCACGGTACAGATGGGAGGACGAATTAGTAAATGTGGCAGGTGAACAGTGGAAATATTTAACAGTTGATAAGAAAAACTGGAAGAATATGGGGAGGCCTTTGTCCGAAATTGGAACGTTTAGGCTTATTATTAGTAGCGGTGAGAGTATAATTCATATACACGTTGTCGTTTTACCCCATTAAACTGTCTACTTTACTTAGTAACCTTTCATATGTCTTTCCCAAAGTTCTCTATTCTTCAAAAATCTTGCCACTCATTATTTTGATTTCGAATACAACTGGTAATGTAAGTATTCATGTATAATGCTCCCGCGACCTACCATTTACGAGAATTCAATGTGCTACAAAATCGTCTCTAGCGTCTACAAAAATCAAATTTTGACAATGAAGTTTTACTCTCGTATTAACAAAGGTTGAATTTACAACATACCAAAATTTTGTACTATTTAAGCATCGTTCGGCCGTAGAAATGGTCGTTAAAGTGCATTATGTTGGATATTGCATTTGCACCTAGATTTAGATTAACTGTATATTTATTCGTTTATATAAATACCTACTAATTTTGTTTTTGTTGTAAGCTAATGTTTTTTATTTTTCAGAATAAAAATAAAGTTTACAAGATATTGCTACTTATTTTGAGCATTTTGAACAGGTTATGGGCTAATGTGCAAAAATGAGTAGTAAAATAGAATATAAACCTTATTTTGAAAAACTAAATGATAGCAATTATTTTATGTGGAAGTTTAAAATGGAAATGTTGCTTATTAAGGAGAATTTATGGACATGTGTTACTACAATCAAAGAAAACCCTACGAACGAAGATAACCAAAAGGATGATCAGTCTAGAGCATTAATTGCTCTACCCATTGAAGCCAATCAACTAAATTTAGTACGAAATACTCTGACTGCAAAACAACCATGGGAGCCACTTAAAAACTTTTATGAAAAAAAGATGTTTGAATAATAAAGTTAGTGTAATGCGTAGTATCTGTTCATTAAGACTAAGTTACGTGATTTAGGGGAAGAAAAATGTCAGACAGCTGGAATATTGCAATGTTATTAAGTAGTCTACCTCCTATTTATGATTCCCTTATTATTGCTCTAGAAGCTTTAGTATGGTACAAAATAAAGTGATAGATACTTATAATCGTCACAAAGGTAATACTTCGGAAGAACATAATGTTACAGAACCTTTACCCAAGACTAATATTGCTTCTGGTAGTGGAAATAATAGTACAATATTTTGTTACTTTTGCAAAAGAAGTGGGCAGTTAAAAAGAAATTGTATTAAATATTTACAGTGGAAGTTGAAGAATGAAGAAAAAGAAACAGTAAAAACAATTACAGACAATGAAACAGGTAAATATTTGTTTAGTTTAGTAACTGGTAAACATGAATGGATTGTGGATTCGGGAGCTACTTCTCACATTTGCTGTGATAAAAGTCAATTTGTTAACTTTCAGAAAATGGCAATGGAAAAAGTAGTTTTCTCAAATGGTACCAAAATAATTTCTGAAGGAAGAGGTGATGTAAAGATTACATTTAAAAATGGTAATAATACATTAAAGTCACAGCTGAGGGGAATATTTTATCTGTAAAGAAGCTAATAGATCGTGGTTTTACAGTTACATTTGACAAATCAAAAAGTTATATTAAATTAAATGACGTCGACGTTGTTCATTTGGATGACAGCGGGAATTTATTCAAGCTACCACAGAAAGAAATGATTAATGTTAGTATATCCCACAAACAAAATTGTTACCATTATTGGCATAAGGTTTTTGGACACAGGAATCACGAAATAATAAAAATGTTTACCAAAAATCAGCTAGTAAGTGGTATAAAAATTAGAGATTGTTGTATTACAGAAGAATGCAAGGTTTGTTTAGAAGGAAAAATGGCTAGACTACCATTTACTTCAAGGCACACTAAAACCAACAGTATTCGTGATTTAGTACATACAGACGTCTGTGGACCAATGCAAACGGAATTACCTGGTGGAAATAAATACTTATTGACGACTACAGCAGATATACAGTTATTTACTTACTCAAACAAAAGTGTGATGTGTTACAGAAATTAAAAGAATATATAGCATTTGTTAAAACTAAATTTAAGAAGAAACCAAAAATATTTCGTTCCGATAGAGGAGGTGAATATACAAGTGAAGCAGGAAAACAGTTCTTATTATCTCATGGTATACAGTTCCAATATACAGCACCCTATAGCCCTTAACAAAATGTAGAGTTGCGGAGAGAAAAAATTGAACACTTATAGAGATGGCACAATGTATGTTAGTGGAGGCAAAATTAAGTAAAGTTTTTTGGGCAGAAGCTGTAGTAACAGCAAACTTTCTCCAAAATCGTAAGAAGAAAATTAGATAGCAAGGCCAAATTGATGATTTTTATGGGGCACGACGAACAATCAAAAGCTTATAGATGTTACGATAATTTAACAAAAAGGATTGTTGTGTCACGAGATGTCAAATTTCTTCGTACAGAATACGATGATAATGATAAAAATGAAATAGAGATTGAAGTTGCAGTTCAATCAAATAAAAACAATCAAAAGAAAATTGACGAAGATAATAACATGTCCTAAAGTGCTGTAGAAGAAAAGGAAGAAGAAATTTTACAGACAGATATAGTAAGTGGTCATATTGAAAGTAGACGTTCAACTAGACGAACAAAAGGTGTACCTCCTTGAAGGCTGATAGAAGAGATTAATGCAATAACAGATCAGGATAAGGAACCCACTAATTACAATGAAGTTTTAATTTTCGAACCATAAAGAATGGATTGTAGAAATGAATGACAAATACACTTTCTGAATAAGAACTCTACTTGGAATCTTGTAGAATTACCCACAGGACGAAACGCAGTAGGATGTAAATGGGTGTACAAAATAAAGAGAAATGAATCTGGAGAGATACAGAAGTATAAAGCACGTCTAGTTGCTCAAGGATTTTCTCAGAAATTTGGACTAGACTAGCTGCTACAGAAAAAATGACTGTTATGCAATTTGACGCAAAGACAGCGTTTTTAAATGGCGATTTAGAAGAAGTGATATACATGAAGCAACCTCAGGGTTACCAAGCAATCGAAAAAGAACATTTTGTTTGTGAATTAAGAAAAAACATATATGGTTTGAAACAAGCAGCTAGAGTATGGAATCAAACTGTTCATCATGTTTTGGTCGTTAATAATTTTATACAGTGCCGCAGATCCTTATTTATACAGTAAGAAAAAAGAAAATGTTTGATGCCATGTTCTTGTACATGTTGACGATTTTTTGATAGCGAGTATATCAAAATTATTGATTAAAGAGACTGACACAATTTGACAAGCCAGTTTCGAAATGGAAAATTTGGGAGAAATCACTATTTGGGGATTAAGGTAGATAGAAATTGGTATGGAAATTATACAATTAACCAGAGTCAGCATATTCAGAAGGTAATTAATGAAACAAATCTTTCAACTGCTAAAATATCCAAATATCCAATCGAACCAGGCCATGGAAAATCAAAACTAGAGACAACTATGTTAAAGGAGAATAGGGAATATCAAAAATGTATCGGAAGTTTGTTACACTTATCTATAAATACTAGACCTAATAATATATCAGCAGCAGTAATCATACCAGCTCAAAAGATAAGTAAGCCAAATACAGAGGATTGGACGGAGGTAAAAAGAATTGTAAAAAAGGAACAATTACTTTTAAATTAAAATTGAGCGAGATTAGAGACTAAAAAGGAACTACTAACTGGATGGGCAGATGCAAATTGGGCAGAAGATCGAAATGACCGGATGCCTAACACCGAGTATTTGTTTAAGTTGTTTGGAGGAACAATATGCTGGACTAGTCGAAAACAAAAATGCGTTGTTTTGTTGAGCACAAAAACAGAATTTATTTCTCTCTCAGAAACATGCCAAGAGGTTGCACGGATAAGGCGGTTGCTTAAGGATTTAAACTGCTACAGTGAAGAGCCAACAACTGTGCATGAAGATAATCAAAGTTGTTTGAAATTTATAGAAAAGGAACAAACCAGTAATAGAACAAAGCATATTGAAACAAAAATTTATTTTGTTAAAGACTACGTTAATAACGGGACTGTAAAAACTTGTTACTGTCCAACAGAAGACATGTTGGCAGATATACTAACTAAACCTTTACCATTAATTAAATTATTTATCAATAGAAGAAACTTAGGACTTTGTGCAAATGAGTAGGGGTGTTGGATATTGGATTTGCACCTAGATTTAGATAAACTTTATATTTATTCGTTTATATAGATACCTACTAATTTTGTTTTTGTTATAAGCTAATGTTTTTTATTTGTCATAATAAAATTAAAGTTTACAAGATATTCCTACTTATTTTGAGCATTTTCAACACATTAAAAAAAAGTTATTACACCTAAACAACATAGAAATAAACAGGCTTTAATTTGACACCAAGTCCATTCAAATCAGCCCAATGGTTATTTTTTTATTCGGCTTCAAACTCGAGTAATTTTTTTGCATTGTCTAGTAATCAAATTTGTATGGCAAATGTATCATTCTATACATTGGTTCACCCTCTACACATGGTATAAATTGTACGGTATAATGTTAAGTACTTTAGTAGTCGTTCTTGAATTAGAAGTACCTATGATTTGTATTACATTCCCCTGCCGTACGTACATATTTGTTCACGCTTACACGATTGCTAGTGAACCAGTTCAACATAAAATTAAAGAAATAAGTATTTGATGCACAATAGGGTTCAACGCCCCTTTCAATAAAATGAGTGTGCTTCAGAGCACGTTTTCTTGAAAATTACGTAATTTTAAAACGAGACGTATGTATATTTTTTTATTCACGATTGCTAGAGAATCATTTTTAATAAAAGAATATTTTTAATAGGGTTCAACACCCCTTTCAATATGACGACGTACATTAAGAGCACGTTTTCTTAAAAAATAATAATAATTTTAATAAGGGAGGTATGTCCATTTTTGTTTGCACTTATGATTGCTAGTGAACTTTTAACATAAATGAAAAAAAAATAGTTGGTGTACAACTTTTAATACGGCGACCGTGCTTTAAGAGCTCGTTTTCTTAAAAATCACGCAAGTTTAAAACGGAAGGTATGTACATTTTTGTTCACGCTTATAGCAATGCTAGTAAACCCTATTAACAAAAAATTAAAACATTTAGTTTACTTTCAATACGGCAACAGTACATTAATATCTCGTTTTCTTAGCAATTGCGTAATTTTAAAACGGAGGGTACGTACATTTTTCTTCACGCTTACATGACTGAACCATTTTAACATAAAATTAAAGAAATAAAAGTATTTTGTGTACAACAGGGTTCAGCGCCCCCTTCAATAAAACGGCGGTGCATTAAAAGCGCGTTTTCTTAAAAAAATACGTAATTTTAAAAAGGGCGCCCCCTTCAATAAAACGGCGGTGCATTAAAAGCGCGTTTTCTTAAAAAAATACGTAATTTTAAAAAGGGGGTATGTCCATTTTTGTTTGCACTTAAATTATTGCTGGTGAACGTTTAACATAAAAATTAATTAATAAAATTATTTGGTGTACAAGGTCCAATATCTCTTTCAATACGGCAACCGTACATTTTGGAGCTCGTTTTCTTAAAAATTACGCAATTTTAAAATGGAAGGTATGTACATGATTGCTAGTAATCCCTTTACTTTGATTCAGCGCCCATTTCAATATGACAACCGTACATTAAAAGCTCGTTTTTTAGCTTACACGATTGCTAGTGAACCCTTTTAACATAAAAAATTAAACAAATAGATGTATTTGGTGTAAAACAGGGTGCCACTTTCAATAGGCGACGGTGAATCAAGAGCTTAAAAATGGAATCCTTTTAACATAAAAAGTTAAAAATAAAAATATTTGGTGTACACACGATTCAACAACCAATACGGAGACGGTGTGTTAAGAGGTGATTTCTTAAAAACTACGTAATTTGAAAGCGGGAGGTATGTACTTCTTTCTTAAAAATTGCATAATTTCAAAACCTAGTGGGAGTACAATTTAAAAATTTGCTTTGAGATTCAATTTTAGTTAAAGTTCAAAGTACTTTTTCAGAATTATAAAAACGCGCACCACAAGTCACCATTATTTTTCACCCACTTTAACCCCTAATTGTTTTATTTAAATTTTTCCTATACAACAGGGTCAAGTACATTCATGAAATTCCTCTCAACAGATAAAATTCCTTCAAAAAATCTATTGCTAACTTATTGTTGTGAGATCATAGATTGGTAAATGATGTTAACAGAGTCTTATAGTCCGTTTCCAACATTAAATTCAGTGCAGCTTTAAATGACAGGCGGCTTAACATATTTCAGCATACTTCTCTTCATGTGAAAACCCAACCTGTTAGTCACAAATAAATCCTCCTTTTGTACTCCACAGCAGTTAACAGTGATAATCCTCTATAAGTACCTGCCTGTAAATATCTTTTTCTCAGCGGTTATTTTATTATAGAGCAATTTCTACTTAATAGCCAACAGTAATTGGTTGCCATGCTATTCCTTTTCTACAGAGTGTCCCGTAAATGTTGCAACAAACGTCGGAAGGTGAAAGTATACCTCTAAATATAAAAAAGTTCCCATAAACGTACCCTTGAAGATGCGTAGTTTATTAGATACAGGTCGTTAAAGAATAGTTCTTTTTCGTTTTTTGCCCGTAACTCCCAAAATATTAAAGGTACATAAATGAGATTCGGTTGACTTATAACACATAAAGAATGACGTGTTGTGCAACGTATGAAGTAATTTTTAAATATGTCAAAGGCGTAGATATAGGGGTCATTTGAAGTATTTGACCCTGTAACTTCTACATCACTGGCATAAAATGAATTTCAGTGGCAGTTTTTAAATATCTAAAGTCCTTTACACGAAAAATGTTTACCTTGTGTAAAGCTCTAAAGTAAGTAGTTTTCAGGAAAATTGGAATATTATAAGATGATGCACCTAAAGAGTCAATCTCTTTTTAATGCACAATAACTTAAGGTAAAATGAGGAATAATTTTTATATAAAAAAAAATTATTACAATAGAGTCTCAAAATGCGCTCCATTTTGCTCAATGTATAAATTAGCTCGACGAATCATGGATCGAAGTACTCTTCGAAGTATACCAGGATTATCTCTAATTTCTCCAAATACTGCTATCACCCTTGCCAGAAGATCTTCTTGGTTTAGTACTGGTATTTCATATACCAATGATTTAACATATCCCCATAAAAAGAAGTGAAGAGGATTGAGATCTGGAGACCAAGCAGGCCAAGCCACAAAACGTCCTCTACCAATCCATCGATTTGTAAAAAATGGTACAAATGGTCTCGAACATTCCTATAAAAATGAGCAGGTGCCCCATCATGTTGAAACCACATATTGTGGCGAACGTTTAAAAGTAAATCGTCAAAGTACTCAGGTAAAATTGTTCTTAGAAAATGCAAATAATAATCACCATTTAGTTTTGGAGGCAACAAATATGACCCTAGCATAGTACTGTCGATAATACCACCCCAAATATTAATTGAAAAATTGTGTTAATCTTTTCTTAAAGCAATAGCGTGGGGATTCTCATAATCCCAAGAAAATCGGATTCATTTCGATTTTGTGGAATATACTACTGGAGTCATTGCTTGAACCTGCTGTAAGTGATATGGGTAAAGTAATTCGTCACTTACAGCTCTCCAGACAGTTGATTTGCTAGCATTCACGAAATTAGCCAATGCACCAATGCTGGTAACGGGCTAATTATTAATTCGGTTCAAAATTGCATCTTCAAGCGATACCGTGCGTGTTCTTGGACGACTAGCACCACCAGAACGTTTCAACGTTTCTCTTAATTGACGACGAATTCTTTCAAAAGTTGAATGGTACGGAGGTTGACGATTAGTAAACCGTTCTGTATACAAACGCACAGCTTCAAGGCCATTGCAATTAGCTTCACCGTAAATGAGATGCATATCGGCTAAATATTCAAAATTATTCATGTTGATTTGAAAATTTTCAAATTAAACTGTCATTTAAATAATGACAGTATTTTTGAAATTCGATTCTAAAATATTGTGAATTCTACGTACCTACTAGATTGTTAATTTGCAACTAATAAATGCCGAGAACAAGATATGTATCTTCTCATGATATTCCAATTTTCCCGAAAACTACTTACTTTAGAGCTTTACACAAGGTAAACATTTTTCGTGTAAAAGACTATATTCAAAAACTGCCACTGAAATTCATTTTATGCCAGTGACGTAGAAATTATAGGGTTAAATACTTCAAATCACCCCTATATCTACACCTTTGACATATTTAAAAATTACCTCATACGTTGCACAACACGTCATTCCTTATGTGTTATAAGTCAACCGAATCTCATTTATGTACCTTTAATATTTTAGGAGTTACGGACAAAAAACGAAAAAAAACTTTTTCTTTAACGACCTGTATCTAATAAACGACGCATCTTCAAGGGTACGTTTATGGGAACTTTTTTCATATTTAGAGGTATACTTTCACCTCCCGACGTTTGTTGCAATATTTACGGGACACCCTGTATACAATGAAGCAAACAAAATAATCAAAAACAGTCACATCTTTTAAAAAGGCTAAAGTAGAATTTATGTTAAAACTTCAGTGAATGTCCACCTCTTCTAAGTAAAGTTGTTTCTATATGCTATAGTAAAAGAGGTAGTTATAAGGAAAACTTAAACATAGATACCAATTTGCATCGTTTGTATTTCATCTTTGATGTAGTAGTTACCAAGCTGTTTTGTACCGACTCAAAAAATGTAAAAATGGGACTCAATTTTACAACTTGGTAGAGGTTTCATTTTTATTTAATAAACAAAAACTATTAATAATAATAAACCGCTATTATGCTTAAGAACGAAACTGTAGTTAATGACACAAACAATAATCAAAATGGCATTACTTAAGTGAGATGGCAATATCTTGTTTATTGAGAAACATGGTTCCAAAAAAGTTGTGTCTTTGTGAAGTAATTCGTTTGGATAATGTTGTAGTTACGTTGTGAAATACTTAGTTAAAATGGTGGTTACGTTTAGGTTAAGCAAAGAGATATATCCATTTATTTTTAATATTCTTTAATATCCAATTAAGAACAAATTTGATTATTTTTATTCATTATCTGTGACTTGTCTGTGGCTCCGCGTATAAATGCAGCCAGTGAGCACCTGTGTGTTAGTTTCGTAGTAAATATCAAACTTGATGCTATACTCCAATAAGAAATACCTAACAATTGAAATTTATTATTGAAAATGTGTAGTGAACTTGAGAAACTTCTGTGTGTTTCTGATGATTCTAATGCTTCTGAAGAAGAAGACCATTTGTTTGAAACCGAAATATATCGTTCATGCAGAAGAAGAGGGTTACATCTCCAAAAACTTCCAATTTTCAGATTATCGTGGCAAACTATGTAGAAATTACTTAACTTTTATGGGGAAGAAGGGAATAAGTGAGTTTACATAATAAGACCACTAGATGGCAGATGTAACTCTTTGGCTTTGAAATAACAGAGTGCATTAGAAACCTGTAGTTCATCGTCGTCCGATTCATCATCACAATCTTCCTCCGAATCATGTTCTTCTAAAAAAAGAGATTTATCTAAAGGCTCCAGAGATGACCCTTTTTCCGAAGACGATAGCAGTAAGGATACTACATATACTTCCTCTGTTTCTAGTAGTTCTTCTGATAAAGAAGAAGAGTAGGTACAACTAGAAGGTAAAAAAAGAAAAGTAAATAATTCATCCCATGAAGAAAAAAGAACCAAGAATAGAAAGAAGAATCCGGATAAATGGCAAAAAAGTGAAGCACAAAGGTTAAGAAATAGTGGTCAAGAATATGTTTCCAGGGGTAGTATTAAATCCAAGGACGGTAAAGTATTAAAATTCAATGTACAAGCAAAAATGTATCCTGCCAGCATGTGGCCAAAAATGCAAGTTAAAATGTTCGAAAAAGATATTACAGGATCAGAGGGAGAAAATTTTTAGCGGTTATTGGAAGTTGCAAAATATTGAAAAACAAACGGAGTTTCTATCAGGTTGTATGGAAACTGTTGTCCTAAGATACAAATACACAAATGCACAACATCCAAGAAAACCGAATAATGCTTACTATTTCTTATTAAATCAGAAGAAAGTTTGTGTGTGTAAATTATTTCTCATGGCCACCTGTTCCTAGTTGGAGTGTATAAATCTCATGGAGAGGCAACAGCCACTCTGTAGGTCGACCAATATTCAGAGCAACTATGTCCTTACAAGGATTTCATGTAATTGCACGATTAATTCGCTTTGACGATAAAAAAACTCGACCACAACGACGCCAAGCTGATAATTTAGCTCCCATACGGGACTTGTGGGATGAATGGGTTGGAATTCTACCTAAGCTCTATAATGTTCACAAAAATGTAATAGTAGATGAGCAACTGGTACCCTTTTTTAGAGGCCGTTGTCCTTTTAGACAGTACATCGCTAATAAACCTGCTAAATACAGAGTCAAGATTTGGACTTTATGTGATTCTGTAACTGCTTATGCACATAACGTGCAAGTTTACCTCGGGAAAAGAGAAGGTGAACCTCCAGAGAGAGAGGTCGAGGTAAAAGAGTTGTGCTAGATGTTACTTATGGTCTAAAAGGTCACAAAGTAACGTATGATAATTTTTTTACCTCATACGATCTGGGGCAGATGCTATTGAAAAGAAAAATAACCGTGCTTGGCACTATTCACAAAATAAGCCTGAATTGCCAGCCGCATTGATCTGTAACAGGAAAGAAGTTCTTTCTTCAAAATTTTACTTTACCAAGGACACGTCGATAGTTTCCTATATTCCGAAACGGAATAAAAATGTTACGCTCATGTGCACCATGCACCACGATAACGGAGTGTGTAATCAATATCATAAAAAGCCGTTTATGATTTTAGATTACAACAAAACTAAAGGTGCTATTGACACGTTAGACAAGTTAATAATAATTCACATATGCAGACGGCAAACTAAAATATACTATCTTTTACAATATCATGGACGTTTCAGCTCACAACGCTTATGTTCTGTGGTGCAAAGCAACTCCAACCTGGAATGTTGGAAAACTTACGAGACGGCGACTATTTCTTGAAGAACTGGATAATTCCTTGATCATTCCATTATGGCAAAAAAGAAAATATCTCCCTCGAAGTATTCCTGCAGCTGAAATGATTATAAAGTCACGTTCTTCAACCAGTAATGCCGAAGTAAATGTTAAATGTTAACACAATCGGAGGGTTAACGGTCAAAGACTGCCTACTTGGTATTTTTTCTCATAATATTTATTTTTAATTTTATGGTCTCGCTCACAAGACACACACTTATATATTTTAAAACAATAATGATCAAATTATATTACAAAGAAAAAATGTATTATCATATATACAAGAAGTAGTATATTACGGTTACCTAAACTACAGATAAGCTCTTAATTGGTCAAAGATTGGTAGCTTTACCCTACGGATTAAAATGAACCTTATTTAATCCCATTTAAGAACCTCTTTTCAGATTGTTTCTATCGTTTTTCCTTTTCTTATAATAGAACTGAGACATCAAGTTTCGCTCACCCTGTACAACAAAAAACTGCAGACACTGCAGGGATTTCTCGAACTGCAGTTTCAAAAGTGCTACAATTACATAAACAAGGTGCAAGTTTAGATGTATAAGCAAACAACCTTAAGCAATATGGCTAAACAGCAACAACATTGATTTTCATGACAGTGCTCTAAAAGTAGATCTTCTACAAATTGTAAAAACCGCTGTTTCAGGACATTTATGTTATGTTTTAGATGGCATGGCTAATCAATGTGGGCATTAGATTCTTCGTCTTCCACCCTACCATTGCCAATATAACCCCATTGAAATATTATGGGAAATCGCTAAAAATGTTTACGATACAGAAATCATTAAAACTGCTGGCAGAGATGAAGATGTTATTTCTACGTGGGACAACGCCTTGACAAAAATAACATCTGAAACGTTGAAAAATAGTGTTCAGCACACAAATAATTTAATAGAAAAAACTTGGAAAACAGAAATGGTTATTAATGATGTTGAACCATTCATCATTAGGTACCACAAGTGAAGGAAACGATAGTAGCTCTGAAAAAGAAGATTATTAAATACATATTAATATATTATGCACTACGTCAATAACACTTTCTCTTAGAACACTAAATACGTTAATAAGTTACAATGTTATTCTTAAATTCGCTTATTTAATTATGGTTTAGTATTAGTCTAAGGTTGATATAAAAATTTAATTACTGCCTTGCTTTTAGTGAAATAAGTGTTACGTTTAATGAAAGTTATATTTCCTATTTGTATATACATTTTTTTTATCGATACAAAACAGTTTGGTAACTACCACATGAAAGATTACATATAGACAATGCAAACTGATGTCCTTGTCTTTATTCAAAGTTTTCTTATTATACCTACCTCTTTTGTTACATTAAAACTTGCAGTCTAGAGTCGCCATTCACTAAAGCGTATGTAATCCAATACGTAAACTTTTAAATAAAATCTACTAAACAGTGTAAACCTATCAAATTGTAATTCAATCATTTACCAAAAACTAATCGATAGGATTGAATCTGTTGCGTATCTTTGCGTTGTGAATAAAATTAGTTTAAACATCAAAGTGTTAAAGCACTGTACTAAGTAAACATTGACAATAAAAACCAAATAAAAATATTCTTACTTTGAAAAAAACAATGGAAAACTGTGTAAGTACAGACTCTAATAGCTCTAATCCAAACGTCCTGGTCATTTCAGTCATTCCAATCAACCAATAGGGTTGATCCGCATTAACAAGTTGTACTAAATCTTGGAAGAGTAAATAAGCATCAGCAGCGCAGGGTGGTAAACCTTTAGGTGCCATACCACTAGGAGTTTTAAGATCTTCTAGATTAACATTCCGAGGTAAAGGAGGATTTTCTAACCCAGAAATTTGCTCATCTTCAGCTACAACTCTTTCAAAGACTAAATTGACTAATTGCCGTACCGTAGCTCCAGCTGTGTTTATCGTAGTAGAATTTTTCGTGAAATGTAAACGAAAGCATAATACTAATGTCTGAAAAGAAAATTATAATTAATAAACTAGTTTACAAGTTTAGAAAATTCTAATTGTGTACAAAGAAATTCTTAAACAACTTTACATTTAATCAAAATTACAAGACTTATTTAACATATCATGTAATGATACAAGCTCCACTTTCGGAGCCAAATTGTAATAAAACTTGTTAAAAGTTCAGATTTAAAGTGCTACTTAATCTCTCCCCACCGCATTGGTCGTCAAATTGTAATGAAACGGGAAATCTATGCCGGCACGTTGGGAGACAAATTGTAATGATACCTTCTTAATCTTCGTTGAAAGACAAGTTCTTAATTCAGTATGGTAACATTGGTAATTGTAGGATGGAATGGATGGCTTTATGGATGATTGTAATGTAATTATAATTTACACTCAATATGAATTGTTTAAATTCTAATAAACAAAATAAATATCACTAATTTTACTTCTAGAATGCTTAAAACTCATTTCCAATATCAGTTATTGACACAATTATATGCAATTTAAATAGAAATTAACCCTTTCCAATTCTGGTATGGTGGCTCTAATTTAAATTATGAATCCAGCTATTTCAATATCACTTTAAATATAATTTCAATCGTTAAAAGTTATTATTATTTAATACTATTATTGAAGATTCAATGCACTGATAAAATGTTAACAGTAATTGATATCAGTACACAATTTACTTCTAAATCCTCCTATATAATAATATTATAAGATTACTAAAATCTACCTGTTACTGTAAAGTTTGACTTAGCTAATTAAATTAATTAATCTCTGACCTTTAGTCATAAACGTTAATTTTTATTCGAATTATTTATGAACTGAGCTAATAATATAAACGCTTCCTCTAGTTAAAGGATAATGACAAATTTCAGTGTTAATTTGATCACTTAAAATAAAATAATTGAGGTATTGATACATTTATATCAATTACTTGTAAATTAACTGTCAAAAATATTGGATATCTATGTCACAATTAAATATAAGTGTAAATACCCCATTATGTATACAGTCAACACAAGCGCTTCTTTCTAACTAAATATAGTGGTGTTATATACTTTGATTTATAATAAATAAAATAAATGAACACCAGAGTAAAATCTGACTACCCAAATTCAAATAATCATTAAGTACAATAGTAACAAATGTATTGTATGTCATAGACATATACACTGAAATATCTTATATAAATTCTATCGGCCCTGAAATCTAACTGCTTAAACTATGTACATATACACTCACTGGTAGTGAATTTACTCTATTAATAATTTTATTGATTTTCAAAAATTAAATGTACTATCAACACGCGATCATTGACTTATTTCAATATTATATACAGAAAAATAAGGTCTCTTACTTAATTGAAATTAATAATCCAATATCAGGTATCTCCTTACGGATCACGATGTACACAAACACTTGTAATATATTCCAAGGTAGGTGTGGTATAATAATGTTCCAATCTCTTTGAACTTTGATAGATTGCTTGACAAACCCATCTATTTCCCTTCCAGTGATGAAGACACACAACTGTTTTTTTTTTTACACGAACCATTAAACACCTTAGTTGAGTTGATCAGCCTATTTCCACAGTTTTTGCTTTTATAGCGCGACGTTTCGAAAGCGGACTCTGCTTCCGTCATCAGGCTTAGTCCTGAGAAGAACTGTTTTCGCACTTGAGTCGAATTCATGTTATGATTTTTTCCCAACCACTTGACTACTCTCAGATTCGAAATTTGGTACCTTTCACTTTAAAGTCTGACATCTTTTACCGCTGAGCAACTGAGTAATCCAATATATATTTTTAGAACTCATATATATATATATATATATATATATATATATATATATATATATATATATATATATATATATATATATATATATATATATATATATATATATATATATAATATATATATATATATATATATATATATATATATATATATATACATATACGGTGGCCCACCACATTCGCCTCAGGTTTTCTACGAGAAATGAAAAGGGTTGGGAAATAATTTTAGCGCAGTCATATGTGGGTTCTTGAGGAGCGTATTCCAAAATTATTTTTGAATATACAGGTGCACAAAATAAAGTACATATCAAAGTTATATTTTTTCTTATGGAACACCCTATAATTTTTTTATATTTTCAGATACTATAGACCAAATAAAGGTAAGTTTCTGTGTGGTGAAAAAAATTGCTCCAAAGTTTAGGCACACATTTTATTGAATAACTTCTTAAAGTTAAATGGAACACCCCGTATGTAGTGGCTTATTTAATTAGATTCCCTTTAAAACTATATCAGGGTTCCCTATGCCTATCTCTTATGCTTTTTACGCAAACGGCGTTTTTATATTTTACTTTTTATCTGCTATACCTATCCTACTATTTTTTTAATAATAGTAGGCTTTGGCCAAGATGGCTTTAATTATTACGAAAAAAACGATTTGACAGTGACGCTACTTGTTAGTCAAACCATTATCGTTGTTTAAAGTAGTTTAAAATTGTTTTTCGAGATTGTTACATTTCATTAGTTAAAATGAGAGCTTACCCCCAGGAAGAACGAATTGATATGATGAATCGGTCAGTGTGAAGAAAACTATTTATTAGCGTCAAGAGTATATGCCCAAAGGTATCCTAACAGGCATCATTCTAATAAGCGTTCATTGGAAAAGTTGTTGCAGCTTTTCTGAAGATCAGGCAGTGTGTCTTATACTAAGCCCGAACGACAAAAATCGGTTACCGGAAATGAGGAAAATGAATATTTAGTGATGGAATCTCTGGTAGAAGATCCTCAAACAAGTCAGTTAACATGTGGGGTGGAGTAATCGGAACGCAAATGGTAGTTCCATACTTGTTTGATGGCAACTTAAACGTCGCCATGTTTCTTAGATGTATTAGGAACACTTTGCCTATACTATTGGAAACTATTCCGCTTAATATTCGTCGACGAATGTGGATGCAGCTAGATGGTGCTCCTGCACACTTTGATAGACATGTTAGGAATGAATTGGATGGGCAATATCACAATAGATGGATAGGACGAGTAGGTCCACAGGACTGGCCAGCCAGGTCTCCGGACCTAACAAGTCTCGACTATTTTGTATGGGGATATATTAAAAATATTGTTTACAATACACCGCCAACGACACCTAACAATACGAAAGTACGAATAAGAGAAGCATTTCGTTCCATAACGCCAAATATGTTATCCAGGGTTCAGCAATCATTTCGAAAAAGAGTTCGCTTATGTATTGAGAATAATGGACACAACTTAGAACTTTTATTAAAATAATAATTCTTTTACTACTTAAGTTTGTTAACCGTTCAATAAAATGCTTTTAAAAAATGATTTTTAGATTTTAATTACAATACATTTACGATAAAGAAATTATTCATAAGTAAAATATGAAAACGCCGTTTGCGTAAAAAGCATAAGAGATAGGTATAGGGAACCCTAATATAGTTTTAAAGGGAATATAATTCTGCGTCGAAATAAGCCACTAAATACGGGGTGTTCCATTTAATTTTAAGAAGTTATTCAATAAAATGTGTGCCTAAACTTTGGAGCAATTTTTTTCACCACTCTGTATAATTTTGAAATAACACTTTTATATGGTAGTATACCTTAACCTTTCAGCTAACGAGTAGATTTAATTATGAGCAGCTCGTTCTATGTTACAGGGTGTAAGCAATTTTTAAATTACAATATGTATTTTTATATTTCTCAAAATTTCTCAGAAACGATCAGTTTTAGGTATAGGAAGTGTAACAGAAACTTACCTTTATTTGGTCTATAGTATCTAAAAATATAAAAAATTATAGGGTGTTCCATAAGAAAAATATAACTTTGATATGTACTTTATTTTTTGCCACCCTGTATATTCAAAATAATTTTGGAATATGCTCCTCAAGAACCCACATATGACTGCGCTAAAATTATTTCCAACCCTTTTCATTTCTCGTAGAAAAACCAAGGCGAATGTGGGCCACCTGATATATATATATATATATATATATATATATATATATATATATATATAATATATATATATATATATAGGGACCGCCATAAAGTTGGACACATGGGACAAACAAAAATCAATTGTGACATTTGTCACGTGACAAATGTCACAATATATATATATATATATATATATATATATATATATATATATATATATATATATATATATAGGGACCGCCATAAAGTTGGACACATGGGACAAACAAAAATCAATTGTGACATTTGTCACGTGACCATAGATTTCGCGTGAATTTTGAAAACTGTGATGCCGAAAAATGTGTCAAATTGACAAGATATCCAAATATTTTATTAAGAAAATGTATTTAGAATGCAACTAAGACCCCCATATACCAATTTTCAACCAAATCAGAAAAAAATACCATTTATTCCCCTCTGCTTTTATTACAAAACATCTTAAAATCTTGTTTTACCTGGAAATAGTTTTAATAACATAAATTACATAATTAATCAAATATTTGTAAAGTGAGAGGATATTTTTGAATTCAATAAGTTGGCTTTGGAAAAATCAGATATTTCGGCTTATAAGGATGAACATTATTGCTCTTTAAAGTGCGCCTCATAGTTTAAGACACCTAAAATTATGTAATTTATGTTATTAAAACTATTTCCAGATAAAACAAGATTTTATGATGTTTAAAATAAAAGAAAATCTAATAAGCCAAGCTAGTGTGGAAATGAAAGCCATATGGATTCCAAAAATACGCGAAGAGCTTAAGCGCAATACACCTGCGCAACCACGAAAAGTTTATATATATATATATATATATATATATATATATATATATATATATATATATATGTATATATATATATATATATATATTGGATTACTCAGTGACTCAGCGGTAAAGGTGTAAGTGAAAGGTACATTTGAACGTCACTATTCCCAATTCAACATGCATTTACTTAAAGCGTTTAATATTCATTTTATTATTTATTTAAGTTCAGAGAGCAAGTGGAAAAGCAGGATAAGTGGAGAATTCATAAAATTAACTGTACAATTGTGGTGAACAAATATATGTAGGGCAAACTACACGACCTTTTAGCTCTTTTTTAGCTCATATCAAAAACAAGTCTGCCATAGCCCTACATATGCTTGATAAAAATCATGTTAGTAATAAGTACAAACTTGATTGCTATTTTCTAATGAATAATGACCATCAAGGACCTTTAAGCCAGTCAGAATTCATTAACTTTCACTTTCACCAGATAAGCAACGAAGCGTTACTCGCTAATGGTATATGTATTACAAATTTCTTTAGTTAGCCCCAATCGACCACTGATAGCTATTGAAACTCGTTTGACTTCCCACCATCTGATTTTATTAACTAATCAGAAAACAAAATATTATTTGGCTATTTACTTTAGCACTGAGGATTATCTATACTAGTTGTGGGAACACACAAGTGAAAAAATCGAGAAAACCTAAATTTCCTAGAAACTCGCCATTCTCAAGAACTTACTTTTAACTATCCTGATTCTTGATCTTGCCTTTTGTCTCAAATATTTAAGTTGAAGTATGTAGAAACTACAGTATTTTGATATTTTTTTAACACTAAGTGCAATACCTACCCCTGGTGCCCTGCAGGCTTCTTTTATACTGGCTGCCATTTTTTTATTTATCTATCGATTTAAATGAAACTTGGCAGGGTTGTTACTCTAACCAAACGTCATTTTTAGGAATTTTTGACAAACATTTCCGACTTCCGGTTTCACCGGAAATGACCTTAACTTTTGATTTTTAAATGACACCCCCTGTATATTTTTAGTTTTTCGGATTCTGGAGGTCATTTTACGGCCGATTGCGTAATATTTAAATCGATTTTTTTCCAAATGTAATATTAAAATTGAATTTTATTTTCTCATCCAGAATGCCATGACCATCTTAAAATCATTCTACATACTTAACTCACTTCCAGAAAAATACAAACTCACTTTTATCTTTGTTAACTTTTTTACCAGAACGTTCTAAACTTTATTTTGCCGTAGCAAAAAGAAAGAAAAGGACAGACACATTATGGGCGCGTCTGAGGTTGTTTTAAAGCAGCACAATTTTAATGCATTGCTTTGCGTATTTTCCCAATTTTTCAGTCAACGATTGAACAAAATTTATTTTAAAACAAACAGAGTGTAATAATTTTAAACAGTATTAAAAATAATTTAAAAAAATTAATAACATTAACAATAATACGTATAACATTAACAATAGGTATTAGATTATAAAGTTTGGACCTTTTAACCACCAATTAAATTTGTGCTGCCCTTCCACCTCTTGACATTTCCTAACACGAAAAACGTTGTTTTCTACGACATTCCTAAGCATGTCGGGGGTAATACTAGCAAATGCCGCTCGTATACGGTTTTCTAAGATGTTAAATGTTGTTGGCGGTATTTGGTAAACAATCTCCTTAATATGGCCCCACAAAAAAAAGTCAAGAGGTGTAAGGTCAGGCGAACGAGGAGGCCACCGGATCGGTCCACGGGTAGAGATAACATGTTCTCCAAATCGTTCTTCTAAGTAATTTCTCACAACAATAGCGTTGTGAGCCGGCGCACCATCTTGTTGATAATAAAGGTGTTGATTATTTATTTCCAACGGTAATTCCTCCAAAAAATTTTCAATTTCATGTTGTAAAAAACCCAAATATCGTTCTGCATTTAAATGCCCTTGGAAAAGAATCGGTCCCACAATACGAGTACCAATTATTCCAGCCCATACATTTACTCCAAATATCTCTTGAAAATTACCTTCCATCATTCGGTGTTCATTTATCGTTGACCAATATCTTGTATTTTGCCGGTTGAACATTCCATTATTGGTAAATCTCGACTCGTCAGAATACAAAATAGAACTGGCTAGGCTATTATCGGCATCGTTATGTTCCAAGAACCAGTTGCAATATTCCAGTCTTCTAACAAAATCTCCCTCGTACAAATGTTGGTGAGCTGGTACTTAAATGATTTGTATCCATGTTTCTTCACGATCTTTCTTGCTGATTCTGCGCCAATGTCTAATTCAAAGGCAATTTCCCTTGTGGATGCTGTGGGGTTTTGAATGACATATGCTATTACATTTTCTTCCGTTTGTTCATTAATAATAAAATGTTGTTGCAAATTATCTGGTTCTTGGCGCATTTTTCTTATAAGGTAGATAATGTATTGTCTTGTAGGATGATGAAGACGCTCAGGATATTCTTGCCGATAAACTCGTTCGGTTTCCGCTGCATTTTTGGCACATTGTCCATACATAATAAGTATATCAACCTGCTCACTCTTGGTAAACATTTTTGTTAATTTTATAATTAAACTAAGTACAAACTTTAATTTAATTTTTAAGTAAAATATTAGATTTATGTTAATAAACAACAACCTTTATTATTTATTACCTGTCAAACTTTTAAATTTACCATAGTGTTTCCATGGCAACCTAGCCACCTATTGTTTTCATGGCAACTCTGATGTGCTGTGACATAGGAAGTGTATTATTAATGAGCAAGACCATTGACTAAAAAATTTTAAGACACGCAAGTGTAATGTTAAATTGCGTTCCCAACATGCTGTCTTTTTCTAACGGAACCCCTGCTCCCCACCACCCACAAGCTTCTGAATTGTAAACTAACGACATCGTTGCAAATTTTCTGAACTAATTACTCGACTGCACGAGTCATGACGAGACTGATTGTCATTGTCGGGTCGGCGCCATCCGTCTACATACTCATAGATAAATAAAAACCTTACATACTATAAACGGTATTGTTTCCCTAGCTATTATTATTCTTTGAAATAATATTTTTATTTCCAATATATGAAACTAAATTGATACCAAATAAATAGCTACCTGTGTATCCAATGATTGTTTATAAATGTACAATATAAAGCAAAAATATAAATTGCTAACAGTCAAATCGTACCACGAATTTTTTACGAAAAATATTTAAGGGTAATTTTAAAAACTATATCCAGGGCGTTATACAGTTTTGTCGCATTATACGTAAAACCACATTCGAACAATGTTGTACGATGTGCAGGTATGGTAAAATTATTTACATATCTGATATTTTTAGAGTGAATTTCATTTCTACCAATTAATTTGCGGCGCTGATATGCAGGACTGTTCGTTATAACAATTCTATGTATAAAATTTAAGAAATGAAATTTCCACCTTGTTTTAAGGAGAGCCAATTTAATTCTTGCATGAAATCGCTAATATGGTCAAATTTACGTAGACCATACATAAATCTGCAACAAGTATTTTGTAGATGTTGGAGCCTGTTTCTGTTCTGTTAATGTAATTTAGAAATGGGTAATAATAAACAGTTAAACAATATCCATAAATCGGAGAAATTAATACTTCACGTAATTTTTTTCTAAACTTAAAATTATATTATTGACTTATTAGTAAATAATAATCGTAGTTTCATCTAGGCCCTTTTGATCACGTAACTTACATGATCACTAAAATTGTATTTACGATCTAAAACTAAACCTAAATTTTTAATTTTCTCCGCAAAAGGTAAGGAAACACCGTTTTTTAAATTAAATTAGGAGAAATAATTATAAAAAATATAGAAATAATGAATAAAACAACTAATACAATAAATCGATTTAAATGTATTTCCCCATTTCCTCACTATAATAAATTACTATAGAAGAAACATATAAAGCAAATCTCAAAAATAATAAAGATATTCAATCAAATAAAATAATTATACAAATTATTCTAGAATTTAAACTTAATAACTCGTACTCAATAAAAATTAAATAATCAAAAATCATAAAATATAAACTCGAAAATAATAAAATTACTCTAAAAAAAAGTGAAAACGTAAAATAAAATTTACAAATTGAAATTATTTAAAATAAATTTTATATTTTTAATTCCACAAATTAATGTTGTTTTTTTTAAACTACCTAAATAACAAATAAATAAATCACCAAGAAGAAAAATTAAATTTAAAGAAACTCAATGAAGAAATATAAGTAAATATTCACGTAAACATCCAGAAGAACAAGAATATATCCCATTAATTAATTTTCCATGTTGAGTATTTGAATATAAATATAAAGAATAACATACATAAATTTAATATAAAAATGGAAAGCATTCTTCAATGGAATTGTAACTGATGTCAAAGAAGTTCGAGCGAGTTGAGACTAATCGCAAATGAACGCACACCATTAGTTATTTGCCTTCAAGAGACACATTTTAAAACACAAGATAAATTTAAAATACCCAATTATGTGAGCATTAGACGTGACATGCCCACGAAAGGCGTGTAAAGGTGGTGTTGCAATTTTGTCCACAATGATTCTGTCTACAAAAAACACAATTGCGTACTCATTTGCAAGCAATTGCAGTACACGTGTCGCACCCATTTAAAATGACAATTTGCAATATCTACTTGCCAGACAACACGTGGACACCGGTTGACTTAGAAAATCTTATCTCGCAACTTCCAGAGCCGATTCTGTTGTTGGGTGACTTTAACTCCCATAATCCTTTGTGGGGTTCTGACAAATATGATAGAAGGGGAAAAGCAATAGAGGACTTACTGGATACAACAGGGCTCATTTTACTTAATAATGCCCAGGAACCAACGTTCTTTAACGCCAGATCCAATAACTTTTCCACGATCGATCTGACTTTGTGCTCCCCTCGGATAGCTCCGAACCTCACATGGGAAGTAGCTAATGATTTACATGGAAGTGATCACTTTCCCATTCTCATCAGTACGTCACACGTAATGTTACCTGTGAAATGGAAGTTAATAAGAGCTGATTGGGACAATTTTAAAAACAAGGTACGTCCTATTAATAGAGCGCTGGAAATCGATGATATGGTAAACGACCTTAACGAATCGATTCTGCAAGCTGCCGAAATATCAATTCCTAGGACAAGCCACAAAGTAAACCGAATACCTGTACCTTGGTGGAACCCAAAAATCGGTGAAGCTATTAAGGCCAGAAAAGTCGCTCTGAAGAAGTTTTCAAAAAACCCCACTACAGAAAACCTTATCAATTTTAAAAAACTCAGAGCAATAGCACGAGAGATTAAAACCTCACAAAGGTCCTCATGGCGAAGTTACGTCAGCTCATTACAAACAACAACGCCTACTACAGAGTTGTGGACTAAAATCCGTACCATCTCCGGGAAACGTTACAATAAAAGCCTCCCAAAATTGAAAAATAATGACAATCTATTTACCGAACCCGCAGCAGTAGCCGAGCAACTAGCTAATCATTACCAACAGGTTAGCAGTACAAATAACTACAGTGCAGATTTTAAATTTAAAATGACGACACAGCAGCCACCCTTAGATCTTACTGAAATAACCTATCAAAGCTATAACGAGCCAATTACTATGGAAGAACTCCGTATAGCTCTACACGAAGCTAAGGAAGGTGCGACTGGAATCGATGATATCCCAAACGGAATGCTGAAAAACCTACCATACTCATGTTTGCTGGATTTACATTATACTTTCAACAAAATTTGGAACGAAGGCAAGTATCCAGAATTGTGGAAGACTGCAATGGTAGCACCTGTCTTAAAAACCAGTAAGGATCCGTTAGAACCGGACAGCTACCGTTCGATCTCTTTATGTTGCTGTATGGAAAAACTCTTAAAAAAGATTATAAATAAGAGGCTGGTCAATTTAAAGGAAGAAAATAACTGGACAAATCATTATCAGGCGGGATTTCGGAAAAATTATAGCACAAATGATAAATTGGTGCAATTGTCAACGGCCATCTATAAAAGCTTCGGAAGAAGAGAACACCTAACAGCTGTATTTTTCGACATAGAGAAGGCTTATGATACAGTTTGGAGATATGCCGTATTGGAAAAGCTACATAAATGGGGGGTAAAGGGAAAATTAGCCTATACCATAAAGTCATTTCTGTATGATAGACGTTTTAAAGTGCGGGTAGGGAAAGCAGTGTCCGACGAACATATTTTAGAAAATGGAATACCTCAAGGCTCTCCACTTAGTGTAACTTTGTTTGCTATTGCGGTAAATGATATCACAACTACACTAA